>JAAGEH010000452.1:4864102-4900855 GCA_011751065.1 Lasiurus cinereus | reverse complement strand
CCTGCAGCCATGGGGGTGGGAGAGGCAGGGGATGCAGGCTGAGCGGCCCCCTGGGGCCTCAGTTTTGGCATCTGAGAGATGGGTGTGACCGGTGGCCCATTTCCCTAACAGAGCTGGGGTCCGGGTCCCAGAAGCCAAAGCGGGAAGGCGGGAGTGTGTCCTGAGCTCCCCCCGCCCCCACTCCCCCGGGTTCGGGGGGCCTGCACAGTTTCCCGGGAGGAGCTGAGGCTCAGGGATGAGGATGGCCCACCGCTGGCCCGTAGGGGACCCACAACTGCATCCGGTCTGACTGACCAACCGCAGGGTCACGGAGCCAGGTGCCTCCTCGCCCTTCCTCCCCGGGGGCTCCGAGCCTCTGCCCCCCACACCGGGCGCCGACTGTCCCCTCCTGCAGGCCTGGGCGCTTCCCGACTCGGGGAGCCTCTGAGGTCCTTCCAGACGGGGCCGTTCTCTCTGCCTCCCTCCGGGCACTGACTGTCCCTGGAGGGGCCAGTGACACAGACCCTGCCCCTCCCCTCTCTCCCCCCGGCCCCTCGCACTTCCCCTGTCCTCCCCAAACTGGGGTTCCGGGGGAGGAATGCTGGGGGCTTCAGACACCCCTCAGGACCCACCGTTTCCGGGAGGGGACCTGCAGCTGCCGGCTGCTCAGACGGACCCAGCAGGGGAAAGCCCCCGGAAGTGGGCACTGGAGGTGGGGCCTTGCCGGCTGCGTACGTTACTGAGCTGAGCGGGCTCCGATGGCTACATCTCAGCTGGTTTACCTGCTGAGGACGGGGACGGCCCGCAGAGGCCAGAGAGCCACCGGGCAAAGAGCCTGGTCCAGAGAGGGAGCCTGCGGCTCAAGGGAAGGCCAGGCAGCGGGGAGGGAGGAGGTGAATAAGAAAGGAAGTTGGGCCCTGACCGGTTTGGCTCAGTGGATAGAGCATCGGTCTGCAGACTGAAGGGTCCCAGGTTCGATTCTGGTCAAGGGCTTGTACCTTGGTTGCGGGCACCTCCCCAGTAGGAGGCGTGCAGGAGGCAGCTGATCGATGTCTCTCTCTCATCGATGTTTCTAGCTCTTCTTCTGTCTTCCTCTCTGCAAAGAATCAATAAAACATATTTTTAGAAAAAGAAAGAAAGGAAGTTGGGGCCGGAACCGTCCCCGCCGTCAGCTCCTGCCACTCACCACCGCACAGTGCCCGTGGTTGGCGGACTGTGCTCTCTCTCTTGCTGAGCCCGGACCTCGCCCTGCGCCTGGCACTCCATTCACCCATTGACTTGGCCGGGGAGGTGACACCCCTCAGGGCCCTGCCCCGGGCAGGCCAGGCTGGGCCGAGGCCAGAAGCCCTTGGAGGAGGCGCCCAGAGTACAGTAGGGGCCCCCGGGGAAGCAGCCATTGTGGCCCATAAATAGGTTAGGCGGCCAGGAAGCAGGAAATCCTGAGACACAATGAGGCCTGGACCAGGGGTTTCCTCCAGGCCCCGGGCCGGCCCAAGGATGCTTCGCGCGCCAAAAGCCTGACCGAGGCACAACGCCCTGGCTGCCGGTCCCACGCGTGGCCCTTCCCACAATCCTCGGGGGCTCAGGGCCTGGACTCACCCCAGCCGCCCCGCCAGGGCAGCTCAGGACAGGCCAGGCCGGGATGCGCCAAGCCAGGCGGCGGAACCCCAAGGGGACAGCGACTGTGGCCCAGCTCCCGGCTGCGCCTGGCCGGAGGCGGGGTGTGGGCCGCTGGGACGGCCAGATGAGGGCCCTGCTCCCCCCACCTGCCCAAGATAAGGGGTGTTTTTGCCAAGCGCTCCGACCCCAGGAGCCTGCACACCCCTGCTGATGTCTGCATCCCTGGGTCTGTCCCTGCCCTGGGCTCCCCAAGGTCCTCGCGAGTACCAGGCTGACCCCATCCGGACCTCAAGAACGGAGAATAACGTGGTTCCTCATTAGAGAACCAGGAAGCGGTAAAACGCCCGGCTCAGAAGATTTTTATTTAATTATTATTATTTTTAAATTTAATAAATCTTTATTGTTCAGATTATTACAGTTGTTCCTCTTTTTCTCCCCCATAGCTCCCCTCCACCCGGTTCCCACTCCTCCCTCTGCCCTTAACACCCCTCCACCCACTGTCCTCATCCATAGGTGTATGATTTTTGTCCAGTCTCTTCCTGCACCCCCTACAAACCCTTTTCCCCCTGAGAGTTGTCAGTCCACTCCCTTTCTATGCCCCTGACTCCATTCTATTCACCAGTTTATTCTGTTCATCAGATTTTTTATTCTCCTGATTTTTAGATTCACTTGTTGATAGATATGTATTTGTTGTTCCTAATTTTTATCTTTACCTTTTTCTTCTTCTTCCTCTTCTTAAAGAGTATCTTTCAGCATTTCATATAATACCGGTTTGGTGGTGATGAACTCCTTTAGCTTTTTCTTGTCCGTGAAGCTCTTTATCTGCCCTTCAATTCTGAATGATAGCTTTGCTGGGTAGAGTAATCTTGGTTGTAGGTTGTTGTTATTCATCACTTTGAATATTTCTTACCACTCCCGTCTGGCCTGCATCGTTTCTGTTGAGAAATCAGCTGACATTCGTATGGGTGCTCCCTTGTAGGTAATGAACTGTTTTTCTCTTGCTGCTTTTAATATTCTCTCTTTGTCTTTTGCTCTTGGTATTTTAATTGTGATGTGTCTTGGTGTGGTCCTCTTTGGATTCCTTTTGTTCGGGGTTCTGTGCACTTCCTGGACTTGTCAGTCTATTTCTTTCACCATATGTGGGAAATTTTCTATCATTATTTCTTCAAATAGGTTTTCAATATCTTGCTCTCTCTCTTCTTCTGGCACCCCCATAATTCTGATGTTGGCACGCTTGAAGTTGTCCCAGAGGCTCCTTACACTATCTTCATATTTTTGGGTTCTTTTTTCTTTTTTCTTTTCCAGTTGAATATTTTTTGCTTCTTTGTATTTCAAGTCTTTGACTTGATTCTTGCAATCCTCTAGCCTGCTGTTGAGTTCTGTCCACTGCCAGACAGTCCAGTTTCTCCCCAAATGAGTCTGGGTCTCCAGAGTCTCTGCCGGAACTGGAGTTCAGTGCAGTGGGGAGCTTTTGTCTCTCTCTCACATGAGAAAGCCAGTTGCGTTCTCAGTTGCCCGCCCTCTCCCTGCACATGCCTCAGTACCTCAGCCTTCTGCAGCTCCTCTGAGTCTCAGTGTGCTTTTCTCTTTCCTGACAGACCAGTTTCTCTCCATTTGAGTCTGGGTCCCCAGAGTCTCGGCTGGAACTGGAGTTCAGTGCAGTCGGGAGCTTTTGTTTCCCTCCCACATGAGAAAGCCAGCCACACACTCAGTTTCCAGTCCTCTCCATGCGTGAATCTCTGCCTCTAACAGCTCCTCTGAGTCTCTGTGAGCCCCTCTCTTTCCTTTAGTTGTAGAATTTCCACTTAGCCAGCCTTTCTGTGGCTCTGGTTGGTGTCCATTTTGTCTGTTAGTTGTAGTTTTGAAATTGTTGTGGGGGTTCACCTACTCCGCCATCTTGGTTTCTCCTCGAATTTTATTTATTAAGAAAAGCAAGCAACAAAGCACAAGGTCTGGTAGCATCCCAGTTTTGTTCAAATGCACACACACGCGCCAAAATCTATGCATAGAGGAGTGGAAGGAGGGCCAACAGAATGTCAAAGTGGTGGTTTTCGGGGTATTTTCACTTTTCTCTTTGTTCTAAGTTTTCCACAGTAAACTCTGCACTCATAACAAAGCCAGCCCAAACCCTGTGGTGCCTGCTTTCTTTGAAGTACAATGTGTACAAGACTTCTTAAAGTGGGGAAATGTGGATACTCGGGCGCTGAGGGGAAAACAGGATACAACACTGTATACATCCAAGTAGGGGACGAGATGCTCAGGGCAGGAACGGGACAGGAAGGAAGCTCGCAGCGTGGCCGGGCCGATGGCCTTGGCAGAGGCACCACCACAGGCCCGTCCACCTACAGTATATGCGCATCCCCACACCCTTGCTAACTCTGGGTACCACAGGTCCGAACAGGTCTGGCAATGCGGTGCGGGAAAGTTGGAGTCTCTGTGTGATTTGATGTAATGGATGGGAGGTAGAATCTCGTTATCCACACATCTCTGATCAATGAGCTTCTTCCCTCCACCCATTTTTAAAAAAATATATTTTATTGATTTTTACGAAGAGGAAGGGAGAGGGATAGAGAGTTAGAAACATCGATGAGACAGAGACATCGATCAGCTACCTTCTGCACACCTCCTACTGGGGATGTGCCCACAACCAAGGTACATGCCCTTGACTGGAATCGAACCCGGGACCTTTCAACTCTGTCCACTGAGCCAAACCGGTTTCGGCCCTCCACCCATTTTACCCATTTTTATTATTGATTTGTAGGCACTCTTTCCTTAGGACTGGACCTTAAGGATACAGAAACATTTAAGACGTAGTCCCTGCCCCTGAGTTGCTCCTGGTTTAGCAGCACAGAGAGGCGGAATGGAGATGTGATGTGGTGTGGTGTCTGCTTAGGCATTGATTTAGTCCTTTGTTTTGTGAAAACCAATTTTAAAATGGAGTGAGGAGGCCAGGAGGAGGAGTCTTCACGCATTCCCTCTGTTCGACAATGACAGACCCCAACGGGAAGGTGTCAGTTACAGACCCCAACAGAGAGCCACCCCTGCTAATGATGTTACCTGCCTCCTCCTGCAGGAAGAAGGCAGACTCCCTTCCTTGCTCAGCCACTCCACCGATGGACCAATGAGAAACGGTCACCACCCGAACCCTCACTCTCCTCCAATGGACGGTCGTTCAAAACAGCCCCTCCCAACTTCCTCCTTTCCTCTGTAAAGTAACACTCCTCTCCTTGCTCGTGGGAGGAGCCGGGGGTCTGTGCTGGAGCTTGATTATCCGGAGTCCCTGCTGGTGCTGAAGGAACCCATTTTGCTGGCAAAACAACTGGCTGTTTGATGTTGAGGTTGGACAGTTTGTTTAAATGATGGAGTCAGACCATGTCGCTTCTCTGCTCACGACTCCCTCTCACTCAGGGTCAAAGCCAACGGGTTGCACTTCACCTGGTCCGGTCCCCTCCTGCCACTCCCTCCTCCCCCTCCTCCTCCTCCTCCCCCTCCTCCTCCCATCAGCTCCAGCTGCTCCGGAGCTGCTTCAAAGCCTTTGTCTTTGAGCGCCTCTCTTCCTGGTACCGGCTCCCCCGATTCCCACAGGATTTCACTTCCTGTGTTAGCTCCCTGGGGCTGCCGTGACAGGTCCCCACACTGGGGTAGCTGAACAACAGAAATTCTGTGAGAACGCTTTTTCCACGTAAGGCTCCATTCACAGGTTCTGGATGTATCTCTTGGGGCCCACCGTTTAATCTACTACACTTCTTTAATAGGTGTGTGCATGTGTTTTTAAAATATATTTTATTGATTTTTTTACAGAGAGGAAGGGAGAGGGGTAGAGAGTTGGAAACATCGATAAGAGAGAGACATCGATCAGCTGCCTCCTGCACCGCTCCCCCTCCCCCCCGCCCCACTGGCGATGTGCCTGCAACCAAGGTACGTGCCCCTGACCGGAATTGAATCTGGGACCTTTCAGTCCGCAGGCTGACGCTCTATCCACTGACCAAACCGGTTTCAGCTAGGTGTATTTTTTTAATATTGATTTCAGAGAGAGACGGAAGGTGAGGGAAAGAGACCTGGAAACATCAATGATGAGAGAGGATCACTAATTGTCTGCCTCTAGCACACCTCCACCCGCATCCCTGGCAAGTGCCCTGACTGGGAATCGAACCGTGACCTCCTGGTTCTTAGGTTGATGCTCAACTACTGAACCACACCAGCCAGGCTAATCTGCTACACTCCTTCATCTCCTTCAGGCCTTTGCTCAAGTGCTACCTTCTCAGAAAAGCTTCCTCTGGCCACATTCTTTAAAAATGTGCGCATAGCCGAAACCGGTCTGGCTCAGTGGATAGAGCATCGGCCTGCGGACTGAAGGGTCCCGGGTTCGATTCCGGTCAAGGGCATGTACCTTGCTTGTGGGCACATCTCCACTGTGGGGCATGCAGGAGGCAGCTGATCGATGTCTCTCTCTCATCGATGTTTCTGACTTTCTATCTCTCTCTCTTCCTCTCTGTAAAAAATCAATAAAATATATTTTTTTAAAACAGGCAGTGGGGAGGTGTGGGACCCCGGAGGCAAGAGGGCAGGACCAGGACCCAGGGCATGATTGGGAGGGAGAGGAGCCTGCTGTGGCCGGGGTGCGGGTTAGGAGGCAGGGAGGAGGGAAAGCGTGGGTGCAGGAGGCAGGAGCCCACCTGTGCTGGCCTGGCCTCTGTGATGGGAAAACCACGCCGTGCCCAGGCCTCTGCCCAGGGAGACCCAGGTTGGTGATGCTCCCCGAATAGCTGGGCAGCGAAGCCCACGGCCTCTCAATGACCACATCTGTCCAGGTGCCGGGCGAGCCCCCCGCCGGCTGTAACAGGGCACTTCCTGGCCAGGGCCCGAATAGTCCCACGTGGATCTCATTTGAGGCTGAAATTCATGCCGCGCTCAAATGGCACCACTCAGCTCCAGAGGCTGGCTTCTCCCTGAAGTGGCTCTCCGGTGGCATGCCTCTCTCTCTCTCTCTCTCTCTCTCTCTCTCACACACACACACACACACACACACACACACACACACACACACCAATAACAGCCAGCAAGCGACTCCAGACCCCAAACCCATCGGGGAAAGAGCTGGACTTCTGAAAGCAACACAAAGTCCAGAGGTTACCTTTGGTGAGATGATTATACGCTCATCTCCAAGCCAATCACAGTGTTTTTTGTTTTTTTTTAAAATATATTTTTATTGATTTTTTACAGAGAGGAAGGGAGAGGGATAGAAAGTCAGAAACATCGATGAGAGAGAGACATCGATCAGCTGCCTCCTGCACGCCCCACACTGGAGATGTGCCCGCAACCAAGGTACATGCCCCTGACCAGAATCGAACCTGGGACCTTTCAGTCCACAAGCCGACGCTCTATCCACTGAGCCACACCGGTCTCGGCCACAATGGTTTTTGGGATGGAATCTGCTGATTGGCCACACCTATCTGAGAGGTGGGGCCCACCCCATCCCCCTCATTCCCCACAGGAAAATCCCTAGGCAGGTGGCCGGTATGGGGGCAGGCAGACGGGGTGCAGGAAAAACACAAGGTCCGAGGCGATGTGAGAGGAGCTATGGGGTGCCATCGCCTTCCCCACCCTGGCCTCGTGTCCTGGACCCCCGGCAGGAAACTATAGGACTTGCCGGGGTTCCCGGTCTCTGGACGGCTCCCAGGGGAACCCGCACTGAGACACAGGGGTGTCCTTGTCCCCTTGGATGGGGTTTTTTCTTCTTTTCTTTTCAATCCTCCCCTGAGGAATCTCCCCATGGATTTCTAGAGAGCGGAAGACAGAAACCTCGATGTGAGAGAAACACATCGATTGGTTGCCTCCTGCACACACACCGACCAGAGCCCGGGCCCAGGCCGGGGAGGAACCTCAACCTGGGTGCGTGCCCTTGACTGGAACCCAACCCGGGACCCTCCAGTCCACAGGCCAGCGCTCTATCCACTGAGCCAAACTGGCTCGGGCTGAGCCGGTGTGCAAAGCAAGTCACTGGCAAACTCCTATTGAGACACAGCAGGATTAGAGACAGAGCCCCAAAGAGCTGTGAGGAGTGTTAGGGGGGGGAGGCGACCTGGGAGGGGAGCCCAAGCAGGCCCTGAAGCAGGCTCTGTGTGGGGGTGGCTGCTGTGGCCCTGGAGGAGGGCAGGGGGACCTCACTCTGCACACAGGACCAGGGAGCTGGAGGGCGCGTCTGATTCCACGCTGGCACGGTGCGCCTGCCTGCGGGCACGTTGTCGGTGGCGCTATGAATCGGAGCAGCCTCTGTGGGAACAGTCTGGTGACTTAAAAAAAAGCGCACACATCCTCTGATCTAAGAGTCTCACTCCTAGAAACGTATCCCACAGACACGAGTACGTGCGTGTGGCTCAGAGGATAGCATGTGCCCGAACATGTGACGATCGCCTATCTCCCAAGGAGACGGAAACCGAAAGCAAAAGCAACATCACACCCACTGGGATGGCTGCTGTTGAAACCCAGGAAACGCGTTGGCCAGGAGGTGGAGAAACTGGGACCCGTGCTCAGGGGGAGGGAATGCAGAATGGTTCTTCACACCTTAAAAATAGAGCTGCCTGCGGATCCAGCAATCCCACCTCGGGGTACGCAGAGAGAGGGGAAAGCAGGGGCTCCAGCAGATACACCCTGAGTGGCAGATTATTCTGACCCCCTGACGTCTGCAGGCACAGTAGCCGCGCGCTGCATCGTACGGGATATGGAAGCCGAAGGCCTGTTCCACCACCTTTGCTGTCTGCAGTGACCAGGATAAAATGCCTCCAATCCACACAGGAACACAAGGATTGGACAGTCCAGCACTGGAAAAAAGTCATGCGGTCCCAAGAATCACGTTTCCAGTCGCCTCATGCAGATGGCAGAGTGAGGATTTCGCGGAAACAGCATGAAAGCATGCACCCCACATGCATGAGTCCAACCCTTCAAGCTGGTGGGGGCAGTGTTAGGGTTTGGGGCATGTTTTCGTGGCATGATGTGGGCCTTTCATTCGTGTGGGACAATGTCTGAAGAGCACAACATAACTAAGTATCGCTGCTGATCAAGTTCCTCCTCTCATGTTGATGGCGTATCCCAATGGAGATGGCTTCTTCCAACAAGACAATGCGCCAGGCCACGATGGTGCTCAGATTGTGCAGGAGTGGTTTCAAGAACATGAGGGAGCCAAAACTGGTTTGGCTCACTGGATAGAACGTCGGCCTGCCGACTGAAGGGTCCCGGGTTCGATTCCAGTCAAGGGCATGTGTACTTGATTGCAGACACATCCCCAGTGGGGGGCGTGCAGGAGGTGGCTGATTGATGTCTCTCTCTCATCGATGTTTGAGACTCTCTATCCCTCTCCCTTCCTCTCTGTAAAAAATCAATAAAATATATTAAAAAAGAAAAAGAAAAAAAGAACGTGAGGGAGACTTTCCCTTGCTTAGGTGGCCTCCAAAGCACCAGATCTCCATCCAGTTGAGCATTTGTGGGACCAAGTTCAAAGAGCCATCAGGCAGCTGGTTCCACCACCATCACATCTCACAGACTGGACATGCTATTCGTCAGGCCTGGTGTCAGATTCCTCGCATCACCTTTTCACATCTCGTGGAGTCAACGCCAAGAAGAATCGTCGCGGAATTGAAGGCAAAAGGTGGCCCACCGAAGTGCTGGTGGGTGGGCAGAATAACCTGGCCGCTCAGTGTGTGTTTACAATCCTTGGCTATTGCAAATAGTACCGAATGGTTCTGACACCAATTCGGATGTGTTTATTCAGCACCCCCAGGCAATGGACTCAATTCTGATCCTGTCTGCCTGCCGCAGGGGTGGGGCCATCGAAGGCCCGAGAAATCGTTTGGTTTGTCCCTGCCAAGGCATTCGGGGCGAGTTAAGTAAATGGCCAAATGGCACGGGCTACATTTTAAGTTGATAATTTTGTACGGGCCTGAGCATGACGCTAATAAACATCCTCAGGCCTGATTCCCCTGACCTAGGGAGAGCCTTAGATTCCCACGGTTAAAGGCTCAGTCCTCTAAGTTGGACCCTTCCCCTTCCGATGCCAATCAAAACTCCAAGTTAGCCAAAACCGGGTTGGCTCAGTGGATTGAGCGTCGGCCTTCGGACTGAAAGGCCCCAGTTTCGATTCCAGTCAAGGGCATGTACCTTGGTTGTGGGCACATCTCCAGTAGGGGGCGTGCAGAAGGCAGCTGATCGATGTCTCTCTCTCATCGATGTTTCTAACTCTCTCCCTCTCCCTTCCTCTCTGATAAAAAAAATCAATAAAAAATGTATTTAAAAAAAAAACAGCTATAAATGGAGGGTTCTCAGGACGCTCCCCTTGGATCTGATCAGTCTGCTAGCGCGGCACGCCTGTCTGCCTGATGGCTGATGAGGTGAAGCATGCTTTCCTATGTTTGCTGGTCGGTGGGTTTGTCTTTGTTTTAACGAAGTGCTGACCCAGCCTTGTGTGCGTTTTTCTTTGGGATAATCTGCTTCTTTTCTTACTGTTCCGGAGGAGTTCTTGCCATACGATGGATACACGTCGCCTGTTGGACGTGCAGATGGCACGCGTCTTCTCGCGCTCTGCAGCTTCCTTTTCACTCTCTAACGGTGCCCGGTGAATAGGCGTTCTTCATTTGAAAGCCCTGCTTTTTTCAAATAACCTTTGGGAGGTTTGTTTACAGTTTATGTGACACTTGCCGTTGTGAAGTCATATCCCCGGGAAAAATTACTAAATCGGTGTTAAATGTCTGCCTCCTTCCCGCCCCGCTCCAGCCAATTCTGTTGGGTGTCGGCCATAAACATCCAAAATTAGAATTCGCTGAGGTCGTCTCAGGCTATCGCGTCTTCCGTAAATAGCACATCCTCGTTCACAATAAAGGAGTCGGGAGGCGCCAGGTAATGGGAGAGCGTTCTCCACTCCACTGTTGTGATAGAAAGATGCTGGAAATACGCAGGCGCCATAATCGTGTTCTAGTCATTCAACAGAGAAGATGCATTTATGCAGAAGAATATATTCATACTCCTTGTAGGAATGTGGTAAACCACGTTTGCATATCTCTGCTTGCAGGGACTTAGACCAGCACAGCACGGTGGCGGGGTGTAGAGGTAGGAGGGAGAGTTATATTTTTTTACAAATCATTTGGGGCACTCAAAATGTTCTTTAAAAAAAAATATATATATATAATGTATTGATTTTTTACAGAGAGAAAGGGAGAGGAATTGAGAGTTAGAAACATCAATGAGAGAGAAACATTGATCAGCTGCCTCCTGCACACCTCCTACCGGAGATATGCCCACAGCCAAGGTACATGCCCTTGACCGGAATCAAACCTGGGACCTTCCAGTCTGCAGGCCGATGCTCTATTACTGAGCAAACAGGTTAGGGCTAAAAATTTTTTCTAATTGATTTCAAAGAGGAAGGGAGAGGGAGAGAGAGATAGAAACATTAATGATGAGAGAGAATCATGGATTGGCTGCCTCCTGCACGCCCCACACTGGGGATGGAGCCTGCAACCCAGGCATGTACCCCGACTGGGAATCGAACCGTGACCTATGACCTCCTGGTTCATAGGTCAACACTCAACCACTGAGCCATGCCAGGCCAGGCTATGCATTTATTATTTATTCCAAAAACAAAAGCTAATGAAAAGTCTGAAAAATACAAAATAAAGGAATTTGAAAGAGAATAAATATCTTCATGCTAAGAAACGTATGCAGTCAGTTCATCTGAGTCCTGAGCAGTTCCATTCAAAGCCGTCAAAACCTCTCCCTGCCCCACAACTGTCTGGGTAAGGACCAAGATGAGTGAGGGCTGAGCACAGGGCGTCTCCTTTCGGGGTGCTCCTCTTGGTCATGTGGGCCCCACGTGTGCACATTCATCGCCACTTTTCCACAAACGAGCCTTAAGGGGGTGGGGGCAGTACTTGGGTCCACAGTGGTCCTAGGGGCTTGTAGGAATATTTGAGTTCATTTAAAAACAGTAGGAAGAAAACAGAATACAACCCAGCCCGGATGACCTGGCGTACTTATCTTTATACCAACAGTCATAAAATATAATCTATAGTAATAAAAGGGTAATATGCTAATTAGACCAGATAGACTGTACATCTTCCGGAGGTCCTTCCGGACAAAGCCAGTGGTGGGGGGAGGCAAAGGCAGTTAAGGGTGATCAGGCTGGCAGGTGAGAGCAGTTAGGAGCGATCAGGCCAGCAGGGGAGAGCAGTTAGGGGCAATCAGGCAGACAGGCAGAGTGGTTAGGGATGATCAGGCAGGCAGGCAGGTGAGTGGTTAGGAGCCAGCAGTCCCAGAATTTGAGAGGGATGTCCGACTGCTGGTTTAGGCCTGATCCCTGCAGGCAGGATCAGGCTTAAAACGGCAGTCAGACATCTCCCAAGAGGTCCCGGATTGGAGAGGGTGCAGGCTGGGTTGAGGAAACCGCCCCCTATCCTGTGCACGAATTTTGTGCACAGGGCCTCTAGTCATATATAATCTGTATTACATTAAATATGATAGATACTTATATTTCACATTACTTATTTAGGTTATGTGATTATAATTACCTTGCATATATTATAGTAGATAAAATATGTTATATAATGGACATCTCTTTTTTTTTTTTTCTTACAAGGAAGGGCCTCATGAAAGGGCAAAAGTGCCGAGGAAGTCCTAACACGGCCTGGGCAAACGTTTCCTGCGAAGGGCCACTGGTCAATGTGTCAGGCGTGGGGCCAGTGGCTCTGCCGGAGTGAACTCTGCCCTGGAAACGGCGAGCGGCGTCACCGTGCCAGATGGCGGGGCGGGGCCGCTCGCTCTGTTGACAAGAACAGCCGGTGGCAGAGCTCGTCCGGGCCAGCCCCGGGCAGTTGTTGCCGGTGAGCTCCAGTCTTTGTTGAATGAACGAATGGACCGGAGGGCGTGGCTGCCAGCTCCCCTCCCTTGTCTGGTGGTTGGGTTTGGGTGGGTGGGTGGGTGGGGTGGACCCGGGGCTGGGGGTCAGTTTTCCCGTCACCCCAGCCCCTGACTGGCTGTGTGACCTCGGGCCAGTGCCAGGCCTTGTCTATAGGACGGAGGCAGCCACCTCCCTTCGCAGGACCCCGGGAGAGAATGGAGTGAAACAGGATACGGAGGGGCCTGGGAGAGGACAAGGCGATCCCCCCCCTGGGCAGCTCGGGGCAGGCACGGCCCGCGTCCCGGAGGCCTGGCAGCCCGGGCTTCGTCACTTTGGCAGAGGGAAGAAGGGGTGGGGGCAGCCAGGAGCGTGACCCGAAACACAAACAGTCCCCAAGAGGGGCCGAAACTGCGGGCCGGGTGAAAACACGCCTGGCAGGTTTTGGTCCTGCCTCCGAGCAGGGCCGGGAAGGTGCCCCAGGCTGGTGTCAGTTGGCAGGAGCTGGCAGTGGCTGGCAGGGCCTGGGCCCTCACGTGCTCCTGGGCGTGCGTCCAGCCCGAGGCGGCCCCAGGTGCCCCAGAGTGCCACTGTGGATCGGCCAGGACATGGGCTCCAGAGCCCGAGGTTGCACCGCAGGAGCCGGCCCCCCAGCCCCATGCAGGGACCACCCCCCCCCCAACCATCTCCAACGCTCTGCAGGGCTGCCCCATGGTCTGGTCAGGCACGCTCTCGTGGGACCCGGGAGCACGTATGAAAGTAGATAATATAGCTCGGCCGGTGTGGCTCAGTGGTTGAGCATCAACCTCTGCACCAGGAGGTCACGGTTCGATTCCCGCCCTGGGGCACATGCCAGGGTGGCAGGCTCAGTCCCCAGATGGGGACATGCAGGAGGCAGCCGATCCATGTTTCTCTCTCATGGATGTTTCTCTCTCTCTATCTCTCTCCTTCCTTCTCTCTCTAAAAGTCAATAGAAACATGTTTTAAAAAAAGAGTTCTCGAGACCGGTTTGGCTCAGTGGATATAGCGTCGGCCTGCGGACTGAAAGGCCCCAGGTTCGATTCCGGTCGGGGGCATGTACCTTGTTTGCGGGCACATCTCCACTGTGGGGCGTGCAGGAGGCGGCTGATCGATGTCTCTCTCTCATTGATGTTTCTGACTTTCTATCTCTCTTCTTCCTCTCTGTAAAAACTCAATAAGATATATTTAAAAAAATAAAAATAGTTCCAGGTCGTGACCTGCACCTTCTTCCCAGGGCCAGAGGACTGTGTCTGAGTCTAACTCTGCCCCGACTTTCTCTGGGACCCTGGGCAAGCCTGGACCTCAGTTTCCCCACCTGGAAAACGAACCAGCTGCTCTTGAAGGCCCCCCACGGTGCTCATTTCCCTTCTTCCGCCCCTCCCTCCTCCGGGCGTCCCAGCGGAGCCCCCAGCCCGGACGGCCCGTGCCGCGTTGCTGGGTGGCCATTTCCAGAGCCGCCACCGCAGCCCTGCGCGGTGGTCTCCCATCAAAGACCCCGCCGTGGCGGCTCAGTCCCCCACGTCCTGTTACCGGACCTTCTGTTGGCTCCCGTTGTCCCCGCTGCGAGCAAAGAACAATAAACATTTCGGCGTGCAAAGCCTTTCTTTCCCCTGCTTTGAAAAGAGACTTCCTCCGTATCGATTCCCAAACGGCTCCACGCGTGTGTGAATCTGAGCGGGAGCACGTGTGTGCAAGGCCTCTCGTTTGTGGCCAGTTCTCAGGGAGGTGAGGAGCGGGTGGGGGGCTGGGGCTGCTCATCAGGGAAAGCAGCCGACCCCGGGGATGGCCTGTCTGCGCCTCCGGAGCCCTCACTCCACTGCTAGGCAGTGTGTGACCAGGGACCAGTCTCCTCTGCCCCTGGAGCCCCAGACTTGGGCCATAAAGATCTTGATTGAGTGACAGTTGTACTGGATGATGTTGTTTTCGGGTACAGACACAGAAATGCCAAGTCAAACTGGATGGACCAAAGAGTGTTTATTTTTATTATTTTTTTAAAAATATATTTTATTGATTTTTTTTTACAGAGAGGAAGAGAGAGGGATAGAGAGTTAGAAACATCGATGAGAGAGAGACATCGATCAGCTGCCTCCTGCACACCTCACACTGGAGATGTGCCTGCAACCGAGGTACATGCCCTTGACTGGAATCGAACCTGGGACCCTTCAGTCCGCAGGCCGATGCTCACTGAGCCACACCGGTTAGGGCTATTTCGCTGCTGCTTAGCACCAGCTCTGCAGACTGAACGCCCATCTTACAGCAAAGGTGGAGGCTCACTCAGAGCGTTCCCAGGCGGAGCTGGGCCCCGGATTTCTAAGCCCCATCAGGACTTGCTCTGACTCACTTCACTGCCCCTTCTCTGACGCCCCGTTCCTGTTCGAAGGCCTGCCTCTCCCCCTCCCACTCTCCACCGCACCCCAGAAACGAAGCTCTGCTCCCCGAACCCATCCTCCATGGGTGACATTATCTGCACTCAGTTGTCTGCAGAATGTCTCCTCTCCATCAAGAACCAAATGGGAGGCTCTGGTGAGGGACTGGGTGTGGCGGGGGGGAGATAGGGGGACAGGTGGGGGGATGGAGGACAGGGGAAGAAGCCTATAGACAGCAGCAGGGCCTGGAGGGAGGGCTGGGGATCTCTAGGCCTGGCACACAGCCGGCAGAATCCTCCTCCTGGGACCAGCGTGGCTCCAGAGACCTGGGAACACCGAATGGAGCCCCTCATTCGGGCCTCAGTTTACCCATCCGTACACAGGGGCTGGGGCTGAGGACTTTCTAGCTCTGCATCTCGTGAAATAACCAAGTCATTTAAGAGTTCCTCACACTATAAAGAGCTCCTGCAAATCAATACGATGAGATACCCCAAGAGAAAACCAGGCAGGCAACCCTCCCTCCCGTAAAAAATAATCCCCAAATGGTTAACCATTGACAAGGGAGGAAGTTTCAACTCAGCAGCAACCAGCGGACTGCAAGGCAAACCAACAAAGCAACACGACTTTCCCTGATAACGATGACCTCAGGCCAGGTTGTGGGGGGCGGGACGGGCACTCGACCACGGGGCGGGGGAGCAGAAACAGGTGCTACTACTTTCTGGAGGGTAATTCCTCATGTAACAAAAGCCTTAGCACCTTGTGGGCGGGTGACCCCACTTCGGTTCCCCTTCCAGGACTCTCTGAAGGCAAGAATCACGGAGATGTGCAAAGGCAGCTTCGCAAAAGATGCAGTAGCCGGAGAAACATTCTTAAAATCATAGCTCATGCCGAGACCGGTTTGGCTCAGTGGATAGAGCATCGGCTTGTGAACTGAAAGGTCCCAGGTTCGATTCCGGTTGGGGGCATGTACCTTGCTTGTGGGCACATCTCCACTGTGGGGCGTGCAGGAGGCGGCTGATCGATGTCTCTCTCTCATTGATATTTCTGACTTTCTATCTCTCTCCCTTCCTCTCTGTAAATAATCAATAAAATAAAATTAAAAAATCATAGCTCATGCCCCCTTCTCCGCTACCCCTTAAAACACTCAGACGGTTTCTTGTCAGGCTGAGAATACACCCAGCTCCTGACCCGATAGCCTGGTCCTGCGCCCGTGCTTTCTCTCCCCTCAACCCCCCACCCGGGGCACCCTGCTGTCTGCTTTCTGTTCCTCAAACATGCCAGGCCTGGGTCAGCCTCAGGACCTTTGCACTGGCGGCTCCCTCTGTCCGGAGGCTCCTCTCTCTTACAGAGAAGCCCCATGAGGGAGAGAGAGGGTCCCTGTGTGATTCACTGCTGGATCCTTGCCTGACCCCTGACGTCCATGGATGCTCGCCGAATAAATGAACAGCTAAGAGCACGAGCTTTGGGGTCAGGAGAAGGAGTGGGCTGGAGTTCAGCCTCCATCACTGATTCGCTGTGTGACCTTGAGCAAGTTCCTCCACCTCTCTGAGCCCTAGGCTCCTCCCTCCGGTGGGAAGTGCAAACAGAAGACCTGTCCCACGGGGTTCTGATCAGGATTTACTACTGGAAACCCTATCAGACCTGGTGCAGAGAGAGCCCTGGAGGACTAGTGATGATGATGGATGTTTCCAAGATATCATCTGTGACGGTCCTGCTGGGGGGCGAGGAAGCCCCTCGTAGGATGAGCCCACCAATCGGATATTGTAGAAAACAACCTTTGGACACGAAAGGGGCTTAGAGATAACTGTTGAGCCTGGCTGGCGTGGCTCAGGGGTTGAGTGCCGACTTATGAACCAGGAGGTCATGGTTCAGTTCTCCGCCAGGGCACATGCCCAGGTTGTGGGCTCGATCCCCAGTGTGGGGCGTGCAGGAGGCAGCCAATCCATGATGCTCTCTCTTTAGATGTTTCTGTCTTTCCCCCTTCCTCTCTGAAATCAATAAAAACATATTTTTTTAAAAAAAAGATACACTGTGTTTACCATCCTGGGAATGGGACGCATGCTGGTAATAATTCAGGCAGCAGATAGAGAAAAAACCTTCGATACTTCACATTTCTCATCCATGCTATATTAAATGAAAAAGGCATGACTGCAATGAGCTCACGTTTAACAAATAAAATAGGTTAATATATACTCGTAAGGGGAAGCCTGTGGGATTTACAATAACACGTTAAGGTAGGGTAGAAGAGAGGATAGAAATTGCTGGCATTTTCAGAGTCATTCGCTTCCTGTGCTTCCCTCATTGGCCAACACGTGTTACCATCTGCAACCTGACAGTTAAGGGAGCCCACGTGACAGTTAATGGAGCCCCCGTGTCCCTCCTGCCCCCATCTGGCTCCTTGCTTCCCAGGCCTCTGGAGGAGATCAAGTGTCCTGCGTGGCCTTAGGGCCTAGGGTTTAGGCAGCTGGGGTTTGTGTCAGGACCCCAGAGGGAGCCCCGGCTCTTAGTGAACGTCCAGGATGGAAGAGATTGGTGCCTGGTGCTCCTGGGACTGGGCTGTGTCCGGAGAAGAGTCCTCGACTGGCAAGAAGAATGCGTTAAGCTAAACACGCACCTGGGTACCCTGGGCATCAGTCGGGATAAATGTTTTTGTGTTTTTTTTAAATATATTTCATTGATTTTTTTACAGAGAGGAAGGGGGAGGGATAGAGAGTTAGAAACATTGATGAGAGAGAGACATCAATCAGCTGCCTCCTGCACGCCCCCCACCGGGGATGTGCCCGCAACCAAGGTCCATGCCCTTGACTTGAATCGAACCTGGGGCCTTTCATTCCACAGGCTGACCCTCTATCCACGGAGCCAAACCGGTTTTGGCAAGGGATAAATGTTTTAAAATAACCAAAACCAATTCATGTAGGCTTAAGAAAAAAAAGGGGGAGTTTATTGGTACATGTGACTGAAAAACCCAAGCCATAGGGCTTCAGGAAAGGCTGGATCCAGGCGCTCAAACGGTGCCTTCTAGAATCTTCACGGCTCCGTTTCCCCCTGTCCTGGCTCTGCTCTGAGGCAGGCTCTCTCCAGATGGTAGCAGGATGACCCATCAGCAGCTCTAAGCTCATGTCCCCCATAGTTCAGCTCAGACATAGGCCCTCTCTTTCCCCAAAGCTCCAGAACAAATCGCCAGGAGATCCTGATTGGCGAGACTTGGGTTTCCTGCCCACCCCTGAACCATGCTCTGGGTGCTGATTGGCTGGCTCTGGTTCATAAGATCACCAGGCCACCAGTCGGATGGGGTCCGCTCTCCCAGGCGCCCTGCAAGGAGCGGGAACCAGGAGTTGTCCTCCCGGGACATTAGAGGGGCTGTTCCCGGAGGGTGGGGGCCCCTCTCTGCAATGTGTGGAAGCAAAAAACGCCCTTTATCGGGAATGCGGGGTCCATCAGAACACCACACCCGGTGCTCAGCTCTGCTGGAGAGAAGACCCCACGTGGGGAGGGCGGTTGGGGGTGTGGAGGGAAGCCTGGCCTGGGGACCAGGAGACACGTTCAGGGCCAGCGCCCAGGCCTGAGGACCCCCATCTGCCAAGGGGGCGGAAGCGGTGCAGCCACAGGCTGGGGCGGCGCTGGGTATTTTTGGAGGAGATTACCGGCCCCAGCTGCCCCTCCCTCCCCACGGACACGGGATGGTCTCCTAAGGGCAGCCCGAGGCGCGCTGGCCGGGCTGGGATATCGTTTTTCCGGGAGGGAGCGGCCTGTGAGCCTGGCCGTCGGCAGAGCTGGGCGGCTATTTCTGGCCCAGACCGAGGTGGGTGACCGCTGGGGGTGGAGGGTGTCAGCACGCTGGGGTGCGGGGAAACCTGAGCCGGGCCTCCTGCCCAGGGAGGGCCGGGGAAGGAGGGCTGGAGCTGCGGCTGGCAAGGGGCCGGGCCGGGCAGGCCCTGATCCCCCCTCTCCCCCACGGGGTCACAGGAAGAGGCCGAGGCAGCTGGGAGAGGAGCTGGTGGGACTTGAAGGTCCCTCCTCCCCGCACCTGTCCCCCGGCTGGTGACCTTTGACCCCCATGCCACACCCCGCCCTGGGGAGAAAGGCCAGGCGGGGATACCTCCTCCTCCTCGGTGCCCAAGGGTCCCTGCCCCTAAGACAGACAGAGTAACAAATCTCCCTTCCCCGGGGCGAGGGCCCATCTGAGTGTTTACCAGCACCCGCTCCATCAAGCCTCCCCGCTGCGGGAATCAGGTGTGGCTCCTGGCCGCCTAGGGAGGGAGAATCTCAGCCAGGTGAAGTGACTCGCCCAAGGTCACACAGCCTGGGCGCGAGGCGGCCACCGTCAGCACCACCGGGGCGCTTGGAAGGCCGGGCAGGCGCGGCTCCAAGGTCAGGTATGGCCCGAGTTGAGGTTACGGTCAAGTTCATCACAGAACCAGTTTAAAGATGCAGGCTCCCATTGAATGCTGTTTACAGCAGGCCATCCAGCTGGGGCTGCCAGTGTGTGTGTGTGTGTGGGGGGGGAAGGGTTGTGTATGACCGGCTGGACACAAAAGTGCTGGGTGAGCCAGAGGGAGGGAGGGAGGGAAGCCGTAATCCGGGCCTTCGAAGGACCTGCGGGGAAGGGTATTCAAGCAGGAGGGAACAGCATATGCAAAGTCCCCGAGGCAGGCACGCGCAGGGGACCCGTGGGACGGGCCGGCAGCCTGGCGGGGGGCCTCTGCCAGTGCTCTGTGGGTCCTGAGGTCGCTTGAGCAATGGGCTGAGGCGGGTGGGGCTTTGCCCTGGACGTATCTGGAGGCCTGGAGGTCCCAGCGCTT
The DNA here is from genome assembly GCA_011751065.1 of Lasiurus cinereus. Taxonomy (NCBI): domain Eukaryota; kingdom Metazoa; phylum Chordata; class Mammalia; order Chiroptera; family Vespertilionidae; genus Lasiurus; species Lasiurus cinereus. The sequence continues at coordinate 4,881,188 of JAAGEH010000452.1, read as the reverse complement.
GCTGGAATCTCGGAGGGCGGGGAGTTGGGGGGTGGGGGCTGGGCTGACCTCTACCCTTTGCGTGATTTCACGGGTTGGGAAGCAAAGCCTGGGGACCTGGGGCCCCAGAGGCGGGCCTGGAGGCCGAGCAGGGGCAGAAGCCTACATGGAGGAGTCCCACAGCCCGGGCGGCTGAGGATGGGCAGGAAGCCGGCCAGGCCTGGGCGAGAGCCGCCAGAGAATGGCCTCTGTGTGCGCCACAACAAAAAGGCTTTTCTGCCGCCTCCGAGGGGGAGGAAGCGGCCGGCCGGGGCCCTGCCCCAGCCTGAAAGGAGGCTCTGTTGGTGGCCCGGGGGTCCTCCAGGCCTAGAATGTGTGGGGAGGGACGGCCAGGGTGGCTCAGTGGTGGGGCGTCTGTCTCAGGGTGGGGAGGCATTGGGCTGCCGCGAAGTCGGTCCCTGTAGGTTCTGCTCCCCCGGCACCGCCATGTCCTTGCTGTGTGACCTTGGGCCAGTCACTTCACCTCTCCGAGCCCCACGGTTCTCACGAGCAAAATGTCAAAGTGGGGGAGCATGCGCATCGACGGAGGCCGCCAAATGCCGGGCACTGTCGCCACCGTCCTCTGCTCAGCTTCCCAGCAGCGGCTGGCCCGGGGCAGGTGGCTTTACCCTCCCACTGAGGTTGGAGTTTGCAGAACTCCGGCTGAAGCCACACCTCCAAGCTGTGCAAACGCAGAGGGAAAGGAGTCGGAAGAAAACCCTGTCAGGACTGGCGGGGGGAGTTGATGGGACTCACCACCTTCCCCTTTCTCTTTCTCTGTAGTGTCTTCGGTGTCTTACTGGGGAATCAGCAAAATCTAAAGCAGTGGTTCTCAACCTTCCTAATGCCACGACCCTTTAAGACAGTTCCTCATGTTGTGATGACCCCCAACCATAAAATCATTTTTGTTGCTACTTCATCACTGTAATTTTGCAACTGTTAGGAATTGTATCTGTGTTTTCCAATGGTCTTAGGCGACCCCTGGGAAAGCATTGTTTGACCCCCCAACGGGGTCGCGACCCCCAGGTTGAGAACCGCTGATCTAAAGGGACAAAAGGTGCGGAAGGGATGGGGACTGCGAGTTGAGGTTACAGCCAAGTTCATCAAAAAACCATGCTGGGGCAACGGGACATCGAGCTGGGGCTGCCAGTGGGTGGGGGGGTGGAGAGGGGTGGGGGTGACTGGCTGGGGTACTCCACCCATCCCTTCCCAGAGAACTCCTTCACACAGCCAGGCCCAGAGGGACGGGGCAGGGGCTCCAGAAATGAGCTGGCTGTCCCTCGGGCCACGGGGTTTCTTTAAGATCTCACCAAAGAGCTGGGGGGCGGGCGGCCCCTCAGGCGGTTTCCTGCCGGGCTGATCCCTCTGCCAAGTCTCCCTGAGAGGCCCTTCCTCCTCTCCCTGCGCCCCCCACGGCCCCCCACCTGTCCGGCGACCTCGGGCTTCTGGGTGACCCTGAGGTCTCAGCAGAAGGCAGACCTGGGGCGGGGTCCTGTGGCTTCTGCCACAAAACACTTCAAGATGGGAGTCTTCCCTGGACCCCCAAGACCCCCAGCCCCCTCCCCCCCCAGGTCCTGGTGTGGGGCGCACAGTTTCCACACTTAGCCTGCCGGGCTTTGGGGCTTTCCAGGGCCAGCATTTCCCACCCACTCTCAGCCAGTTTTCAATACAAAGAGAGGAAAGGGTGGGGTCATGGGGGCTGGGGAGGGGTGTCAGCTGCGGGGGAGGGTGGAGCCCGCAACAGGTTGAAGGACACTGTCCCAGGAGTTGTGGGACCCACTGCAGCTGATCGCTGCATTCCTGGGGGTGCAGGCTGCTGCCATAGGCTGGCCCCGGAGACAGACGGGGCTGGGTGTGGGGGGGTCCCAGGCTGACGGAGACCTGAGGGCTGGCCCTGCTGGTCCCCTGCTCTCCTGGTACCGCCTGCACCCAGCCCGGGGCGGGCGAGCCTTCTTGCTTCTTCAAAGATGCCAGGGCAGACTGGGGGTGCCCCTTGCCCTCCAAGCAGAGCAGGTGAGGGGGACATTTGGCATCCACAGTAGCATCGCTTCCCATTCCTCCTGGACCAGGCCTGATGGGTGCAGGCCTCCAGGGTGCGCGGGGTGCGGGAAGCTGGCCCACCCTTTCTCGCCAGGAATGAACGAGGCATCCTCCCCACTCCTTCCGGTCCCACCCCAGCCCCCTGCCCCACCCTCCTCCCAGCCACCGAGAGCAGCTGCCTCTCCCTCTTACCCCAGCCCCTCCCTCCTAGGAGGGAGACCCACAGAGCTGGGTGCAAGGCCTTTAAGCAGTGGTTCTCCACCTTCCTAAGGCCGCGACGCTTGCATACAGCTCCTCATGTGGTGGTGACCCCCAACCATGACATTTTGCTACTGTGATGCGTCGTGATGTCAATATCTGCATTTCCCGATGGTCTTAGGCGACCCCTGTGAAAGGGTCGTTCGACCCCCAAAGGGGTCGTGACCCACAGGTTGAGAACCACCGCCTTTAGGTGTGGGAACAAGTCCCCCCACCCCCCCCACGGACTCTACCTGGTCACCTGTCGCCCCTCCAGCTGTAAGCTCTGGCCCAAGGCTGCTGACAAAAGAGGCCACACTCGCCGGCCGTTTGGTTTAATCAGTGCAGGTTATTTACAGAAAGACACATGGGGTGGACACGGACCCCCGTCCCCCCGTGGCTGGCTCTCCGCTCTCAGGATGGAGGGGGCGGAAGTGGCTGAACCGGAATTTGGGGGCCAGCCCATGAGAAGTTCTTCCCTCACTGGGGGCCTCGGGATTCGGGGGGGTGTGGGGGGGCAGGCCGCGGTCAGGGCTGCGGAAAGCAGAGGGGGGAGAGCCGGCTATACAGTACCATTGCCCACAGCAGCCTCGCCTCCGCCCGGCTCCGGGAGGAGAGAAGGGAGCAGCTCGCCCTCAGGGCTGAGCCCAGGAGCCTCCAGGCCCCCGTGACCCCTGCTGGCCTCCCCCCACCCAGCCTGGGGAGACAGGGAGCTACAGGGGAGAAACCCCCTCCAAGCCTGGGGCGTGCTGGCGGTGGGGACCCACACAGGTGGGCATGCTCTGTGACAGACACCCAGCACCCCAGCCTGGGGACCCAGCAGCCCCCTCTCTCCCAGGAGCCTGAGGCGGGTGGGGTTCCGAGGCCTCTGAGGAGGGAGGTGTGGGTGAGAGGGGATGGGGCCCAGGTGGGTCCTACAGCTCAGAGAGAAGGCAGACGGGGGCTGCAGGCCCAGCCGGGGCGGCGAGGCTCCTGGCTGGAGGGGCCTTGGCAGACACCCTTTGGTCCTTGGTAAGGCGGGCCCAGAGCCCCTTCTCTAGGCAGACGAGGAGGGGTGGGCTCAAGGGGGACGTGGAAGCTGGGGGCCGCTGGCCGCTCTCCGGCCAGGGGCGGGGAGGCTTCTTAGGCACAAGGAGCGCGGGCTAGTGGGGTTCTGAGAGGTTGGTTGGGAAGGAACCAAACTCAACGTGGACTCTCGGCCAGGGTCACCTCCCCGCGCTGTCCCCCTGACCTGGGGTGGCCCTGGCAGCGCACCCCCACTGAGCTGTTCCTAAGGCAGAGAGAGGGAGGTGGGCCGAGACCCAGGGAGCTCCTGGTCGGGCCTGGGGCTCAGGCTGCGCTCCCCACCTGCATCTTCTGACCATCCCCGCCTCAGCTGGCGTGTGGCCTCGCCACAGGTGTGGGGGGGCACAGGTGGATGAGGGGCCTCATTCCCGGTAGATGGGGAGCTAACCTCCACTCAGAAAGCTCCCCCCCCTGCCCTGAGGGGCTGGCCCCGGCCAGGCAAGGAGAAACCGATGCTCAGTGGGTGTGCAAAAACAGAACAACGAAACCCGGGCATAAATAAACAAGGGGGGCAGGGCTGGCAGGGATGTTGGAGGGCCTGGGGCAGGGGGGGCCCCCAGCCTGGGGGCTGAGGGAGTCCCGGGAGGAGGCTCTGGCCGCCGGTGGGTGGGGGGGGACCCCAGGAAGCCGTCTCCGAACCACAGGCGCCGCCAGCCGGCCCTAGCACCTAGCACCGCGAGCGGCAGCCGCCGCTCAGACCCACTCCTGCAGGGAGCGCTTGCAGTAGAGGAGCATGCGCGGCGCGCCCTTGCGCTGCATCTGCACCAGCGCGTAGGTGAGGCCCAGGATGCACAGCAGGAGCAGCAGCGGGGGCACCAGCACCATCGCCATGTTCACCGTCCGCGTCACCTCCTCCATCTGCACCACCACGCGGCTGCCCCCGTCCTCCTGGTCCGGCCGGGTGTCCTCGTGGCCCTCGTCACCCGCCCCGCCCGCCCCGGGCTCGGCACCCGCGTCGTCGGGGTCGGGGTTGAAGGGCGGACGGGCCACGTCGGGCCACCGGGGTCCCGGCTCTTCGCAGCCCATGAAGTCCCGCAGGATGGACTTGGGGTAGCCGGGTTCCATCCGCAGGCGGTCGTTGTCGAACTTCCAGTATCGGGTGCCTTTGTAGAAGTAGGTGTAGGCTGCGGGGCAAGCAGGCGGGAGAGGAGGGGGGCGGTCAGAGAGGGGGGCCCGTCACCCGCCGAGACCCCCGCGGAAGGCCTGGACCGGCTGAAGGGGCCCTGGCTTTCAACACCCTCCGGGGGTCATGGCCGGTGTGGCTCGGCGGATAGAACACCGGTCTGTGGTCCGAAGGATCCCCACGGGTTCGATTCCGGTCAAGGCCACGTTGTACCTCGGTGGCAGGCTCAATCCCGGCCCCAGTTTGGGAAGCAACCAATCGATGTGTGTGTCTCTCTCTCTCTCCCTTCCTTCCACTCTCTCTAAAAATCACTGGGAAAATATCCTCAGGTGAAGATAGGGACAAAACCACCTCTTTTACTTGCTTCCTTCCCTGAGCATTTTCAGATCTGCCTCCACCCAATTACAGGTGCCCTTGACCCAAACTCTGCAGAAAAGGGCAGGGTTTGTGGTCAAGGTCACCTGTGCTTCCTGGTGGGGCTGACACTGACTTAGGGCAGTGCAGGGGGCAGGAGGCGGCAGTGAGGGGACCCTGTCCTCGGTGTCCCAGATCTGGCTTCACCCCACAGGAGCCCGGAGACCGGCCAGCGTCTCGCTCAAGGCCACACAGCCCGCCTGCAGCGGACCTGGAGCGGAGCCCAGCCCGCCTTGGCCCGGCTCTCTGGCCTTGGGCATCTTGCCACGTCCCATCAGCCCCAGGAAGGGCCAGAATCCTGGGGTGAGTCTACGCTCTGCTGAGGGCGGCGGCGGAGGGACGGCATCACGTACAGAAGTAGGGTGATCGCCGGAGCCCTCGCCAAGCCCAAAGGGGACCTCAGAACCAGGGCTGTGGCTCTCGTAAGCTCGCCGGAGGCCACCCTGCAGAAGGGAACGCCACAGCTCCCGGTCGCTCCGTTATAAGGACAGAGACCTGGCTTCCCTGCCAGGTGGGTGTGTGAGCACCTGGAAGGAGAGCCAGATCTCTGTCCTTATAACGGAGGGAGCGACAGGGAGCTGTGGCTTTTTTTTGTTTTAAAATATATTTTATTGATTTTTTACAGAGAGGAAGGGAGAGAGATAGAGTTAGAAACATCGATGAGAGAGTGACATCGATCAGCCGCCTCCTGCACGCCCCACAGTGGGGATGTGCCCGCAAGCAAGGCACATGCCCCCAACCGGAATCGAACCCAGGACCTTCCAGTCCGAAAGCCGACGCTCTATCCATTGAGCCACACCCGTCTCGTCTACAGCTGTGGCTTTTAAGGCTTGTCTGTCTCCCAACCCACCGCTCCGAGCCAGGCTCGAGGCTCCCGCAGGCTGCCTGGCGAGCAGGGCAGTTCTGAGTGCCCGTTCTGGACACGGGCGGGCCTGGGTGGGGCTCCCGACCCCACCACTTCCTCACTGTGGGGCCCTTTATTCCAGCTCCGTGGAGGAGTGTGTCCGCCTGTAAACTGGGGTGGTGAGGCCCTAGGGAGGACCAGGAGGGTCATGCGCTAGAAGCTCCCAGCAGCTCCCCCCGACACACGTCCTCACCACGTCTGACAGCTGGGACAAGCCCCACCCCCTGTGGGTGAAGTGGGGTGGCCAGTGCTGGACCGGCTGCAGGGTGCTGGCCTGGGTACCTGCGTCGTTGCTCAGGAAGGCCCCTCTGGGGGAGACGGGGATCCCCTGCCAGACACTGATGGGCTTAGGGTAGCCGGGGTCTCCGCGCTGTGTCTCCTCGTTGAAGCGCCAGTACCTGCGACCGAAAGCACAGACTGTGGGCCCGCTGGGCCTGGCGTCCGGTCCCCAGGGGTGGGGGTGGGGAGGGGGAAAGGGGTTCCTCTGTGGGAGCAGGGGCAAGTTCCCGGTGGGGAGGGCGCTCACCTGTCCTCCTGGAAGAAGAAGGTGTGGCCCGTGGGCTCCCACCAGATGGCGGTGTCGATGCGGTCGTAGGGGATGCCCAGGCCGTAGCTGGTCAGCGGCTGTGGGTAGCCGGCCTCCAGGTTCGCTTCTCGGAAGAGCCAGTAGCGGTCGCCTGGGAGGGGAGCGGGAGGCGGTGAGAGCGAGTGGCGGGTGATGGGGTGGGTGGGTGGGGGCAGAGGAAGGTTATTCTGGGCCCACAAAGCCATTCACATCCACTCATTACACACGTGCACACACGTGCACACGTACACACCCTCATACACAGGACAGGCACTGACACCCACGACAACACACAATGCAACGTACCCTTGTGACACCCTCATTTACATATGAGTACACGCATGTCCCCGCTCACACCTGCACACACGCCACAGCCAGTCACACTACATCTAAGGGCCTGTGTTCCCCTGGGAACATTCACCCCAGCCATTCTTGTAGAGAAGAGCTTCCCGCCTGGCCTCTGGGTCTGAGGCTGTTCCCTGGAGCCCCCCACCACACGGCCCGGGGCTCCCCACTTTGGTTTGGGCCCAGCCCTGTCCTGTGGGATCTGCTGTCTCACTGAAGCTGGGAGGGTGGGGGGTCCTGGGACACAGGTGCTGCCCAATGGGTGCCAGACCCTTCGCTCTCCTCCTCCTCCTCCCCCCACTCGGCCCCGCCCACCACCCAGCTCACCTTTGAAGAAGACAAAGCGGCCGTCCTGGCGCTCGTAGGCAGCACTGATGTCACTGGGCAGGCCTCGCCAGAAGTGCCCGATGGGCATCGGGTAGTTGTCCAGGACACGGTTGTGCCGGACCCGCCAGAACCAGCGGCCCTGGGGAGGCGGGGGTGTGAGTGGGCAGAGCGTGTGCGCTGACTTGGTGGGGGACAGGGACCACCCGGGACCAGTCCTGCCCGGACCGGGGAGGGTCTGATGGAGGAGGCGCTGAGATCCTAAGGGCAGACTGGGGGAGCCCTCGGCGGAAGGGGCAGTGGGGTGGGGGGATGGGGGACAGAGCCCTGGGCCTGCTGTAGGACTCCAGGTGATCCCTCATCCTCATCCCTCATCCCTGGGCTGGGGCTCCTCAGTCTAGTCTCCTGGCGTCCCAGGGCTGCTCGGTGAGGAAATGGGGGTGCTGAGCAGCCAGGGGCGGGGCGGGGCAGGACTCTGGGGTGGGGAGGGGTGCTCTCGGGCTCTGAATCTGGGCCCCGGGGCTGAGGGAGCACGGCCAGGGGCCAGACCTTGAACACGAACATCTCCCCACGCAGCATGGCCACCGTGTCAAAGTCCCCGTCGCAGATGTTGGGGCCATACTGGTCGGGCCGCTCGGTGGCTCGGGGCTGGACTGGGGGGCCTGGCCTTGGCGGCCGGTCCGGCTTCCCGTCTCGGGGTGGAGGCCGGGGGGGCCGGGGGGGCTGATGGTCTGGCCGGCCTGGCCGCCGGGGTGTCACAGTGGGGAGGGGCCGAGTGGGCTGTGGCCGACCGTCCGGGGTACCTGTAGAGTCCAGGGAGGGGGAACAAGAAACGAGGAAGCTGCCCGGCTGGTGTGGCTCAGTGGTTGAGCATCGACCAATGAACCAGGAGGTCACGGTTCGATTCCCGGGCAGGGCACAGGCCTGGGTTGCGGGCTTGATCCCTAGTAGGGGGCATGCAGGAGGCAGCCAATCAATGATTCTCCCTTATCATTGCTATTTCTCTCTCCCGCTCCCTTCCTTTCTGAATCAATTAAAAAAAAGGGGGGGGGGAGTGAGAAGGAGGCCCCAGAACCCGGCCTTGTCCTCCTCAGAACCCAGGGACCACAGGCCCAGCCTGAAAAACCTGTGTCCCAGGCGAAGGTCCACGGCAGACCCCCTCCCCGCACCCCCATCCTCAGGAGGATCTCCATCCTTCTCCACAGAGCCCCCTCGTTGACCTTCCCAGGCTGGGCGTAGGTCCCTGTGCCCCGGTTTCCCCAGTTCCACTGGAGGCTTGAGGGACCCACCCAAGGGCAGGGACATGGGCCTGCCACCCCTGCCCAGGTCCACCTGATGCCCAGGCAGCTGGGGACACAGTGAGGCATGTCTGCCAGGTGCCCGCAGGGTGGGCATTGCCGGGACCAGTGAGGTGCCTGGCAGGGGCACTGGGCGTAGGCCCTGGCCAAGCCAACTGGCCTCAGGAGACCTCGCCACTGGGGCCTGGTTCGGGGGTGCCTCCTGCCTGAGGACACTGAAGTGATAAACCGACAATATTAGCGGGGAGTCCGGGACGGGTTTGGGCTGGAGCGACAGGAGGAGGAATGGGGTCCTGGGACCTCTGGTCTAATCAGAATATCACTGAGGCCGAAACCAGTGTGGCTCAGTAGATAGAGCATCGGCCTGCGGACTGAAGGGTCCCAGGTTCGATTCCGGTCAAGGGCATGTACTTGGTGGCGGGCACATCCCCAGTGGGGGGCGTGCAGGAGGCAGCTGATCCATGTCTCTCTCTCATTGATGTTCCTAACTCTCTATCCCACTCCCTTCCTCTCTGTAAAAAAGCAATAAAATATATTAAAAAAAAATCACTGAGAGGAGGAGGAGAGGGGGTCAGAGATGGAACCCCCTCCCTCCCCCTCCTTGCCGGCTCCAGCAGGAGCCACTGTGGGGGCTCGGGGTGCAGGTTCTGGGTTTGACTTTGAGTATCATCTAAGTGACAAGGACAAGTCCCCAGTCCTCCCTGGGCCTCAGTTTCTCCTCCACAAAATGGGACAGCAGCAGGACTGTGCCGCGTGGGGCCGGGTTGAGGGTGGGCGTGCAGAGTGCACCCGCCCGTCCGTGCTGCTCACCGTAGAGCTGCTGGATGCCCCGGAGGTCGTCCTCGGGCAGCTGGAAGTTGTCGATGTCCATCCACTGGTAGAACGGCGCCATGATCGCGCTGGGGTTGCTGGAGTGCTCCAGCCCCAGCGCGTGGCCCAGCTCGTGCACCGCCACCAGGAAGAGACTGTTCCCTGAGGAGGGACAGCGGCGCGCTCAGCTCTGGCCAGGCCCAGGACCTGGCCACCTGGGCTGTGGGCTGAGGCTGCCCGGGAGCCTGCCCTGGTTTCGCTCTGAGATACAGGCTGAGCTGCTCTGCCTTCCGGGCCTCCAACTACCCCATCTGAGCAATGGGTACAGGATCCCTTCTCTCCCCTCCCACCCCCTGAAGATGGTAGGACGGCAGCTGGAGACCAAAGTCAGTGCCCAGAGGACCGCAGGGCAGAAGCTCTCCCCTCCCGGCCCTGGTTCCCCGCTCTGGCTCCTGTGCGCTGGCGTGGCCGGCTGTCCTCACCATGCATGTCGGTACTGGAGAAGGTCCAGGGCTCGTCGGCGTCGAAATGGGTGTCCCCGCCCAGACCAGGGCCCGGGAAATAGGCGTGGGCCAGAAAGCCGCCTGTGCCATCGAAGGGCGAGCTGTCGCCATGGAAACCGGAGGCAAAGAGGACCATGATGTCAGCCTCCTTCTGCCTCCGCAGCCTGATGTCCTGGTAGGGCACCTCCTGGAAGACCAGGGGCGTGGCCTGCTCCCACACGCGGAAGGCCCGGCGCACCGCCTCCAGCGAGTGGTACCAGCCCAGCTTCTCCGTGTAGTTCTGGATGCTGCAGGCGGGCGGGGAGAGAGACTCGTGAACCCGGGGACTGGGGCTACCCCCCACGGCTGGCACCCACCGGGTGGGGGGCCGGGGCACATGGCCTCACGGAGCGTGAGTACGATCTGGTTGGTTAGCATCGCCCCACGCACTGAAAGGTTGCTGGTCTGACTCGTGGTTGGGGCACATGCCTGAGTTGTGTGGGTTTGACGCTGGGTCAGTGTATGTGTGGAGGTAACCGATAGATGTTTCTCTCTCTCTCCAAAAAGAAAAGATTTGAGCCATTAGTCCACTTCAGTGGTTCTCAACCTGTGGGTCTCGACCCCTTTGGGGGTCGAACGACCCTTTCACAGGGGTTGCCGAAGACCATCGGAAAACACAGGTATTCACATTATAATTCATAACAATAGCAAAATTACAGTTATGAAGTATGTTTGGGGGTCACCACCACATGAGGAACTGTATTAAAGGGTCGCGGCATTAGAAAGGTTGAGAACCACTGGTCTACTTGGAGGTGAATTTGAAAAAGAGAAATATCCAAAGCAGGGATTCATTAGGATATGACCAAATAAGGCTGCATTGTGCCAATCATGCCTACTTTCTGGAAGAAATCGTTAAGTAAATGAATGTGCAGGGGATATGTAGCTGAAAGACCCCCAAAAGAGCAAGGTAAATGGCTGAGGTTTTGGGGAACAGGGGGCTCTCAGTTCTGAATGTTGGGTTCCAGGTCAGGCTGACCTGAGTTCAAGGCCGTTATCGGTGTGACTTTGGGCAAGCGCTTTCTCTCTCTGAACTTGGGTTTTCCCGTCTGTAAAACGGGTAAAGGTTAGTGCTTTCCCCAGGGTGTCCCCGTGAGGATGAAATGAACAAACTCCTTAAATCAGAGGAAGCGTCTGTGTGCTGGACGGATCTCCAGGAAAGCTGGCCAGCCCAGTGGTCGGCAAACTCATCGGTCCACAGAGCCAAATGTCAACAGGACGACGACGGAATTTTCTTTGGGGAGCCACATTTTTTACACTTAAACTTCTACACAGATTCGCCCGGGCCGTGGTATTTTGTGGAAGAGCCACCTTCAAGGGGCCCAAGAGCCCCAGTTTGCCGACCACTGGGCCAGACCACGAATTGGCTGGGGGCCCGGAGTCTAAGAGGCCGTGGGAGCTGCTCCTCCCGGGGCGATGGGGCGCTGGCGGGGCCGTGGCTGGACAGACACAGGAAGAGGGGCCCTTGGGGACAGACCGCCACAGGCTCGGGGCTCCGAGGCTTTTCTTGCCCGAGGACTCGGCACAGAGGAGGACGGTGCCTGCGGGTCTTTGCAGGTGGCTTGCTGCCTGCCCGCCCGGCAGATGCCTGGACTCCGGCCCCCTCCTCCCCCACCCTCAGGTGCCTGACACCCCATCCCCGCACCCTGGAGGCCCTCAGTGTGTGCGGGTGCAGCGAGGCCAAGCCAGGCAGCTAGTGGGGTTGTGGGGAGGAGAGGGCGGGGGAGGGAAGGAGGAGAGAGCGGAAGCCTCTTCAAGGGCCCCGACCTTCTCAGGAGGAAGACAGCCTGGGGCGTGCGGTCAGCGTGGGAGCCAGAGGGGGTTTGGACTGTCTATCCTGGGCACCCTGGGGGCTGGTGGCGGGGGAGAGAGGGGGAGGGCTGCTGAGAAAGGAAACCTTCCAGACCAGGCCTCTGGGAAACCTGGAGCCTCAGACCAGGCGATGGGAAAAGGCCGCCCTGGGAAGCCGGGGTGCCTACCTGAAGGTCAGGTGGGGGTTGTTCCACTTCCGGCCGGTGAGGGCGTAGCGCTTCCGCCGCCGCCGCAGGTTGGCTTTCACGTGCACCCCGAACTGATCCGGCACGCCGCAGCGCGGCCGCCTCATCCACCTGGCCCGGGGCGGGGAGGGGTGAGCGCACAGCCTCCTCCAGGCAGCCCGCCCCCTTCCACCTCCCGCCGCTGGCTGCCTCTGAGGGTGCGGTGGGGGACGAGCTAAGCTTCCGTGTCCTCGCCAGGAAAATACAGCGGTACCTCGAGATATGAGTGCCCTAACATACGAGATTTTTGAGATACGAGCCATCAAGTGAGCGATTTTTGCTTTGAAATATGAGCAACAGTTGAGATAGGAGTCATCGCGCGGATCGGCCGGCTGCACACGACCCACCAGTTTACCGTGACTCGAGCGTCTCATAGTTTCCCACGCCTCAAGGTTACGGAACGAATTAAACTCGAATCTCGAGGTACCACTGAAGGTACAAAGATCTTCTCCTGGAAGAGTGGATGCCCAGCGAGGCCTCCGCAAAGATGAGCCCCTTCTCTCTCAGCGGACTCACCCAGGGATGGGGCGGTTACTCCTGAGGCCCCCTGTCCTTGATCCGCTGTGTTCTGTGCATGCTCCTCCAGGATGGGGCTTTGTCCCTTCCCCTCTGTCCCATTCCGAGCAAAGCCTCACTGTGCTGCCCCATCCCAGGCCCACATGCTACCGGTCCCTCCATTCCTATCAGTAATGGCAGACATCACTCATCTGCCCTCTGCTCCAGGGGCCAAGCTGGGATTCGGCCTCCGGAGCTTTCTCACCACCAGGCTGCAGGCAGCCACGCCCAGCCAATCAGATCAAACCATTTGTCCTCTTGTCTCTAGACCAGTGGTTCTCAAACTGTGGGTCGCGACCCCTTTGGAGGGGTCGAACAACACTTTCCCAGGGGTCGCCTAAGACCATTGGAAAACACAGATACGATTCATAACAGTTGCAAAATGACAGTGATGAAGTAGCAACAAAAATAGTTTTATGGTTGGGGTCACCACCACATGAGGAGCTGTATTAAAGGGTCGCGGCATTCGAAAGGTTGAGAACCACTGATCTAGACCACGCTTTTCTGGAAACTCTGTGTGCCAAGACTGCAGGAGAGCAGGCCAGGAGGAGGGCAGGGGCCGGGAGGGTCTGGGAAGGGCCCGACAGAGGGACTCACGTCTTGGTCTCTTCGTCCAGCACGCCGGTGACGGGGATCCCGTAGAAGCGCTGCATTTCGGAGAGGGCCGAGGCCAGGATCTGGGCCGAGCGCATGGTGGACATGTGGCGGCTGGGCTGGGGCAGGTAGCCGTAGAGTCGCAGCCAGTTCTGCAAAGGAGAGGCCGCCAGGGTCAGCATGGCCGGCTCTGGGTAGACCCGGCCTGCATCAGACCCTGCCCACCGCTGCCATGGCCTCCCTGCTTTCATTTCCTGCAGTGGTTTTCCCCCCTCTCTCTCTTAAAAAAATAAATTTTTAGTGAATTTGGGAGAAACAAGAAGGGAGAGGGAGAAAGAGAGAGAGCCTGGGGCAGGACCGAGCCTGAAGCCTGGACATGTGCTGGGTCTGGGAATCCAACTGGCAACCTTTTGGTGCACGGGACGGCACTCAACCAACTGAGCCGCACCAGGGTCAGTTGGCCCGTGGGTCTATTTTTACACGAGAGCCCAATCCAAGGCCCTTTACAAGTCAGGTCTGGTCTCCAAAGACTTCTCATCTTGGAGGGAAAGCCAATTTTTACAGAAGCTGCCAGGCCCTCACTACCTGATCCCACCCCAGCAATCAGCTCTCACTCCTACCATCCACCCAGCCAGGTTCCCTCCTCCTGCCCCAAGACCTTTGCACGTGCTGCGGCCTCCCCATGTCTGCACAGCTCCCGCCCCATGTTCTTCAGGTCCCTGCTTCAGCCTCCCCTCCTGGAGGGTGTTCTCTGACAACACTAAAAAAGACCCCCCACCTGCTGTACCCGGCACCCCCTTCTCCTCCTTTCTGGCACTTGTCGCCATCTGACCCACGGCCTCTGTCACTTAGGTGTAGGTGTTTATTGCTTGTCTCCGCCACTAGGATGACAAGATCACTGATGGCCGGGCTATAGCGAGAACAGGGACTCTGGACTGCCCACCTCATGGCCCCATGTGGGAGGCTGGGGCCTTGGCCACATGGAAAGGGGTCTCTGAGTGCCCCTCCCCCCCAGTGACGGACCCGAAGGCCTGCTGCGTGCGGGCCCACAGACAGGATGATGACCGAACATGGTGGCTGCTCTGGGCTAAGGGCCAGGTGTCTGCCACCCATGTCACAGCCAGCTCCTCGGGGACTTGCTCCCTCAGGGCCGCCCTCAGCCCAGCCCTGGTCTCTGGAGTGCGCACCCCTGGCTCGGCAGCACCCAGACGGCCACTGGAGGGGGCGCTGCTGGGCCCGGGAACCAGCCACGGGACCAGGCGGCAGAGCCGGGGGATGGGGACAGGCAGGGCTGGGGCATCAGCCGAGCCTCGTCGAGGTGTGGCTGGGCTCTGCTCTCCGGGGATCTGCCTCGTACCTTGGGTTCCTGGGAGGACTAAGTGGGGGTGCAGTAGCGCTTGCACGGTGCTGGGAGGGGAACGTGCTCAATAAACAGCCACTAATGACAGAGCCGGGCTGCCTGGCTGCCCCCGGAGGGCAGGCTTTTGCGTCTACCAACGGGGCTGAAGGTTCCCGTCTCCAATAGGGCTTGGGGGCTGCGCCTCTCAGGGCAGGGGGGGGGCAGTTGGGGGAGGCAGGTAGCCTCCCCTGCCAGCCCAGCCCAGAGCACCTCCCCTCCGCTCCACCTGACGTAGGCACAGTCTGGGCACCTCCCCTCCGCTCCCCTCTGCTCTTTCCGAGCACGGGAAACTGTCCCCAAAGTTCCTGGCTGTGGGTCTAAGGGGGGGGACACCCGCTACCCTTAGTGGATGGTTTTCCCGGAGAAGTGTGGAGAGGTCTAGAAGGTGAAGGTGAGGCCACGATGCTGGGCCAGCTCAGCTCCTGGGGGGGGAGAAGGCACCAGCTGGAGGCGGGGCTGCTGCTGCCTCTCGAGGGCACCTGACACCCTGATTTGCATGAAGTAAAAATATCTCCTGCGCTCAATCACAGGCACCGGCTGATTAGCAGTGTCTGCTGAGTGACAGGAGGGCAGAGGGGGGGAGGCTCAGGCTGGGGCCCTGCGGTGGGGGAGGGGAGCGAGTCGGGCCTGTCTGCAGGGAGGAGCTCAGAGCATGGCAGAGGGCATGGGGTGGGAAAGGCCTTTTACAATAATATATGTATTTTTATTGAGTTCAGAGAGGAAGAGAGAAGACAGAAATATCAACGATGAGAGAGAACCACAGCACTACCCCCACTGGGGATCAAGCCTGCAACCCAAGCAGGTGCCCTGACCGGGAATCGAACCGTGTCCTCCTGGGTTGTAGGTGGACGATTCAACCACTGAGCCACACCGATCGGGCACGGGGATGGGTGGGGGGAGCCTTTAATTCCGGCTGCAGTTCAGGGGCTGATGGGAAGGTCCCAAGGGTGCCTATGGACCCTCCTTCACACAGACGAGCATCTGTTTGAGGTTCAGGGAGGCCGAGAGCTTCCATCTCGGTATCAGCCAAGCCTCGAACCCTCAGCCTCCTGGTGCCCAGAGCAACGCCAGGGGGAGAGGCAGAAGCGGAGGATGCCGGGTGCCATGGGAGGGAGAGGGGGAAACAGAAACACAGTTTGGGCCCAGAGGTCAAACCTCTGAATGACAAGGCCAAGAAGCAGAGTGTGTCTGACCGACCAACAGCTCTGATGGGTCGGAGCTGCCAATCCGTCTACGCACCCCCCCGCCCCCACACACACGGGATGGTGGGCTTTTCCTTCCCGTGTCCAGGAGGGAACGGTGTGGGGCAGGGGCGCCCAGCTGGGCTGCTTACACCCTAAGCCCCAGCTTCCTGAGGGGCTCTGCCGCCCTGGGACAAAAGTGGGGAGCCAATTCCAAGGCCATGGCTGACCGAGTAGGGGAGGGGCTGTGTCCCAGCTCCTGCTACTCCCCTGGCGGGGGCAGGAGGTGCGGGGGGGAAGGGACTGACTGTCCCTTATCCAAGGGGCCTCCTCTCCCTCCCCTCAGAGTGTCACAGGCGGAGGGCCAAGTGGTGGAACTTGGTTTCTCAGCTGGGGAAACTGAGGCTCGGGGAGGTCAGTGAGCAGCAGAAGAGAGGGACCTCCCCCACGAGGGAGGGCCACTCAGGAGGAGGCAGGGAAGGCTCTGAAGCAGCGGTTCTCAACCTGTGGGTCTCGACCCCTTTTGGGGGGGGGGTTGAACGATCCTTTCAAAGGGGTCGCCTACGACCATCGGAAAATGCGGATATTTACATCACGATGCATAACAGTAGCAAAATTTCATGGTTGGGGGTCACCACCACAGGAGGAACTGTATGCAAGGGTCGCGGCCTTAGGAAGGCTGAGAACCACTGCTCTAAAGAGAACTCTGGAGCCACGAGGCCCCTCCTGCCCGCAGCCCATCCCGAAGACCCTGCCCACGTGGCTCCTTCAGCCACTTCTTCCCTGAGCTCCACGCGTGTGCACAGATGCTCCAGGTGCGTGGCTGGGCCCCGGCAAGGAGATGCGGGGCCATTAGGAGCTGAGAGGGGATCCCTGGCTCCCGGCCCCTAGGAGAGGCCGCGCACACAGCAGGCCGGGGCTGAGGCTGCTGCGGGCTGGCCTTCCGGTCCGTGTTCCCGAGAACCCCGTTCCTGTTGTACAAACGGTGAGGCTCAGAGAGGGGGAGCAGCCCACCCAGGGTGGCACAGCTGGTCTGGCCACAGCGAGAGCCCACCAGCAGTGCGAATGCACCAGGCTGCCTGCTTTGCACCAGCTCCGCCTGGCCTGAGGCGGGGGACACGGGGCTGGGTCCTTCCCAGGCACAGGGCCCAGCGGGGCCCTGGGGGAGGGCGTCTGATCCTCCCCCCGCTCCCCGGCTCCGGCTGGGTCTGGGCACCGGGCCAGGTCAGCTGGGCTGCCCCCCAGGGCTGCGGAGACAATGCCAAGGCAGGCCCGCAGGGAGGGTGTGTCTGGGAAGGAGCTCGCACAGCGATCGATACTGTGCATTAAGCACCGCCGTGGGGGCAGGGGGCCAGGGCTGCGCTGTCACCAGCCAGCTCCTCCCACCGGCCTTATCAGAGCCTGCGCCATAAGGACAGTCCTGCTTCCCTTCGGTCACCCAGCTCTCCCAGCAGAGGGGCACAAAGGCATCGCGCTGGGCCGGGGCTGCACAGACCCTTCAGGGCGCCGGGGCCTTGCTGGGCCCGCTCCCCAGCCCGTGTCGCAGTCTCAGGGCTCTTGGGAGCAGGCCAAGGCCACGCCAGCACAGAGCAGGATGATGAGCCTGGGGGAGTCGCAGACTCTGCAGAGGCAGGGCGTG
>JAAGEH010000452.1:4838514-4857739 GCA_011751065.1 Lasiurus cinereus | reverse complement strand
GGAGGAGGAGGAGGCGGAGGAGGCGGCGCAGCAGGCAGGCAGGCAGGCAGGGAGCCGGTCGGAGCGAGGGAGCCGGCCCGGGAGCCGGAGCCCGACGTGCCCGGCGAGTTGGGCGCAGCTGGGGCGCTCCCGGCCCTCCTCCCGGCGCGCGGTCGCCGAGCTCTTAAAGGGCCAGCGCTCTCTCTCTCTCTCTCTCGCTCTCTCTCTCTCTCTCTCTCTCTCTCTCGCTCGGGGGGCGGTGTCTGCGGCGGAAGCTGCCTGGGTAGCAGGTGCCGGCGGCGGGGCGCCCGGACAGGCGGCCCTTTCACTCGTTCCAGGCGGCGGCGGGGGGGGGGATCCCACCCCCCAGGCCACCTCCTGCACTCGGATCCCTTGCCTGCCTGCCTTTGGGGGAGTGGGGTTTGATTCCCGAAAGTGACCCCCTCCCCGAGCGGGTAAGGTGAGATGCAGACTCCCCCCCGCCCCCGGGGGTGGGGGGTGGGGAGTGGGTGGGGCTGCTGAGGCCCTCCCCCCCCCCCCCCGTGGGCAGGAAGGAGGGCTGGGAGGAAGGACCCAGCATCCTGTTTTAGGGTTCAGCAGCAGCCCCAGCAGCAGCAGCAAAAGATAAACAATGTTTATTGTCTTCTCCAAAGCCCTGCAAGGGGCTGCTCCTAATTGCAAAGGGGAGGGAGGGGCCGGGTATGTTGCATGTGCCTGCGGGGAGACCACGCGCGAGGGTGCAGGAGGGGGACAGGTAGCGACCTGCGTTCCCTCTTAAAGTGGGCACGTGGGCACGAGATTTCACTTTCCCGAGCCTCGGGGCCCCGACCTGGAACGTGGGCTGAGGGTTAGGGGTGCTTCCGGTGTCCCTTGGCCTGGCACACGTCAGGTTTCCAAGTGGACACTCTTTTGTGCAAGTGCAATGTGACCCGTTGGGCCTGACAGGGTGCTGCTGGGCTGGGGGGCAAATCTCCCCACTGCCCAGTGGAGTTTGCAGGGCGAGATCTAACCCTAACCCCAGGCCAGCTTTGAGGTCCCCTCCAGGTGGAGCTCAAAAGCCGGGAGGACAGCTGTGGCCCAGCACATGGGTGTCAGGGGTTGGAGGTGCAGGCGCCCCGCAGGGCAGGAGGGCTTAGGGTTCCTCCCTCTGCCACCGCCCCGCCCGGAAATGGCAGCTTTCCTCACCACAGGGGCTTTGTCTTGAAACCTCCTCCCCTCCCCCCTGTCCCCCGCCCCCAGCCTCACCTCCAGGAAATGGGCAGAGATCTGGCAAGAGTTTGAGAAGTTGACTTGTTCACCAACCTGCCAGGTGGGAAAAAAAGAGCAGTGTTAAAAGAGAACAGACTGAAGTTAAAGCGGCAAAAATAGGTTTTTAAAGAGCAAAACCAGCCCAGCCGGCGTGGCTCAGTGGCTCTGAGCATCAACCTATGAACCAGGAGGTCACGGGTTCGATTCCCAGTCAGGGCACATGCCCGGGTTGCGGGGTGTGCAGGAGGCAGCCAATTAATGATTCTCTCTCCTCATGGATGTCCCTCTCTCTCTCTTCTCCCCCCTCTCTCTTTTCTCTCTGAAATCAATAAAAAAAATTAAAAAATGAAACAAAACACTATTGTAATAGAGGAAGAGAGACTCAGTATAGAACTGGGCCTGATTCCCAACACAACCAGTAACCAGTGGGGGTTTACAGCTGAGGAGCAAAGGGGTAGGCATTGGTGGGTGGCAAATGACTAAGAGGAGACATCGAGTCTTTGTGGGGAGGTTAGGGGAGGGGGAGAATTCTGGCTGAAGGCAGGCCAAGATCAGATATCACCTGGGGGCAGTGGGGTTCTAGAGGTTGACCAGATATTAAGGTGAGGAGTTCTCATTAAACTGACTTAGCAGCCGAGACCGGTTTGGCTCAGTGGATAGAGCGTCGGCTTGCGGGTTCGATTCCAGTTGGGGGCATGTGCCTTGCTTGCGGGCGCACCTCCACTGTGGGGTGTGCAGGGGGCGGCTGATCGATGTCTCTCTCTCATCGATGTTTCTGACTTTCTATCTCTCTCCCCTCCTCTCTGTAAAAAATCAATAAAATATATTTAAAAAATAAATAAATAAATAAATAAACTGACTTAGCAGATTTCCTGCTACAACTGCACCCCACAGAAAGTACAGGCATGGACGCTGCTGGGGAGAGGGCTCAGGGGCGCCATGCTAAAGGCTGATCAAGCAAAGAGTCCTTGCATCCCCCTCTTGTTCAAGGGAAGAACCTACTTCTTCTTTTTCTTTTTGCTCTGAACAACCTCAGTCCATTTCTCACTTGGTTGCCTTTATTCCTTTATAACCAGCTGGCCCAGCTGTTGGGACTTGGTGACAGCGGATGATTGCTGAACTGCACGATCCACAGGGCATTTAACGGGAGGGATCCTTGGAAAGACCAAGATTAAAGGCTGAACCGGCTCGTGTGCCCCGACCTTGCCCACCTTCATGGAGAGACTGGGAGACGTCATGACCGGTTGCCCTCCTCAGCGGTGGTGAGGCAGGCCTTTCTCCGGTCTCCTCTGGAACAGTCCTGGTTGCGGCAGATGCCAGGTAGGCGGCAGGGAGCAGAGGGGCAGCTGTTGCTTCCGGTCACCGTGCAAGCGCCCCCTTCTGCAGCCAGGGTGCCGTGAAGGGCGATGCCATGATGGAGAGTATCGAGCTCAGTGCCTCCTGGTTGGGGAGTCGCCGGTTCACGGCCAGCGGTTAACCAGGGACAAGGTGGATCGCAAGGCCAATTGCTTAAGCAGTGAATGTGGTTTTCCCCCCTTATCTGTTATTTCTGTGGTCAATCGTGGTCTGAAAGTATGACGTGGAAAATTCCAGGGATAAACAATGCATACGTGCCCTGGCCAGTTTTGCTCAGTGGTTAGAACACTGGCCTGTGGACCCAGGGTCAAGGGCTCGGTTGAGGTTCCCCAGCCCCAGTAGAGGCATGTGGAGGAGGCAGCCAATTCATGTATCTTCCCTCCCTTCCACTCTCACTAGAAATTGTTAACGTAAAAAAAAAAACACATTGAAACCTGTAAAGAATTTTGTGAGTTTATTCGAGCCAAACTGTCCACATATACCAGGAAGCAGAACCTCAAGGAATTGAGATCATGCTCCGGAGAATGGCGGGTTACATCTGTATTTACACATCGCCATCAAAGGAGGGACAGAGGTGGGTGACATGAAATCCATTGGTGATGGACTAAGGAGGTGGGAGAAAGCAAAGCGGTGGGAAGCCCCTGGGATTGGATAAAAAGTGACATGACGGACACGTACTGAGGTGGGTGCAGGAACCGTGAACTGATAATGAAGGAATCTGTGGTATCTGTCCTGGCGCCCACCACATGTGGTTGGGCCCCAGGGGCTCCAGAAAAAGGGGAGTTACAAGTTCCCCCGACATTTCAAGGGTCTGTTATCACAGCTGCCAAAAGGCAGAGCGGCTCCGTGAAGGTAAAGGTGGACCTTGTCAGGGAAGATACCGGCCTGGGACGTAACTGCCCACCATCACTGCTTTTAGTTCAAGTTTGATTTCAGACCGTCCTTTGTGGTGACTTTAGCTCTCTGCGTTTGCAAGGCTGCCATGCAGGCCTGCCCTGAGCTGGTCAGGTCAATGTGTGGCCCCTTTTGTCCACAAAATCTATGGAAAAAATACCCTTGGGTGAGGATTAAAAAACAACAATGCATATATTTTAAATTGCCATCATTCTGAGGAGCATGACAAAATCTTGTGTCATCCTGCTCTGTCTTGCTTGGGACGTGAGTCATGCATGGGGTATGGTTCCAAGGTTTGGGTACCACTCAGATTTCTTGTGTGGTGGGGGAAGAGGCTGCTAATTGAGCATATTTATCAGCCCATCTATTTTCTCAGGCCTCATCTGAATTTATTATGCTCTGTCCCTCAAGTTTCTTTTGATTTTAAAGATTTTAAATTGGTTTTCAGAGAGAGGGGAAAGGAGAAGGAGAGACGTGAGAGTGAAACATCTATCGGCTGCCTTCTGCACAAAACCTGGCATGTGCCCTGGCTGGGAATCAGCTGGGCAACCTTTGGGTGCAGGGGATAATGCCCAACCAACTGAGCCACTCTGGCCAGGGCTGTCCCTCAAGTTGTAACTGGAGCGATCTTCTGGGGGTAATAACAACGCCTCTAGAAATTCTGCTGTTTGGAGTTCATTTTTTAAAAATATATATTTTATTGATTTTTCACAGAGAGGTAGGGAGAGGGATAGAAAGTTAGAAACATCGATCAGCCGCCTCCTGCACGCCCTCTACTGGGGATGTGCCTGCAACCAAGGTACATGCCCTTGACCGGAATCGAACCTGGGACCTTTCAATCCGCAGGCGTCACGCTCTATCCACTGAGCCAAACCGGTTTCAGCTGGAGCCCATTTTTGACTGGGGTACCAGCTGCTGTCACGAATCCTCCGTGTTTCTGTAACATCCCCACGCCAGGTTCCAGCCCGGAAGGCACAGCGGATATCAGCGTGAATGTGAACCTTCCCCCTGCTCCTCTGCCAGCCCCAGTAAGAGTCATGGACTCAGTGACGTGGGCTGTTTGGCCTTGGGCGGGGCTCGGTGTTCTAGAAGTTTCTGTTGCGCTGTGATGGCACATCCAGCCTTCTTCTGGAGGTGAGAGTCACGGACGTGAAGAGGAAGGTCAACTTGGGAGAGGGGGCTTTCTGGTAAAGCTGGCCTAGGGAAGAAGAATGATCTGGTGTGACTAATGCAATGGTGGGGCGTCCCATCCGTGGGCAGATGAGGCAGGGTTCAGACAGTGACAGCGAAGTAGGGTGATGGGAGAGGGAGACAGGAGTAGGATTTCATAGGAGGTAAGTTGAGACGCAGAAAAGTGCTGTGTATTTCATTAAGCGATGGCGTCTGCCTCGCCTAAGGAAGATGTATGTCAAGCGGGTGACCTAAGACTACATCAAAGGTAGCTTAGACAAGGGTGGTTGCAGCTATGGCTCACAGGGGGTCAAAGGCCAAACTGTAATATCCCAGAGGTCTTTGGTGTCCATTATGTTTCAGGGATAACATTCCAAGGGCGTGACCCTCTTGCTGCACGCACAAGCAAAAAGGCAGGGAGTGATTGAGAAGTCCAAGGATGGGAAGTGAGAGAAGAGAGTCCTTGCCCGGCCAGCGTGGCTCAGAAGTTGAGCATCGACCTATGAACCTGGAGGTCACAGTTCGATTGCCGGTTGGAGCACATGCCCAGGTGGCAGGCTCGATCCCTAGTTGTGGGGTGTGCAGGAGGCAGCCGATGGATGATTCTTTCTCATCATTGATGTTTCTATCTCTCTGTCCCTCTCCCGTCGTCTCTGAAATGAGTAAAAAATACATTTAAGAAAGAAAAAAAGGCCGAACCCGGTTTGGCTCAGTGGATAGAGCGTCGGCCTGCGGCCTGAAAGGTCCCAGGTTCGATTCCGATCAAGGGTAATGGACCTTGGTTGTGGGCACATCCCCAGTAGAGGGTGTGCAGGAGGCAGCTGATTGATGTTTCTCATTGATGTTTCTAACTCTCTATCCCTCTCCCTTCCTCTCTGTAAAAAAAATCAATAAAATATATTTTTTGAAAAAATAAGAAAAAAGGAAAGAAGAAAGCCCTTACTTAAGGTTCTCGGAAGCATCGTTGGATAGGGGGTCCCAGACCCCTGGGTCTGGGGATGCTTCCCTAGTCATGGCCTAGAGGAGTGAAGCCATCATAGAGAAATTAGGCATCCACCTCGTACCCCACAAGACGTGAAACACTTCTCAGGTGTCATGTTCTGGGAGAAGAAAATCTGAATTGTAGAGGCTCTGTCTGTGGAGACAGGCTACCTGCAGCTGGAATATCCTGACCCAGATAGAGAGAGAGCAGCTGGATATTGTCTCCAGCCACCTGTGGCACTTTCTCCCCGCTGGCTTATGAGGATGTTCAGTGTGCAGAGAAATTGTCACAACCGTGAGAACGGGAGGAGGCCATCTACATGTTGGCTTAAAGTGGAGTCTCCTGGGAATTTCAAGTCCCTCCAGTTGACAATTAGGGTGTGCAGGAAGGAAGGAGGAGGAGCCTCTGTCAATCCTTGGGGGCATAACGGCCCAAGTACCTTGTTGGTTTTCCCAGGTGAAGGCTAACAAGCATGGGGATGCCTCACAAAGGGGGTCCGAAGCCACGGGACATGAACCAGGGACCTCGAAACGCTGGATGTTGGAAGGAGAACCCCACAGGATGGCGCTGGGATTGGGCGCCAAAGCGAACCTGGGTTTGACCGTTTTATGGCTCGATCGCAGATCTGGGACTAACCCATGCCCTTGCCATTTGTTTTTTTGACAGCCCAAAGGGGAGTATTGCATAGACTAGAAGTGGGGACCGGATGTGTTTTGCCTAACAAACCGTGGGTTATTGGGCAGAGTCCCTCAAGCCCTTCTGGCTTTGAATGACGGGAAATCAAGGGGAGGGGCAAGCAGACCGGAGGCAAAGGTCTGGGTCGCACTGTCTGATGGTGGTTATGGTCCAGATCCGAGTAACGGCGCTAAGAACCAGAGGTGACAGAGGTTAAAGTGGTAACGATGGATTTTACTCAAAACACTTGCAGCTGAAACTGATGTGGCTCAGTGGATGGAGCGTTGGTCTGCGGACTGAAAGGTCCCAGGTTTGATTCTGGTCAAGGACATGTACCTTGGTTGCAGGCACATCCCCAGTGGGTGGTGTGCAGGAGGCAGCTGATCGATGTTTCTCTCCCTCTCTATCTCTCTCCCTTCCTCTCTGTAAAAAATCAATAAAATATATTAAAAAGAAAACTATTGCAGAAAAAAGAGAGAGAGAGAGAAGAAACCATTGCAAAAGGGAGACACTCCAGTATAGCATGGGGTTCAATTCCAAATACAACCAGAACAAGTGGGGATTTATCAACAAGGAGCAAGTTGTGGGGGGGTTCGGGTCCAAGGGATCTGGCTGAAGGCAGGCCGTCAGGATGAGCAGATCACTTGGGGGGTGGGGGTAGGGGGAGTGGGCAGTGGGGATGGGGAGTTGGATCAGGTAACCCAGGGTGGGGGTTTCTTGCTAATCTGATTCAGCGGGATTCTAGATAAAACCGGATTCTAGAAGGAAATAGGTGCCTGGGTCTTGTTGGGTGGAGGGTTGGGGGAGGGCAGGCTGAGGTTTGGTCAAACGAAGAATCGTCAGCACCAACAACGCGTGGACATTACCTGGTGTTTGACACAAGTTCCTTGGGGAAAGGAAGTCCGGGTTTGGAGAAAGGCAGGGGGTGAGGGGGCAATTTCACCCCTTTCCCTGGGCAAACTTCTCTGTGGGGTCCCTCCTTTGGGAGATGGGTTTCTAAGTTTTTTTGCTCTGAAATCGCTTTCGGTAAATGTACAGTAACGTCAGAACTGAGCGGCAGACAGAGCTGTGGCAGTTTAACTGCTCGCCTTGCCGTCTTTCACACTATTTACTCCCCGCAGCCAATTTTTATTTTTATTTTTTTAAGTTGGAATGTTAGGGTGCTGCCTCATAAAGAGGGGTGCCTGGGAGCCATGAGCTCAGAGACCGATGGTAAGCTGGGCTGGCCCTTGTCTTTCTCTTGGTAGGAGCCTCCTCTCCTGTAAATCCGCTCTGAAGGAGAAGGCCGCTCTGGAAGTGGATCTGGAAGTTCGCAGTGATGGGTTCCGGCTCCCACAGGTAGCTCGGGGGCCCCCGGTGAGTCTGTGCATCCACCCATTCATCCATCATAGGCGTCGGTGGCTCTCTGGGGTCCGGCTAGCACCCGAGGCCTGAGGTGGGGACCAGAGGGACTGAGAGGTGGGAACCCCGTCCTTCAGGCAGCCAGCTCCGAGCATTATCCACATGTTACCTTATGGATTCATCTAGACTAGCGGTTCTCAACCTGTGGGTCTCAACCCCTTTGGGGGTCGAACGACCCCTGCCTAAGACCATCAGAACACACCTATTTCCCCTGGTCTTAGGAACCAACACACCGCTCCTCGGTGTAGCAAAGTGTAGCCATGTCGTTTACTGTTGTCCTATGAAGACTGTTACCCATGCTACACCACGATTCAAGACAAAATTCCATTTATTTGTCATTAGAAATAAATATTTCACAATATATAATTACATATTGTTTTTGTGATTCATCCCTATGCTTTAAAATTATGTTCAATTTGTAACAATGAAAATACATCCTGCCTATCAGATATTTACAGTTCATAACAGTAGCAAGATGACAGTGATGAAGTAGCCATGGAAATCATTTTATGGGTGGGGGTCACCACCCCATGAGGAGCTGTCTTAAAGGGTCACGGCCTTAGGAAGGTTGAGAACCGATGATCTAGACCCTCGCCTCCCCACCCCTTTTCCGTGGCGTCTCCTGAATGTAAACCAGACACAGCCTTCCCAGCACCCGCTCCTCTGAGACCCTGCTGGTCTGAGCGGTGGTCCCAACCGCTCTGGGTTAGACACCGGGTTCTGGGGGCTCCTGCACCCCGCTCTGTCAGGTTCAGTCGGTGCCCATCGGTGGGGTTCTCTCCCCGTTTGTAAAGGGGGAAGGTTCTGGCTCAGCCCCCGGGGTTTGGTAAAGCCAGGGCTCCGTGGAGGGGAACCAGGGCCTACCCCACCCCACCCCCGGCTGCCCCACCTGCACCCCCACAGCCCTGGCAGGCCCCGGGGGCCGCAAGACAAAGCATAAGCAAACAAGGCGCGGTGGTTCCCCGCTCCCGGGAGGGAAGCCAGCCGGGGTGGTCCACCGCTCTGCAGCCGGGAGAGCCAGCGCGCCAGGTGGAAGCGGGCCAGCCCGGCGGCGCGGGAGGCTCCTGCCCGGCCCCGGTGGCGGGAACATCTGAGGACACCGCCCGAGGTGTGGGTCCTGCACCTCCCGACCTCCCTCCCGGGTGCGAAACAGCCCCAGCTCTGCCCGGCCCGGCGCTGGGGTCCGGCCCGAGCCCCGAGAAGCGGGCGGCAGACACATCGGCAGACACATCGCCTCTTAAGGAAGCGCCGGCGGCTTCTGCACTGTCAGCCGCGCTCAGCTCCGGGCTGGGCGCCCGCCAGACCCCCCCGCCGCCCCGCCCGCCCCCCGGATCTCCCGCTTCCTTCCTCTGTCACCGCCTTCCCTTCTCCATTGATGAGCCGCTTATTGATTTGCATCTGGTTCTCAAAGGGGCCCCACCCTGATTTCATCCATCATCCGCTCCCCCGCGCCCCCCGCACCGCGGTCCAGGCCGCCCAGTGCAGCGGTTCTCAACCTGTGGGTCGCCTAAGACCATCGGAAAATGCAGATATTTACATCACGATGCATCACAGGAGCAACATTTCATGGTTGGGGGTCACCACCCCATGAGGAACTGTATGCCAGGGTCGCGGCCTTAGGAAGGTTGAGAACCACTGTCCCAGTGTGTGGATGGAGGGAGGTACCATCGTGTTTCCCCCGAAAATAAGACAGTGTGTTCTATTAATTTCTGCTCCCAAAGAGGCGCCGGGTCTTATTTTCAGGGGATGTCTTGTTTTTCCATGAGGAAAGAAGACGGTACACATTTATTATTGAACAAGAAAAAAAGGAAATGTATGACCTCTCTACGGGACGGTAGTCGTTGTCCTCACCAACCAGCTCCCTGATGGGCCGCAGCGCAGCCGGAGCTGTTCAGGCAGAGCGAGGTCTCTTTAAATCAGGAGTCGGACGCCTGACGGCCGTAGCTTTGGGGGCCTTCTATTCCGGGGAGGCCTTATTATCAGGGAGGGAGGCCTTATTATGGGGGAGGTCTTATTTTTGGGAGGGTGCCTGATATGACAGCGAGAGGCAAAACTGGAAGTAGGTCTTAATTTTCGGGGGACGTCTTACTTTCGGGGAAACAGGGTACATCACTCCCAGCCCCTCCCAGGAAGAGCAGCCCCCCCCCCCCCCCCCCCCGGATGGAGGCTGGTGTCCCTGAGGCGGAAAGTCAGGCGGTCTGTGCCTGCTCGTGGGAAGCTGGCTTCCATCCTGACTGGCAGCCTGCAGGAAATTGGGTGGTTGAGCCGTACAGAGTTGGGGGGGGGGCTTCTCATGCACCCTGCCTGTGCACCCCCTACCCCCCCATTGCGAGCACCCAGAGGCCCGGAGGAGCCTGCTTCACCCAGCCTCGCAGGTCAGGGCCTGGCACCGAGCAGGCGTCTGTAACTGCTGACTGCACGGCCGGATTGCCCTGTTCCTTCTGCGCCGGGAAAGGCGCTTGGCTGCCGCCTCGCCATCTCCGGCGTTGTGACCTCAAAAGCCAGGACGGACTGGCCAGAGTGGACTCAGCAGGTCGCTGTGGTGGGGCTGGGGAGCCAGGCACAGGACGCGACTTCGGGGACCTTCGGCGCCGCCGCTGGGAGGCACAGGGGCAGGAGGCCTGGCCCCCCTTCCCCACCGGTGCCTCAGTTCCCACCGGGGCAGGATGGAGGGGAGGGCGGATGTCTCACGTGACCTCAGGCTGGCCATTGAACCTGCTCTTCTACCTAACGGAATAATCTCTCCTCCCAGTTCACCTTTCGGGGGGCTTCTTGGGAGGAACGGACAAGAAGGTCCCAGAAAGGGCTTTGACCTTGTTTGAGTGTCTACGTGCCTGTTCTCACACCGATGACGAATGGGAGCGACGAGCCCTGGGCTCGGTGGGGGCGTGTGTGACCTCCCTGGTGTGCAGGCCTGGCAGGCGGGGTGACCCCACCCCCACATTAACGTCTCTCGTGGCCACGTTAGGAGTCGGAATAGACTTCCAGGATCCCCCCCCAAACTGGGAAGCACCTGAAGAAGGGGGAGGGGTGGGCGGAGAAGAATCATCTTTTCACCTAGTTAGACAGAAGCAACCCCAAAATTAAAAAAAAAAAAACACTAATGTTTATTTGTGGAAGATAACGGAACACGGTAACATAAATATATCTCTTTCTCCATCATTGGAAATCCAGTGGCCCCCCGAGGGCCAGTCCTTGGCTCTGTGAGGGCTGGGAGGATAAAACCCTATGCGGCCCCTGGCCCTCGGTCCGAGTCCCCACTGGGGGCCTGCGGGTGGCTGGAGGCCAGGGAGCGAGGCCTGGAGGGGGAGGGCGCCTCGGCCTCTGGGAACGCTGCTGGGAAACCAGAGGTCGCGGTGGAGCGGGAGGCCTGGCCGAAAGCCACCCGCGAGGCCAGCATGGGACATCTGCTGGCGTCCCCCCAGGCACCTGGCTGGGGCGAGTGGGAGGAAGGCATGGGGAAAACTGATGCTGAACCTCCAATTAGCACCCCAGCCTCGGCCTTAACGCGGCCTTTGCTGGCGGAGGAGGGGCTGAGGCTGGCAGTAAGGGGACAAGCGACGACGAGGGCGAGAGCGACAGACCCGCCGCAGGGCCCTGTGTCCCGGTGGGAGCAGGGATGCGCCAGGACGCAGGGTTTTGAAAAGGCTGGTCTGGAGCCAAGGGCCTGGCCGTGCAAACAGCTGAGGGAGCCGTGGGGGGTGTGTGTGGGTGTGTGGGGGGAAGGGCCCTTTGTTGGCGGGACTGCAGTGGGGATTCTGGCTGAGGATGGGTGGGCTCACCGGGTGACCCCGTTTTTATTTATGTTTTTGCCTAAGAACCGCAGGTCTAGAACTAGGGAGCCCGGTCTGCCCTCTACTGGCGGTTTTGGGGGAACGACCACAGCACAGCAGCTCTGGACCTGCAACCCCGAAGGGCCAGGGGAGGACTAAGCCCCCGGGTCCGCCAGGCCCCCCAGGCCGGTTCTCGCCGGCTCCTCAGCCTCTGCCTGGCTGGCGGCGGGACCTGGGGCTCGGAGGGCCTCTGTCGCTCTCTGTTGCTCTCTGTCGCTCTCTGTTGCTCTCTGTCGCTCTCTGACGCTCACTTCAGAGGCATCGAGAAGAACTTGTTCCCAGACTTGAGGCGCACCTGCTCGGCGTGCACGCGCAGCAGCAGCTCGGAGTCTTCGAACTCGTCCACCATGTCCTGCAGCCGGGGGCCGGGAGGGGACAGTCACTTTAGGGAACCCGGGGGACCGGAGGGCGCTGCACACCCACAGCTTGCTGAGACCCTTCGGAGGTGCTGAGGAAGGGAGACCCCGGGCCACACAGACCCCAGGCCCTACCTAGCACAGTGGTTCTCAACCTTCCTAATGCCGGGACCCTTTAATACAGCTCCTCATGTGGTGGTGACCCCCAACCATAAAATTATTTCTGTTGCTACTTCCTAACAGTAATTTTGCTACTGTTGTGAATCGTAATGTAAATATCTGTGTTTTCTGAGAGTCTTAGGTGACCCCTGTGATGGGGTCAATGGACCCCCAAAAGGGTCGCGACCCACAGGTTGAGAACCGCTGCCCTAGCGGCTCCACAATCTCGGGAGCTCGGTCTGACCATCCCAACCTGGCCAAGGAGGGTGTGGCTGCTTGGAGCCCCAAAGTACAGGACCCAATGAAACCAAGAGGGGCAGCTGGGTGTGCTGGGGCCCCCCCCCCCCCCGTAAGCTCGCTCTGTGCCACCTCCAGCACCACCGGGTTGGCTGCTCAAGGCAGGCCCCCGGTCTACCTAGCGGGCAGCTTTTGTCGGGCTTGCCAAGTGTTTGTGGAAAACATACAGATCGGTTGCCAACATTAGGAGCGAGGGAGGTGATCCATAAAAATCTGGGCTTCTGGCTTCTCTGGGAAAACAGGAGTGGTAGCAGCACGAGGCCACATTCCTGCTCGAAACACTCCCTCCCATCCCCCCCGTCCCCCCCACCGTGGTCCTGACCCGAGGAGGCGGGTCGGCACCCCAGCCTCCGCCCTCCTGGCAAGGGGCTGGGGCTTCAGGGAAGGCCTGCAGCGTCCTCTCGGACCCGTGTTCTGAGGCGGCGATGCTCAGATTTCATCGCGCACCCAGGTCCCCGGGAGCTTGTGAGAAGGCGATTCTGAGGCTCAGGCCCGGCCGGGGGCCTCGGCGTCTGCAGTCTAACAAGCTCCCGGGTGACGCTGCTGCTGCCGCCGCCGATCCAGGGCTGCAGCTTCGGGAGCAGTCAGGCGGCGGGGTCTCCTGCCAGGCCAGTGATTTCTGGGGGGTTCAGGGCTGCACACCTGACCTCCAGGGCCCATCAGCACCTCCCGTTTCCCGACAGACACCCCTCACTCGGAGTTCAGCCCCTTCCGGCTCCTGCTCGGGGACTCACCTGCAGCTCCCGCAGGCACTGGCCTTCCAGCTGGAGACGAGCATCACCCACGCACCAGGCCAGGCTGACGTGGAAGGAGGGGTCCTGCAGGGGGAGGGCAGAGAGGCGGCCGGTTACCCGGTGCCCAGGCCGGCCCGGGCATCATGGCAGATCCGTGACAACTGTCATGGCTGGATCCCTGGACCGCTCCACGGGGGGAAACCCTCCTTGCCGACCCGAGTTGGTCCCAAGCACCCTCTACAGGTAAACACAATAGCCCTGGACCGCACTGTGTTCCTCCCGGGTCCCTAGGCTGCAGCCTTCCCCTCCAATAGGATGGTACTTGGAGGTGGAATCTTTGGGAGATCATTCGGCCAGGAGGGTGGGGCCCTCGTGATGGGATAAGTGCCCTATAAGAAGAGCCAGCTGGGAGCTTGCTTCCCTGCTCTCTCCACCATGTGAAGACACAGAAGACGACGGTCTACAAACAAGGAAAAGAGGCCTCACACGGACCGTGCGGACACCTTGTTCTGGACGTCGAGGCTCCACAATTGGGAGAAAACAAATTTCGGTGTTTAAGTCGCCCCGTGCACGGTATCTTGTCCTGGCAGCCTGAGCTGAGACGGTTCGGTTTGCGTAGACTTTACCTGTGGGGCCAGTCATTGCATCTGGGAGGCGGGAGAGAGCCCAGGCCTTGAGCCTGCTTCCTGATCTACCACGCTTCGAGAGAGGGCACACTTCTGAAGATGAAATGGACAAAAATCAAAGTGCCCAAAACTATGAAGAAACACTCACTGTCTCCAAGTTCACACTTGTCTCCCTCAGGATGGTTTGAAAAGAAGATATTAAGCAAAATCAGCAGCTCTTTAAAGCCCTGATACTCAACTTGGATACCATGTGGGGGAAGGTGCAGGAAGGTATATGAAGCTATACCCTTTGGGGTGTCAATACTGAGGAAAACTCCCTCTTACAAAAATCCTATATAATAATGGATGAATACGCCAATTAGCCGAATGCTGTAACGCCATGACAGAACAGCAGGGACCTGAGGCTGCATGGCGCCTGGCTGGGGCTAGGGACTTCAGGCCGCACCCCCCACCTGGCAGGGCTTGATGGGGGACTTCAGGTTGTGTCCTCCCCCTCCCCCCACGCTCGGCAGGGCTTGCCTGGGGTACTCATGCTGGTGCCCTGCATCTGGTGGGGCTGGCTGGGGCTGGGTCTCACCCAATGTGGGTGGGGCCAGGCGGGCCTGGGTCTCCTGCGTGTGCAGATTGGGGGTGTGGACTTGATTCTAGGTCCCACAGGGCCCGCCCCAGACTCTGATAGGAGGGAGAGTTTCATAAACATTTTACTAATTTTCTTTCACCTCTGACACTTCTATGATAGAGAAGGGGCAAAGAGCAATATTAAAATATTTCCTCTAATGAATTCCCTTTTAATGTGCACGAATTTCGTGCACCGGGCCACTAGCATAA
Source organism: Lasiurus cinereus (assembly GCA_011751065.1). NCBI lineage: Eukaryota > Metazoa > Chordata > Mammalia > Chiroptera > Vespertilionidae > Lasiurus > Lasiurus cinereus. The sequence goes on along the minus strand of JAAGEH010000452.1, from coordinate 4,843,201 downwards.
CAATAAATATAAAAACAACATGGAGTAGAAGGTATAACTCTTGTGCATATTTAAGATGCATAAAAAGGAATTCTGAGGAATGTTGGCATTTGGATGGGCTGCAGCTTCCAGGGGTGTGTGTCCTCTGAAGGCTGGCGCTGGGGACACCTGGCGTGGGGCATTTCTGGGGGGCTCTCCAGTGTGCCTCTAACCGAGTCGGGTTTTCCTGGAGGAGAAGCAGAAGGGGCCGCAGGAGAAGAAAAGGCCCCGGGGGTTACCTTGTAGAACGTGGTGAGGTCAAATTCCTCCATGACCCTGTCTACCTCCGAAACCAGGTCCAGGAACTGGGCGTGGCCGGAGGTGACCTCCAGCCCAACAAAGGTCCTGGGTGGGAGACAGAAGCGGGGACCACAGGGGCGTGAGACGCAGCCACTGAGAGCAGGAGCATCTGGGAGGCGGCGGAGGACGTGACAGACGGAGGGCTGAGCAGGCCGGACCCTGAGGGCTTGCTCCCCGTCTCCTGCTCACCCTCCCTCCTCCGTCTGGAAACCTTCCTTCCCTCGGTCTAACCACACGCCTCCCTTCCTTCCTCCCCAGGGTCCGATAACGCTGGCAGGAGTGCTTTCATCTGCCGCGGCCACGTCTGCAGACCCCACAGCCCCGGGACTCATCTCCCCAACACCATTCGGGGACGCCCCTTTCTCGAGGACTTGGCTCCGTGGCACCGGCTACCCTCCTGTCAGCACCCAGACACGTCTTCTTTCATTTAAAAAAAAAAAAAAATATATATATATATATATATTATTGATTTTTTTACAGAGAGGAAAGGAGAGAGATAGAGAGCAACCTACTGGGAGATGTGCCCGCAACCCAGGTACATGCCCTTGACCAGAATCAAATCTGGGACCTTTCAGTCCGCAGGCTGACGCTCTATCCACTAAGCCAAACTGGTTTCGGCTTCTTTCATTTTTTTAATCCTCACCCAAGGATATTTCCCCCACCGAATTTTAGAGCAAGTGGAAGGGAGGGGGGAGACAGAGAGAAACATCGATGTGAGAGAGACCCATCAATTGGTTACCTCCCCACACGCACCCCACTGGCCTGGGGGTGGGATCAGACCTGCCAACAAGGTACGTGCCTTTGACCGGACATCAAACTCAAGACCCTCTGGGGCACAGGCCGTGCTCTAACCACTGAGCAACGCCGGCCAGGGCCATCAAAGACTCGTTCGGCTCATCTGAGCCTCACAAGTATCCAGTGATGAAAGTATCAAGGACAGGCGTGTGACGTGGAAACAGGACACAGAGCTGGAGACACAAGCTACGTGTTAAACTGAGGGCAGAGCTGGGCAGGAGCTCTGTACACCGCCGCACACCAAGATGTCTTCTCTACCCTTGCCCCTTCCCCCACACCCCTGTTATTATTTCTCTTAATGAAAGAAAGGCTCAGATTTGGGACCAATCGCCTTTGTAGTCACAGAGTCGGTTAAAACACAAGCAAATGAAAAACTGCGATGGAACAGACCAGAGACAAAGCACCCCACCCCGATCTTTATTCTAAAGAATCTTCTGGAAATGATGGGGCCTAGGGGGGAAGACCCACCTGGTTTTCTCTTCATTGGTATAAATCTTCACCCGGTCAGCTGTAAAGCAGAATCTGAGATGTAGAAGAAAAGACCACATTTCAGGAAGAATAAGGAGAAGAAAAAAAAAATCAGAAAAAATAGCTTATAGTAAAAAAAAAAAAATAGCACTTTGAAAATACAGTGAACTCATGTATTGCCCCCTATCATACAGGCGGTAGACTGAACCCTAACATATTAGAGCTGGACAAGACCTTAACTAATCACCCAGTTCAAGGTACAGCTTCCTCCAGAGGCCAGCAAGATTTTACTTTAGGAATAGCCAGTCCTTCCATCAAACGGGTCGAGACTCTCAACTTACCGACGGGGGAACCCAGAGTCTTATTCGTCAAGTAGGTAGTAACGGATCACGGAAGGGATCATTTGTTTCTTGTATATTAAAAAAAAAAAAAAAAAGACAGTTCTGATCTCGCCTGAGCAATGACAAGAACAGTCCCTGTGTGCCAGGCGCTGTAATGATGCCCGTTTGACAGACAAGAAAACGGGGGGGCGGTTGGATTTGGTGAGCCACACTTGGAACCTCAGGGTGTTCTCCTCGAGGTTGCCTCATGGTTTGGGCATCAAATTGGGGCAGAAACTCCCTCCCACCATTCAGATCAGTTACACAGGGACCGTCCGCTGCTTCTAGAACTAACGCCAGAGGACCCACGGGTGATCCGGGGCTCTGGCCTGCGCGCTCACTCGCTGTGTGCCCAGTGGCTGCCTGCAGTGAGCAGAGCACCTGGAAACAAGGGGGGAATTCTGAGAGAAGCCATGGATGGATGATCCTTGGGATTTCCCCCAGAGCAGTGGTTCTCACCCTTCCTAAGGCCGCGACCCTTGCATCCAGTTCCCCATGTGGTGGTGACCCCCAACCATGAAATTTTGCTACTGTTATGCATCCTGATGTAAATATCTGCATTTTCCGATGGTCTTAGGCGACCCCTGTGAAAGGGTCATTCGACCCCCAAAGGGGTCGCGACCCACAGGTTGAGAACCGCTGCCCCAGAGCGATGCTGGGGAAGCACCCCCTGGGAGAGCAGCGAAAGAGCAGGACTGGGTCTAGCCAGGTCTAGGAGAAAAGGCATTCTGGCAGGCCCATGTAGGAAACAGTTAACATTTTTAAAAAGTCCTAGAGTGGCAGATACAACGAGAAGTGGGGTCCAGCTCCGATCCTTCGCCAAGTGCCACGATCAGGGCACCCCGGGTCTCATGTACCTCTCTCCAGTCCCTCCCCCCGCTGAGCAGCTACCATCACGCCCATGTCCATGACCTGCACGCAGACCGGGACTCAAAGGCTGCAGAGCTCACGTGGTGGGCCGAGCTCACACAGGATGAAGTGTGGACGTGCGGCCTGCTTGCTGGGGGGGTGATAACACCCTCCACCTACGTGGCCCAGGTAGCTCAGGTCAGGAAGAGGAGCCTTGGAGGGGAGGAGGGGAGGATGGGGGAGGCACTCACCTCTGTTGGGAGGCCACTCGCTCCTTCAGAGCCTGCACGAAGGGGAGGATCCAGTGGTGCCGCAGAACCACACTCTGGGACAGGCTGAGGTGGAAGGCCTCCATCCGCACCAGCCGGGGCACGTAGGTCCGGGCGTGAGGCAGCAACACGTCCAGCAGGTCCGCGAACTCCTCCCCGGCTTCATCTGGAGGGCACAGGGCAGAGGGGGGGCCGTTCTCTTAGTCCGGGGGGGTTGAGGGGGGCAGGACTGAGTGAAGGAACTCAGAAGGCAAAGGCCTTTTTCACTCTGGGTTTTAGGAGAAAATTTTCCTTGACAGCAGCCCGTGTCTATGTATTTTAATAATATGTTAGCCTGGCTGGTGTGGCTTAGTGGTTGAGCATCGACCTATGAACCGGAGGGGAGGGAGGTAGGGGAAGTGGCACGGGGGAGGGATATGTTTTGTCATGGTTCGATTCCGGGTTAGGGCACAGGTACGGGTTGTGGGCTCGATCCCCAGTAGGGGGCGTGCAGGAGGCCGCTGATTGATGGTTCTCATCATTGATGTTTTTATCTCTCCCTCTCCCTTCTTCTCTGAAGTCAATTAAAAAATATATATATATATATGGAATCTAAAAGAAAAAAATGCAAGAGGCACCTGTGGGTCTCCGCCACTTGCCTGTCACGCGTACTCACATGGGACGTAGACATGGGTGGCCCAGTTGCCCCGTTCGTGGGGAAAGGTGCGCACCCGGCCTCCATGCTTCGCACTGTCGTCTTCGGGGCCCTCGCCGGTGCCCGGGAACATGTGCAGCACGCTGTCCGGCACGGGCAGCCTCTGGCTGGGAAGGGGGCTCCGGCCGCTGCCGGAGGAAGGAAAGGAGATGAGCCCCGTGTCCTCCGAGCATTCTCTCTCTACCTCCGTTCGGGGGGGACTGTGCCCCTTTACCCCCCAGATGCTGTGAGCCGCGTCTAGACAACAGCAAAGCTCTTCCCTCTCCAGGATTGTCTCACTGGGGTCTCCCCCGAGCCCCCCACACTCAGTCAGACCCCAGCAGGGAGCACGCCTCTCCTGGGAAACAACCCGGCAGGCAGCCACGGGTGGCTCAGATGTCCCCTTCCTTAAAGGGGCAGGCTGAGCTGGGGCACCACTTCCCAGCTCTGTGGTCTTGGCCAGCCGTGTGCCCTCTGTGGCCTCAGTTTCCCCATCTGTAAAGTATGATGCTTCGACCTGATGGCGCCGTTGGAGCCACCGCTGGAGAAGCACTCGGCTGCACCAGGCCTGGCACCTCAGAGCCGAGGCTCCTCTGGTTCTGCTCGCGGCTGAGGCCCCCCGTCCCCAGCCTGGCGCAGAGTGGGTGCTCCCTGCATCTTTATTGAATGAATGAATGAAACGCTCCATGCTTTCGCTATTATTATTATTATTCAACTGTGTACAATGAGGAGCCTGACCTGGGGCGGTGCAGTGATGGGCGCCAGGAGATGGTCAGCCAGTGGCAGAGGCTGACCCCAACCCAGGTTTCTTGCCTCTTAACCTGGGGTTAGCTGTAAGGAGGGGAGACGCATCCTGGGGCTTTTTATCCAGGGGTGTCTCCTGGAATCTCCATTCCTCCTCCCCCCACCCCCCCGCTTCCCTGTACCCCTTCTCC
>JAAGEH010000452.1:4770467-4806857 GCA_011751065.1 Lasiurus cinereus | reverse complement strand
CCACCCATCTACCCACCCACCAATCTATTCATTCATTCATCCATCCACCCATCCACCCACCCACCAATCTATTCATCCATCCATCCACCCACCCATCTATTCATCCATCCATCCATCCATCCATCCATCCATCCATCCATCCATCCACCCATCTATCCATCCATCCATCCATCCATCCATCCATCCATCCATCCATCCACCCACCCATCTATTCATCCATCCATCCATCCATCTATCCATCCATCCACTCACCCACCCATCTATTCATCCATCCATCCATCCACCCACCCATGTATTCATTCATCCAACCACCCATCTGTTCACTCATCTGCTCCTTCATCCGTTCACACATGTAAAGGAGGGCCTGCTCTGTGCCAGGCCTGTGATGGATGCTCAAGGTGGCAAAGTGGTGCTCAGGCCCGGAGGGCGTGGCCCTATTCCACCTGGACCCGGGCACCGGGACTGTGGGCCCAGGGCCTCCCAGGGCTGCTCTCACCGTGTCTGTGAGGCTGCATCCCACCCCAGTCTGCCAGGCGGTGGTGATCAATATGAGAACTTGGAGGCTGGGGACAGCCGCTGTGGCCTGGGGCACAGACAGGACAGCTGACGTGGAGCTCGGGTCTGACAGAGCGGCTGTAGGGGCGATGGGGTCTGTGTCATTGTGTGGACATTGGGAGGGGAAGGCCTCAGAGCAGGACTCACCCAGTCCTGTGGAGCTCCTGGCCATGCTGGAGGACACAGGGCAGGGACCCCCCTGCTGTCGGGGCAGGCAGTGCTGTGGCCAAGGTCACCGGCAAGTTCTCGTGGACTTTTGGAGACTAGAGTCCACGTGGCCTGGCAGCAGCTTCTCGGTCAGGCTGAGGTTAATTCATGAAAAACGTGCCCTGGGACAGAGACCCCTACCTAGGGTGGCTGAGGGCTCTGAGGGTGGGGCCTGTGGCTCCTCTTTTCCCCCCCTAAATATGTTTTTAGTGACAGAGAGAAGCAGGGAGAGGGAGGGAGAGATAGCAACATCAATGATGAGAGAGAATCATCATTGATCAGCTGCCTCCTGCACACCCCACCCTGGGGATCGAGCCCCAAACCCGGACATGTGTCCTAACCGGGAATCGAACCGTGACCTCCTGGTTCATAGGGCAAAGCTCAACCACTGAACCACACGGGCTGGGCCCCCTGGCCCCTCTTGACCTTCTCTCTGCTCCTCTGGAGGGAGGCAGAGTTCTTAGCCAGCCACACACAGGGCCTCCCTGTGTGCCAGAGCGTGAGGGTCAGGGGTCACCAGAGGGCCCTGGAGCCGCCATGGGGTAACTCAACACCCCTACCAGGAACCCGGGGTTAGTTTTCTGGGGCTGCAGACTAGGTGCCTCCAAATAGCAGAATTGCACCCTCCCCCAGTTCATGGGGCCAAAAGCCCAAGGTCAAAGTGCTGGCAGGGTTGGCTCCTCCTGGGGCTCTGAGGGGCACCTCGTCCATGCCTCTCTCCAGGCTCCTGGGGGCTGCGGGCACTCCTCGGTGCCCTGGGCTTGCCTTGCCTCCCCACCTCTGCCTCTTCCTCTGTGTTCTCTTGTGAGGATTCTAGGCATTGGATTTGGGGCCCACCCTAACCCAGGACGATCTCATCTTGAGATCCTTAACTAGCGACCTCTGTAAAGACCCTTTTTCCAAACAAGGTCCCATTCACAGGGGACAGGAGTTAGGGCTTGAGTTATGTTTTAGGGGTCCTGGTGGAGGGCTGGGGGGGACTGGGGATGTGTCTCCCTCCTCCCCAGTCTGCCCCCAGCCACCCCAGCCTTCACCCGCTCAGGCACTCCCTCATTCGGCACCTCCGCCTGGCCACCTGGCCACCCACCCTCTGTCTTCCCCTTTGTTTCAGGGGTGGCAGCCACGGGAGGCCTCTGAAACAGGGGAGAGGGGAGCCTGGGAGAGCACAGATGGACAAACGGACGGATGGATGGAAGGAAGGAAAGAAGGGTGTCCCGAAGAGAAGACCGGCAGGGGCGGGGAATGAGTGGCCATGACCCCCCCCCCCCATCCTCCTTGAACAGTGACCCCTGGCAGCGGGGACCAGAGTCCCTTCGCTATCCCTGTCCCTGTCCCAGAGCTGACTTTCGGGGACACAGGCCAGCCCCTGCCCACCAGAGCGGGGGAAGGTCGGGGGGACAGCCTGTGGCACTGAGGCTGGACAGCAGGACCCCCCCCAACCCCCCAGGAAGGCTGGGAAGGCCACAAAGACCTGTCTCAGCAGAGAGCCTGCCACAGAGTCGGTGTTCCCATGGGACACAGGTTTTCCCAGAAGACGCTCTTAGGCGTGGCCTCAGAGGGTGGGACCCCCCAGTGGACAGCAGCAGAGGCTTTCATTGACATGAAAGAGCGTGAGCAGCCGAAACCAGTTTGGCTCAGTGGATAGAGTGTCGGCTTGCAGACTGAAGGGTCCCGGGTTCAATTCCGGTCAAGGGCATGTACCTTGGTTGTGGGCATATCCCCAGTGGTGGGTGTGCAGGAGACAGCTGATCGATGTCTCTCTCTCATCGATGTTTCTGGCTCTCTATCCCTCTCCCTTCCTCTCTGTAAAAAATCAATAAAATATATTTTTAAAAAAAGAGAGAGAGAGAGCGTGAGCAGCCAAGCCGGCCTGGCTCAGTGGTTGAGCATCGACCTATGGACCAGGAGGTCACGGTTCAATTCCCGGTCAGGGCACAGGCCCGGGTTGTGGGCTTGATCCCCAGTGTGGGGCATACAGGAGGCAGCTGACCCATGATTCTCTCTCATCATTGATGTTTCTTCCTCCCTCTCTCGCTTCCGCTCTGAAATCAATAAAAAACATATTTAAGTCACCATTCGTCATGCATGCTCGGCGTGAGGGCCCCTGGCTCCCTGGAGCTTTCAGGAAACACCTGGCACCCCGGCCAACCTCCCCCTTTCTTCCTTTCTCCTGCCCCGGGGGTGGGCTTAGGTTCCCGATGAGTCTCCCCTGCACCCACTTCCGCCAAGTTCACAGCCCCACAGGGTTTTCACTCTTGGGGGGCCAAGGTACATGGAGAAATGTTGAAAACTGCAGATTCTCTCTGGAGGTGGGACCACCTCCGTGAGAAAATTGACCCCTTAGGGGGTGGAGCCTCTAGGTCCAGGAAGGAGACAAAGATGTCCAGTGGCAGGTGCTGAGTTACAGGGGTACAGTGTGCCGTCACCAAGGGGGGCGTCGAGAGAGCGGGCGGTGGGCCAGTTCTCTCTGCATCGCGGGGTCACTCAGGCTGCCTCACATGGGGTGCAGGTGGGCCTCGGGGCTCGGTCCTTTGGCAGCACCTGCCACACTATGGTTTGACCGCCAAGAAGGAGAGACAAACATGAGCTGTAATGGAAGCTCTGTCCCAAGAGGAAAACGCGTGGCAGGCGACACAGGGTGACTGATCGCGGGCTGCAGCCCGGCCCTTAGCGCTGATCCGGTTGTTCCCAGTCCTGCTGACAATGGTGCCGGGTCCCCTGCTTGGCGGAGGGCTGGCGCGTGGCTGGCGACGGCCAAGGCCCCTGGCCCACTGCCCCCCACACCCTGTGTCCCCTGCAGTCAGCATTCTCCCCGGAGGGCCCGAGGAGCCCGAGGACCTCGTCCTGGAAGAGGTCGACCCTCGCTGGGAGGAGGACCTGCCGCAGGACGGCAGCCCCAGCCCGCAGGGCGCAGAGGCCCGGGCGTCCGCTGACGTGGAGGAGGATGCGGCCGGGGCGGGGATGGCCAGGTGGGCACCGGGGGAGGCCCCGAGAATGACTGGGAAGGACCCCCAAAACATAACTCAAGCCCTACACAACCTCGAGGACTTACAAGGGCACCGAGAGTGGACCAAGCCTGCCCCCCCCTTCCTCCTCTCCCCTGGACACCCAGCCCTCTCCCAGGTTCTTGGGTGCCATTCCAGGGGCCATCTGAGCACATGCACGCGTGGACTCGCCTCTATTTTTATTTTTATTTTTATTCACAAAGCATAGCATGCACCTACCTCGCTGCACTTGGCTATATTCATTTAGCGATCTCTCTTGAGACCTTTCCACCTGCAGTACATGGAGATTGCGCACACTTTTTTTTTAAATAAATGCATCATATTCCATCATATGGATGTGCCAGAATTGATTTAACCTGTCTACTATTGATGGGCATTCAGGTTGATTCCAAAAATGGGTTATTCTAAGGAATTCTGCAACAAACACTCTTGTGCATGCCTGTGAGGGTATCCGCAGGAGGTCAGGTCCTCAGCCCCACGTCCTGCACTGCACAGCAGGTGGGGGGAGGGAGAGGGGTGCGGAACTGTAGCCCAGAGAGGATCCGGGGCTGAGACAGGACCCTTGTGCCACGAAAAGGCCTTGTTTTTAGGGAGAACCTGGGGCTACTCGGGTGGGGGGTTCCCAGATTGATTCTAGGTTGAGGGGTTCAGGACTGATCTCAAGGGGTCACGAGACATCTTACTGAAAACTGGGGCAGGAGGTGGACTCGGGGTGCATCTTCAGGGGGGCTCACCTCTTGCCTCTGATCTCATTTCAGGGAGTTTCCCAGGATTCTAGAGGACCAAGAAGATGAGGAGGATGGGGAGGAAGAGGACGATGAGGAGGAGGAGGAGGAGCTTGAGTAAGGCACTGTGCCCTTGGCTAAGGAGTGGCCCAGGGAGGTGGGGCTTCGAGGGGATAATTCTTCAGAGGCTGCGGCCATATTGTGAGGCCGTGAACTGAGGTTCCTGGGAGCCATGGGGAGCCGTTGAGGGTTGTGAGCCGGGGAGGGGCATGACCTGGCAGCTGCTGTGGGAGATGGAGGCAGAGAGGGGCCAGACTGACGGAATGGGTCCCTTGGCTCCACCCCCTGGCACTGTTCCCTGTCACTCTGCCCTCCAGGGGACCCCCTGACCCATATCCTTCCTCCCTGACCTGCCCCTCTGGCCGTAGCCTGGGGCAGGGGAGCCCCATGAGTGTTAGGGGCGCAGGCTCTGCTGCTCTTGGGGGCCAGGATCTCCCTGCACAGAACTTCTCCCTGCGCCCTGCAGGGTGGCCCCGGGCCCAGCGGTGGGAATGGGTGCGGCCGGATGTTCGAGTCCCCACCCAGGGTCAGGTTCAGTCCCTGCCGGGAAAGAGTTAAACCCTGGGGCCAGCGTAGGAACCTGCTCGGTGACATCTCTGCCTTTAGTCTACCCAGGCCCAGGCTGTACCCCATCTCCTCATCCCCGGCAAGAGGCCACGCAGCTGCTTGCTTCCCTCCAGTGATGGGGAGCTCACCACCTGCAGAGGCTGTGCATTCCCTCCATGTGCCCCCCCTCCAATCCCCGGCTTACGAAATTATTTCTCCCACCAAGCCCAGCGTGCTTCCTTAGACTCTGGCACCTGGCCCGAATTCTGCCCTCTGGGCCTCCGGGCCAGGCTGCTGCCATGGACAGGGGACCGCTCTTGCCCTGGGGAGGACCTTGGAGGCTGCCCGCTCCTGAGTGCAGCCTTGTGTGCCTTCTGCCCTCCTCCTGCCTCCGTGGGCCCCCCCCCGCGGCGCGGGGGGCGGGGGGTGTTCCCCCATTAAACCTGTGCGCCCGACTCTCAGGCCTGAACACCCCTTTCTATGCCATGGCTCCCGAGTGAAATAGCCCTGGAGGCCAGTGACCCAATGTGCTCACACATATCTACATGTGCTAACTACATATATCCTCATGTAGGTACATACACATGTCTGCACTGCCACACACACCAGTACACTGGCACAGACACACAAGTCTGCATACATACACAGCACACACAACACATTCACAGATGTGTGCTCACTTACAGATACCCACCCGGCACCCTGCATGCATGCTCATGCACACAGCACATGCATCAAGTCACCCACACGTGCTGCAGCCACATACACACGCCTACACAGATGCTGACCCAGAGTTTCAAACTCAGGGAAGTTTCGGGCCCAGGCCTAAGGCAGGGATGGGGGGGATCTGTGGTGAGAGAGGGGGTGACCCCTGAGCCAGGGCCAGAGGGGTCTGGCGTGGGCAGGCGGCTGGGCTGTCACTGGTGGGGGAAGGATGCTCTCCGCCAGCTTTGTGGAGGCACAGGGGTGAGTGATGATGCCGGCAGATGGTCGCCTAGCGACCAGGTCCCTGCCGGCAACAGCGCGGCTCTTCCTAGCAACCGCAGCCTTGTGGTCCCCACCTGGCCTCCCTGGGGGCGCTTCTGCAGTTGCCGGCCGATCTGATTAGAAGCAGGAGGAGCTGGTGGCTCCCCCGCCACCGGGTCTCGCTGGCTCCAGAGCCAGCCGGGCAGACGCAGGCTCGCAGGCTTGCAGGCTCAGGCTGTAGGCAGTCCGACTCCCCACTTGTTCGGCTGCCTTGGGCCCTGGGGTGAAAGACACCGCCCCCCGCTGAGCTCCGGCACCATGGCTGTCCTGGTCGGCAAGGCCAGTGAGACCCCAAGTAGGTGGCTGCTTCTCCGAGGGGCTCCCCGCTTCCTTCTTTGGGGGTTGGGGTGCCGTGAAGAGTCTGCAGAAGGTGGCTGTGAGGACCTTCCTTTGGGGGGCACAGCCTGCTGGGTGACTTGGGGGAGGAGGGGGTGACAGACCCTGGCAAGCTGCCTTCCTTGGCTCCTGCCTGCACTTTTAACCCTTTCACCTTGAGAGCCGGGGCATGGGTGGGGGATGCCCACCGTAGCCAGTCTCTGTGACCCTCCATTGAGAGTTCCCCGGGGTTTGGGAATCTTCCAGAAGTGGATAGCCTGCTGCTTCTGGGACCGGCAGTAAGGGGTCTGGGCGGGCCCTGAGCACACTACGGGGCGGAGGCAACCGTGACTGTGGGTACAGAGGTCCCCCAACAGCCCCCGGTGGTGCTGACAGGGCCACAGCAGGGCTGGTGAGGTGTCTCCGTGGCTGGAAAACGTTCCCCCATCCACGTGGGTGACTCCTCAGCCCGAAGAAGCTGCCTCCTCCGGGGCTAAGAGCAGTGACCACAAGGACCAGCCTAAGACCAGCGGCCATTGGACGGCACTTGCTCTCTGTGCCGCACACCACACGGCAGTGTCTGTCACCGATCCCAGCTCCCGGATGACAGACCCAGGGCTCTGAGACGGGGGGTGTGCCAGCAGGTGCCGAGCTGGCCCGTCCCAGGTCAGGCTGGCTGGATGCTCACCCTTGGGACCCCAGACCAAGCAGCTGACCGGTGGTTAGAGATGGAGATTCGAGAACGACCCCTGACGTGGGGAAGGGAGGGTCTTTTTTGACTTTTCCAGGAGATTCTCGGGGGCCCTCTGAGCTCACCCACATAAGCCAGGCGGTGCAGGCCGAGCTGGTCCCCCCATTTGACTGACCAGCACACAGAGGCAGCCAGAGGGCGCCCTGGGGACTTGCCCACAGCCGCCCATGAACTTCCGGCCCTGATTCCAGACAGTCAGGCCCTGGGCAGCCCCTGTCTGGGCCACAGGAAGCGCATTTCCTGGGGCTGGTGCTCTGAGGCCCACAGAGGGCATCGCTTCCCCAACACTTTTAGGGGGTACTGTGCTGTAGGGGGGCTCTGTGCTCCCATGGGAACAGATGCAGGGTCTGTGTGTGAGGGTTTGGGTGGCCTGTGACAGTTTGCTGTGGGCTTTTGGCAGGTCGGGTCACCTCTCTGGGCCTCCCTTTTTAAAAAATACATTTTATTGATTTTTTTACGGAGAGGAAGGGAGAGGGATAGACAGAAACATCGATGAGAGAGATGAGCCTCCTGCACGCTGCAACCAATGTACACGCCCTTGACCGAATTGAACTCGGGACCTTTCAGTCCGCAGGCTGACGCTCTATCCACTGAGCCGCACCGGTGTCGGCTGGGCCTCCCTTTTCTGAGACTCCCTGCCCTGCCTGCAGCCCCGAGGGTGCGAGGAGGCTGCAGAGGGACGAGCTGGGCATCTGTTGGGAACACTGGGCAGTGCCTGGCATTGCACCCAGAGGACAGCTCACACCGTCCTGCACGCTTCCCTTTGCACACGCTGTTCCCCCCGTAACACCCTTCACCACTTGTTCCTCGTGGTCAGGCATCACCCTTGTGGTTCAGCTCCCAGGCCACCTCCTCTGGGAAGCCCTCCTTCCTAGGCCGAACTGTGGCCCTGGCCTTCACGGCCCCTTGGCCCCACACATGTCTCAGACTGGAGGGCGGGGGCGTCTGCAGGACAGGCGCCTGCCGCCTCCCTGGGTGGGAGTCTCACTGGGGGAAGGCCTATAGGAGGGCATGGGGTGCCCCAGCTCTCGGCACCGAGCTGGCACTCCGCCTGACCCCGCCCTCTTCCCTCGGGGTCCCAGCGTCCTGCTGGATAGCTGTCTGGTGGCAGAGGCCGGCGAGGACCCGGGCGGAGTAGACAGGACGGTCACCCGGAGGGCCTCCTGCCAGGTATGGCGCGGCCCCCGACGCCCCGGGGTGTGGGCTGGCCTCGGTGGGGGGGGCTGGGACCTTGACCCCCTTATTTATGGGGGGTTTTCCACGGGTGAGACGCCCCCCAGACAGAGGGAGGAGGGTGGGTGGGGCGGCAAAGCCCTGCTGGTACCAGGGGCCGGAGGGTGTTAGGAGGGGCCTTCGGTGGAGGGGGTGGGAGCCGCTGGAGCTGCGCTTCTGTCCTCATGTGGCTGTGTGACCCTGGACCAGTCACCACCCCTCGCTGGGCCTCAGTGGCCGCCTCTGTGAAATGGGCCACCTCCCACCCCCCTGCAGGCTATGAGCAGTTGTGCTCTGTGAGTGCAGTGCCGGTGGGGAGGACTGTGGTGGCTGCTCTGGTGCCTGTGTCCCTACGTGCACGGGCTCGTTATGTGTGACAGGTCGGGGTGGGGCCTGAGGCCAGCTCCCCGGGTGCCCCAGGAGGTGGGCGGGACAGGGCTGGGGTGGAGGCGTGGCTTGCTGGTCACAGCTTCTGTTTCCACGGTGTGTTTTGCAGGAGGGAGCGGCAGCCGCCAGCTCAGGAGGTAGGTGGGGGCTAGGGTGGGTGGGTGGAAGGTTGCAGAGAATGTTCCGGGACACCACCCCTCCCTTCCTTCTGTCTCTACCATCCTGGTCCCCCTCCACCTGCCCCCTCCTCAGGCAAACCAACCTCTGCACCTGGGACCACATCATCAAAGCAGGTGATGGAGTTCAAGGGCCGGGGGATGGCACGGAGGCCCAGGGCTTCAGCAGCGGGGGGAAGCCTGCGCCCCGCCAGCCGCCCCCCTCCCAGCACCCCGCTCTCTGGGCTGCCACCAGCGGGGTTTGGCTCAGAGGTGTAACATATTACGGTGACAGGACCAGAGCTGGCTAAGGGCGCGTCCTGGACTCCACACCCCTTCTGAGCTTTTTTTTTTTTTTTTTTAATATTTTTTTATTGATTTCAGAGAGGAAGGGGGAGAGAGAGAGATAGTAACATCGATGATGAGAATCATGGATCGGCTGCCTCCTGTACACCCCACACTGGGGATCAAGCCCGCATCCTGGGCCTGTGCCCTGGCCGGGAATCAAACTGTGACCTCCTGGTTCAGAGGTTGATGCTCACCCGCTGAGCCACGCCTGCCAGGTAGATTCTGACTTTTTTTAAAAAATATATATTTTATTGATTTTTTTACAGAGAGGAAGGGAGAGGGACAAAGAGTTAGAAACATCGATGAGAGACATTAATCAGCTGCCTCTTGCACGCCCCCCACTGGGGATGTACCCGAAACCAAGGTACATGCCCTTGACCAAAATCAAACCTGGGACCTTGCAGTCCACAGGCCAACACTCTGAGCCACACTGGTTTTGGTAAGGATTCTGACTTTTAGGTGGGCAATGCTCCCAGGAGGTGGGTAACAGAGTGCCAGGCTGCAGGCTGTCCCTGCGAGCTGTGGGGAGAGCCAGCCACACTACATGGTGATGCATGTGACATCGAGTTCCAGGGACAAGGGCGAGGCTCCGGACTTGGGGAGCAGCTGCTGCCGGTGCAGCCGGGAGCCGGGTTGGCCTGTGCTGGTGCTGGCAGGGAGACCCCACGCCCCTGCCTCCCCCCAACTCTGTGCTCCTCCTTGCAGTCCCCAGGGTCCTGCCTCTGCCTGAGACCCCCCTGGTCCCAGCACCATGGCCACCCCAGGCCGGGACCGGGAGCTGAATGGCCGGGCCCAGGACCAGCCGCCTGGCCAGGTGGCCCCCAGTGTGGCCCCCCCAAACATGGTGGTGGAGCACCTCCCCAATGTGCCCAGCTACTGCCCCCCCATCACCCGCATCCCCGTCCTCGTCTCCCGGAGGACGGCCTTGTCCAACTCCAACTTCGCCAAGGAGACCAGGAGCTCCGTCCGTCGCCTAGGTAGCGTGACCCCACCCCCCCCAGCATGCTGAGTGCTTCCGCATGGCTTGGGCTGTTTCCCAGCTTTGGGGTGACTGGAGGGGTATTAGTCTCCTTCTCCCTGGGCCTGAAATTCACTCCACAATGAGCCGTTCATTCCTTTGGGGCAAACATGGCTTTCTCCAGATCAGTGGTTCTCAACCTTCCTAAGGCCGCGACCCTTGCATACAGTTCCTCATGGGGTGGTGACCCCCAATCATGAAATGTTGCTACTGTGATGCATCGTGATGTCAATATCTGCATTTTCCCATGGTCTTAGGCGACCCCTGTGAAAGGGTCATTCGACCCCCCCAAAGGGGTCGCATGACCCCTGTGAAAGGGTCATTCGACCCCCCCAAAGGGGTCGCGACCCACAGGTTGAGAACCGCTGCTCCAGATCATCATCATTTGTACCAAGAGTCACTCCCACCCTCGTGTAAACAAGCCACTCAGCTCTCTAGGCCAAGAGGTTTGGGGCGGGGAGCTGGTGGAGAAAGAGAGTACATGGAGGGGGATGTGGAGCAGGAGAGGAAGGTGGAGTCTGTCGCAGGCAGAACCTTCTGACCTTGAGAGTTTGCGGGGAGCTGGGATTGCTGAGGACCGGTGGCGTCTGCCGGCCAATCCCCTGTCAGGAGAGAAGAGGCCCCAGGTGCTGGCAGGCAGAGCGGGAGGAGAGGCAATTCCCCGGGGCCAGCGCAGAGGGCGGGCCTGCCTGGGTCTGTGCCACGTGACAAGGTGCCCTCTGTGCCCTGCAGGCTTGCCACTAGCTGGCTAGGGCAGTGGTTCTCAACCTTCCTAAGGCCGCGACCCTTGCATACAGTTCCTCATGGGGTGGTGACCCCCAACCATGAAATTTTGCTACTGTGATGCATCGTGATGTAAATATCTGCATTTTCCGATGGTCTTAGGCGACCCCTGTGAAAGGGTCATTCGACCCCCCAAAGGGGTCGCGACCCACAGGTTGAGAACCACTGGTCTAGGGACAAAGCACTCAGGGATATACTGACCCCTCTGGGCTGACCCCGGCCCTTTTCTAATTCACTCAAGCCAGACCCGCCCACTTTCCCTTTCGATTTGTGCGCATGTGGCCGGCCGGGGCCAGCCTGCCCCTGGGCTCAGTCAGCAGGGAACACCCAACGGTCCAGGAAGGAGATCCACTACGGTCCGTCTCTCCTGCTCTAACTTGGGGTGGGCAGAGCGGGGTCACGCAGTCATTCTCCTGACCGGGGATGTCTCCCAGCTTCCGCCTTCTGGGCAAGCCCTAAATCCACTCACTCCAAAGTGCCCCCCGCCCCGACTTCCACCCTGGATCACTCCCGGTGTTTACTCAGGTCTGTGCCAACTCTGCTTTTACTTACTTACTGTTTTCCTTTCAGTCGATGCCCCTTTTTATTTAAGGAAGTGTATTTACTTACTTATTTTTAAATATATTTTTATTGATTTCAGAGAGGAGGGGAGAGGGAGAGAGAGAGAGAAACACCCATGATGAGAGAAAAATCATGGATTGGCTGCCTCCTGCATGCTCCCTCCTGGGGATGGAGCCTGCAACCCGGGCACATGCCCTGACAGGGAATCAAACTGTGACCTCCTGGTTCATAGGTTGACGCTCAACCACTGAGCCACCTGGTCGGACTTAACGAAGTGTATCTGAACAGGAAACTTGTCATCACTGTAAAAATGAACACTAGCATGCGTGGCCATAACAGAAGGCACAAAGAGAAAGAACCAGGAAGACACTGAAAACAAAGTGGTGTTGGCAGGTTTTAGTGGCACAGGATGGCCGGCTGGGGCTCGGGGAGCAGGGACCTGCTCTCCCGGGCACAGAGGGGGGGTGAGGGGGTCACACCAGTGTAAGGCCAGAGTAGCTGTAGCCCGAGACCTCCTCTCTGGACTTCGAGAGCGTTGAACGAGAGGAATGTCCTCGTTCTGTGCCATTGAGTCACCTCGTGTCCTCCCTGGTTCCGGGGAGCCCCATACCTTGAGAAATATGCCCAGCGACACATTGGGACAATGGACACCTGTCCCCGCCGCCCCTGGGGTGGGGGAGGGAGGCTGGGGAAGGACCACACTCAGGCTCCCAGGGAGGACCAGTCTCAGGATGCGGGACTCGGCACTGGGCCTCTCAGAGATGCGGGAAGGGGCTGTGGGCTCCTGGCACGTAGAAAAGGAAATACTGCCCGGCCAGTGTGGCTCAGAGTGTCGAACCTATGAACCAGCAGGTCACGGTTCGATTCTTGATTAGGGCACATGCCCAGGTTGTGGGCTTGATCCCCAGTGTGGGGCATGCAGGAGGTAGCCGGTCCATGATTTTTCTCTCATCACTGATGTTTCTGTCTCTCTCCCTTCCTCTCTGAAATCAATCCTATAGAATAAAAGGCTAATATGCAAATCCACTGAACAACAGAACAACCGGCTGCTATGATGCACACTGACCACCAGGGGGTAGACACTCAGCCAGAAGCTGGGCTCACAGCTGGCGAGGGCAGGGGCGGGAGCCTCTTCCCACTCTGAAGCAGCAGCACTGAGGATGTCTGACTGACGGCTTAGGCCTGCTTCCCCAAGGGCTTCTGGGCTGTGAGAGGGCACAGCCAGGCTGTGGAACACCCCCCCATCCCCAGTGCACAAATTTTGTGCACCTGGCCTCTAGTAAAAATATGTTTAAAAAACAAAGACATACCCAAACAGGTCTTCCAACAGCAGCAATGCTCACTGCAAAGACAGGCTGTTGCCCTCTCTACGGAGCCCTTCCAGAGAGGGAGGCTGGTGCCTTCTCCTCCCAGCCCTGGGCCTGGGAGTCGTCATCCCCCCCTTCCCTGGGATGGGGAAACTGAGGCCCAGAGAAGGGAAGCAGCCGAGCCGGGCTGTGCTAGGCCAGGCGCTCGGACTGCCCACTCCCCCCACCCCCAGACTCCCCCTGCCTTCTCTGAGGCTGTATCCCCCCACCCCCCACCTCCCTGCAACCAGTGGTTCTCGATCTTCCTAATGCCACATCCCTTTAATGCAGTTCCTCATGTTGTGGTGACCCCCAACCATAAAATAACTGGAACTGCATTAAAGGGATGTGGCATTAGGAAGGTTGAGAACCACTGCCAACCCTCGGTGCTTGATGCTGCCCAGGCCCAGGGCATCCAGGTGGGGCTGTGGAGATCCAGACTCCAGGCCGTGTCCTGGAGCTCCTGTGGCTTCTGTGGCATCGCGGCTGCCTCTGTGGGTCCTGGGCTGGTGGCCGGGGCCGCGTGGGCTCTGCATCTTGCACGTCCTGCATGGAGCTCCGTGGGGGCGCTCGGGAGGTGGCTGCCGGTGGCCACTCCCAGCCTGCGTCTGTGGCCTCTCTCTCTCTGTCCCCCCCCCCATCCCCTCCCCAAGTGCCCGCCACAAAAGAGCACCCGGAAGTGCAGGTGGAAGACACGGATGCTGACAGCCAGCCCCTCATCACGGAGGACAAGCCGCCCTTGCCCGAGCGGCGGCCGCCTTCTCCTGCCAAGTCCGACACCCTCACCGTCCCGGGATCGGCCGCGGGGACCCGCAGGTCAACGTTGATGCCTCTCCTGGGCTTTCCCTAGCATCTGCCCGTTTGGCGGATGAGGAGGCTGGGGCCAGAGAGGGGAGGCCGCTGGCCCCAGGTCACTCAGCGAGCTGGGGTTAGAACCGGGACTGTGCCCTCTCTTGCTGGTTCCCCGAATTCTCGGTCAAGAGCTCTCCAGGGAAGCCCTGTCCCTGTACCCTCAACTGCATGTGAGAAGAGGGTAGAAGGGGACAAGCCTGAATTCTAACTCCCCTTTTCAAAAATGATTAAAAAAAATATATTTTATTGATTTTTTTTTTTTTTTTTTTACAGAGAGGGATAGAGAGTTAGAAACATCGATGAGAGAGAAACATTGATCAGTTGCCTCCTGCACGCCCCGCATTGGAGATGTGCCCGCAACCAAGGCACATGCCCCCGACCGGAATCGAACCTGGGACCCCCTCAGTCCTCAGGCCAACACTCTATCCACTTAGCCAAACCGGTCTCGGCTAAAAATGATTAAAAAAAAAATGTTGTTATTGATTTCAGAGAGAGGAAGGGAGAGGGAGAGAGAGAAAGAGAAACATCAATGAGGAGAGAGAATCATGGATCAGCTGCTTCCTGCACGCCCCCTACTGGGGATGGAGCCCACAACCCGGGCATGTGCCCTGACCAGGAATTGAACTGGGACCTCCTGATTCATGGATTGATGCTCAACCCCTGAGCCCCGCTGGCCGGACGAGGGCAGGGGCTTCAGACTAGGACAGGAAGGGAGAAAGATGTTCAGGCTGAGGCCGGACTGAGAGTTCAGTATCTCATGGCCTCGGTGGACTTAGTTCCATGTGACAGAAGGGGAGACCGAGGTGGCTCAGAGCGTTTAAACACTTGCCAAGGTCACACACTGAGCTGGATGCGAACCCAGGTTTGCCTGAGACCGAGGCCGGGCTGTTACATTTATGCTCGGCCATTGACCGGATGTGGAGACGGAGGTCAGAGAGCAGCTGCGAACCTCTCCTCCCGCTTTCCGTGTCCCTGCGAGGGAGGGAGAGCCCTTGGGTGGCAGCATCTCCTGCCTCCTGTCCACCCAGGATTTGGCTCTGGGTGATCTGTGAGGGTCCGAGTGGGCCCCTTCCCCCCGGGACCTGCCCTCGCTGAGGCCCCTCCCGTATTGCGTCCTTGCAGGAAGAGGCTGCCCTCCCCGGACGATGAAGCGGACGAGATCCAGGAGCTGCCACCGGCCGAGACCCCCGTGGTCGCCTGGTCCGCCCCCCCGACCCCTCAGGGCACCGAGTGAGTGGGGGCCACCCTGGGCCTCAGAGGGTGAGAGGCTGGGCGGGGATGGGTGGGAAAGAGGAGGTGAGCGAGGCAGGGGGGACCATAGATGCTTTATGCTGTGTTTGTATTGATTTTTTGGAGAGAGAGGAAAGGAAAGGGAGAGACATCCATGAGAGAGAAACATCACTGATTGGCTGCCTCGGTGCGCCCCACACGGGGGATCAAGCCCACAACCGGGGCCAGTGCCCTGGCTGGAAACTGAACTGGGACCTCTCGGTTTATGGGTTGATGCTCAGCCATGGAGCCACACCAGCCAGACACCATGGATGGTTTTAGAACCCTCTCCCTCAGGGCAGCCTCTGCCAGTGAGACCAGGCTGGCTTTCCAGACCTGAAAACACCGGTATTACACTCTGCCCAGCGAGCAGGCACAGTGAGGCCACACGCTGAGCGGAATGTTAGGCAGACTCTTGTTCATTCGTTCATTCATTCACTCACTCACTCATTCATTCATTCATTCTCTTTCTCTTGCTGTAAGTTCATAAATTCCTGAAAGTTAAAAAGATATACAGTATATTTGTACTGTCCCTGCCCCCAGCTATTTCTGAAGCCTGCTCCCCTCTGATCTCAGGTGAACCCCACACTAGGAGTCATAGCCCTGAGCTGTGCTCACCCCTAAGTCACATTGGAATCAAATTTTTTTTCAGAATTGTCCATCTGACTTAGAGTCTGCATGGTTCATTTTCTTTTCTTTTCTTTTTTAAAAATATATTTTTATTGACTTTAGAGAGAGAGATAGAAACATCAATGACGAGAGAGAATCATTGGTTAGCTGCCTCCTGCACACCCCACACTGGGGATCGAGCCTGCAACCCAGGCCTGTGCCCCGACCAGGATGTGAACTATGACCTCCTGGCTCTCAGGGCGATGCTCAACCGCTGAACCATGCTGGCCAGGCGGCGTGGTGCACTTTCTGGAAGCTGGGCCCTGGGCGTTACTCCCACGCGGGTTCCGGCCAGGAGATGATAAAGTGGGCTTGATATATATATTTTAAAATATATTTTATTGATTCTCTACAGAGAGGAAGGGAGAGAGATAGAGTCAGAAACATAGATGAGAGAGAGACATCGATCAGCCGCCTCCTGAACACCCCGAACTGGGGATGTACCAGTAACCAAGGTGCATGCCCTTGACCGGAATCGAACCTGGGACCTTTCAGTCCACAGGCAGACGCTCTATCCACTGAGCCAAGCCGGTTTTGGCGGGCTTGATATTTTTGATGTCCAAAGGACTCACCTCCTTCTGGCCAGGTGGGGTCAGCTCTGGCTGGGGGTCCGGGGGGCCCTTCCCACTCGGCCGGCTCAGCTTCGCACGGTGTTTCTATAGCGACCAGGACAGGGCGTCCTCCACCGCCAGCCAGAACAGCGCCATCATCAACGAGCGGCTGCAGGAGCTGGTGAAGCTCTTCAAGGAGCGGACGGAGAAGGTGAAGGAGAAGCTCATCGACCCGGACGTCACCTCCGATGAGGAGAGCCCCACACCCTGTGAGTCCGCGGCTGGGAGGGTCCCCCTGGGATGGGTGGGGTGGGGTGGGACCCCGAAAGCCCTGTTGACTCATGGTGAGGCTGGCCCCCCAAAGGAGTGGGGTGTTTGAGAGAAGCCACATCCCCCTTGTGTGGATTTTGGGGTCCTGTATGTACAGGCTTAGCTATCTACCCCGGGGAGGGAAGAAGGTCAAAGTTCTGGCCAAGGATCTAGTTGTACTTGGCTCCTCTGCCCAACAGGGCCAGTGCCCTCATGGACTCTCCTTTCATTGTTATTAAATATATATATATTTATAATATATTGTATTGATTTTTTACAGAGAGGAAGGGAGAGGGATAGAGAGCTAGAAACATCGATGAGAGAGAAACATCGATCAGCCGCCTCCTGCACACTCCCCACTGGGGATGTGCCCACAACCAGGATACATAAGCCCTTAACCGGAATTGAACCCGAGACCTTTCAGTCCACAGGCCGACGCTCTGTCCACTGAGCCAAACCGGTTCCGGCTATTAAATATATTTTTATTGATTTCAGAGAGGAAGGAAGAGGGAGAGAGAGAAACATCAGGGATAAGTGAGAATCATTGATCGGCTCCCTCCTGCATGTCCCCTACTGGGTGGGGATCAAGCCTGCAGCCGGGCACGTGCCTTACTGGGAATCAAACTGTGACTTCCTGGTTCATAGGTCAATGCTCAACCACTGGGCCACACTGGCCAGGCGACCCTTCTGTCTTTATCTCCTGGCCTCAGGGGGCCCACCCTGGGATGTGACTCAGGGCCTTACCCTTCCATGGTGTCCGTAACTCACCACGGAACCAGGCAGTCTGGTTCAGATGCCTCATTGCAATGCCCCCACGGGGCTACCTGAACGTCTTCCGCTTCCCAGGTGCCAGGAGGAGATATGGGACAGGATCTGATGTCTGGGTGGGGGAGAGGGGGGAAGGTTTCTAGGTCTTTCCAAAGAAGGACCATGTTGCCGAGACTGGTTTGGCTCAGTGGATAGAGCGTCGGCCTGTGGACTGGAAGGTCCCGGGTTTGATTCCGGTCAAGGGCATGTACCTTGCTTGTGGGCACATCTCCACTGTGGGGTGTGCAGGAGGCGGCTGACCGATGTCTCTCTCTCATCGATGTTTCTGACTTTCGATCTCTCTCCCTTCCTCTCTGTAAAAAATCAATAAAATATATTTAAAAAAAAAGAAAAAAAAAAAAAGGAGGACCATGCCTCAGAACTCTTGGTGCCAGCAAGGAACTAAAAGAGCCTGCCTCTGCAATCCTATGCCCAGGGACATGGCCATATTGAACCTGTAAGAGCCAATTTCTGGGTCACCCACCTTGACACTCCATCCAGTGTCTTGTTTTAGAGACACAGGAGCTGAGATTCTGACTCTGAGGAACTAGGGCAATGTTGCCCTGGTTTCTGACCCTGAGGGGTGGAAGTCCTGGGTCCTAGGCCCGAGGCGCTCCCGGCCCTGCCAGGGGAACCAAATGATCCCAACACCTGCACCAGCAGACACTCACCTGATGCATCTCCTGGCCCAGAAACGCCTCCTTTGCTGTGAGGACGGAGCTTAGGGTTTTACTCCAGGAGGGCACCCTGGCGTCTGCCCACAGAGCTGGGAGCAGCCCGTGGGACGGCCCCAGGGTCCCCGCAGCTCCAGGGCGGGCTCTGCAGCTGGGAGCCTTCCCTCTGCATCCTCTGCCTGAGCCGCAGGCAGGGTCAAGGGGTGACCCGCATCACCCCACAGCTCCGGCCAAGCCAGCCCCGGAGCCGGCCGCGGGCACGGCGCCCGCCAAGGAGGCGCAGGCGGAGGAGGAGGAGCACTACTGCGACATGCTTTGCTGCAAGTTCAAGCGCCGGCCCTGGCGGAAGTACGAGTTCCCCCGGAGCATCGACCCGCTGACCAGTGAGTCTGGGCTGGGCCGTGGGCATGGCCGCCACGTGACCCGAGAGGACGGGGGAGCAGGATGGGATGGAGGGGCTGAGCCAGAGGTGGGCTGGGAGGCCGTGGACATCCCAGGCGGGTGGCCCCGAAAGAAACACACACATCCCTGGGATGGGAACAGGAGATCACAGCCATCCGGCAGACAAGGGAACAGAGGCACAGAGAAGTCACCACCGACACACACAGCGGGTGCTGGCGCCGGCCCCTGGCCGCTGAGCAGGTGACCGCTCAGCTCTCGCTGGCTCCTTCCCGGAGGTGCTGCTCTGAGCAGAAAAGGGGAGAAGTTCTTCAGACATCTGAAGTGAACCCCCTCTACTAGCCATGTAATATTCCTCAGGAGTAACAGTCCTTCTATGTGCACAGCTCTTTGTAGTTTACAATCTCCCCGTGTTTCTGATGTGACCTCCCCTGGGACTTCTCTGAGGAGGGCAGGGCAGGTGCCACAGAGGGACTTTCCCAAGGTCACACAAGCAGACATTTAGGGGACACTGGTGTCCACGGGGCCTCTAAAATGACCAGGGGATATATGGTATCCATTCATCCATCCATCCACCCACCTGTCCATCCATCCATTCACCCATCCATCCATCAATCCATCAATCATCCATCCATCCATCCATCCATCCATTTACCTGTCTGTCCACCCATCCATCCATCCATCCATCCACCCACCCACCCATCCATCCATCTATCCATCCACCTGTTTATCCATCATCCATCCATCTACCCATCCACCCATCTGTCTGTCCATCCATCCATCCATCCATCCATCCATCCATTCATCCGTGTATCCAGCTGTCCATCTTCTGTGCATTACTTCTTACTATGTATTTACTAAGGCAGGAACTAGATTTTACCCGCTCCAAGTTATAGGAGTGTCACACTCACGTAGTGCGTATAGAGAGGTGCAGACAGACAAGTGGAACAGAGAGAGCCCCGCCTGGTGGCACTGGCTGAGGCTCTGGCCGCCGGCCCCTCCCGCCCCCGCAGACCTGATGTACATCCTGTGGCTGTTCTTCGTGGTGCTGGCCTGGAACTGGAACTGCTGGCTGATCCCTGTGCGCTGGGCCTTCCCCTACCAGACGCCGGGCAACCTCCACCTCTGGCTGCTGATGGATTACCTGTGCGACCTCATCTACTTCCTGGACATCACCGTGTTCCAGATACGCCTGCAGTTTGTCAGGGGAGGGGACATCATTGTGAGTCCCCGGCAGGCGGAGGGGGTGGCTGGGGGCTCCACTTCCCCACCTGGAAAGCTGGAGGCTCTCCCCTGAGCTCAGCAGCTCCATTCTGGCTCCCCCTTGTCCAGGGGCTACAACTCTGATTGGAAAGAGGGGTGGGGGTGAGGGGGTAGGGTAGGTCATCAGGGACTTCCATCGTGGTTCTCCATTTCACAGTCATTATTTCATTTTCTTCCAGACAGACAAAAAGGAGATGCGCAATAACTACCTGAAGTCTCGCCGCTTTAAGGTGTGTGCCCGGGATGAAGGCGGTATCTCAGGGGGCCCTGGGTGCTCCAGGGTAGGTGTGATGTGGTTCCCCGGCTGGCACAGGCTGGCACAGGCTGGGCAGTCAGCAGCCTGTGGGTGGGGGGAGGCCTTCTGCTTTACGCTTAGGCCCTCCTGGGCCTCCTGAGCTCACCTGCCCGTTGAGGTTGGGGGCCCATCACTCACCCCATCCCAGCCCCGGGGTTTCCGTTGCACCCACGGTGCTGCCCGCTGGGGTTGCAGATGGACCTGCTCTGCCTGCTGCCCCTGGACTTCCTCTACCTGAAGCTCGGCGTGAACCCACTCCTGCGGCTGCCCCGCTGCCTGAAGGTAGGCCAGGAGGCTTCCCAGCCACGGCCCTCGTTGGCACCCGCAGCCCCGGGAGCGGGAGGTGTGGGGAGGGTGTCCCCCTCGCAGAGGCAGGGCGAGTCCGGTCTGGGTTCAAGCCCTGGCTCTGTCACTTCCTGCCTGTGTGCTTTGGGTGAGTGCCAGTCTCCTCTCTGTAAAAGGAGAATGCCGATACATACCGCACATGTAAAGCATGTACTAGGGTAACATGTTTATACCTATACAGACAGATATATACACACACATATATATATAGCTGACCTTGAACAGCACGGGTTTGAACTGCCTGGGTCCACTTATATGTAGATTTTATCTTTTTAAAAAAATATATATTTTATTGATTTTTTTTACAGAGAGGAAGGGAGAGAGAGAGAGAGTTAGAAACATCGATGAGAGAGAGACATCGATCAGCCCCCACTGGAGACGTGCCCGCAACCAAGGCACAAGCCCCCGACTGGAATCAAACCCAGGACCTTCCAATCTGCAGACCGACACTCTATCCACTGAGCCAAACCGGTTTCGGCTATATGTAGATTTAAAAAAATGAATACATATCTACACTAATAAAAGAGAAACATTCAAATTGACCATCACTCTGCTACACCCACCAAGCCAATCAGGAGGGAACATGCAAATTAGAAGGACAAAGATGGCGGCTGCCCAGCTGCTCCAGGTGCACAGGGCAGGATGCCTGCTATGAGAGGGAGGGTCAGGGGTGAAGGGATCCACAGGAGCAGCACTCCGGCTGCAGTGAAGAAGAAGACTGCAGACTCCAGAGTCTGCAGCAAAGACATAGGTGGCAGACTCTGTCTGGAGTGAAGGTCTGGGTCCCGGGTGCTAGAGGAAAACTGGTGCTGGATGCCAAGGAAAGGAAGGCCTTTTGCATGAATCTTTTCGTGCCAACAGGCCTCTAGTATTATTACAAATGTATTTTCTCTTTCTTATGACTTTTCTAATAATATTTTCTGTTCCCCAGCATCCTTTATTGTAGAAATACAGTATATGTAATATATACAACATACAAAATATGTGTAAGTCAACTGAGTATTCTTTGGGTAAAGCTTCTGGTCATGGTAGACTGTTAGTAGTTAAGTTCATGGGGAGCCCCAACATGTACATGGACTTTTGACCGCACAGGGGTCCGCACCCCCACCCCCGCACTCTTCACTGTACAGTGCAGTGGTCGAAGGCGCTCAGCACAGAGCGCGGCTGATATTATTACTTTTACTGTAAGTGAGGGGGTTAGGGACACGGTTCGCTCTGAGGCTGTTTTCTAAAGTAACACTGACAACTGTCCTGACCTGGGACCCAGGTGCCCTCCCAGGGTCGTGGTCAGAATGAGAAGGTCTAGGAGGCCCCTGAGATTAAACCGTCAGCACAGGGTGGCATGCATTTCCCGAGGCAGAGGCGCCCCTTGGGTTAATAACGAGTTTCTGGCTCCCCCTCTGAGGACTCAGGACCTGTGGTTTCCAATGCCCCCTCTCCAGTCCCCACCCACATCCCAGCACCCGGGGGAACGGGGCTACGGGGTGCGGGCGGGGTGTCACCCACAGACCCCTCGGGCTGCCCTGATGCCTTGTCCTCCCTCCAGTACCTGGCCTTCTTCGAGTTCAACAACCGCCTGGAATCCATCCTCAGCAAAGCCTACGTTTACAGGTGAGACAGACGCACACAGGTGCGTGTGCGTGTACACACACACACCCTCCGCCTACGCTTCCCTGGCCTGCGGGCCTCAGCCCGGCCGGAAGCCGGGCCCTTCCTGGCCCTCCTCGGAGGGATGTTTGTGTTTTAGGGGGGGCAGGGATGCCCCAGTTTCCCGCGATTGTGAGAAGGGTACACCTAGGTCGGCACGCGAGGCTCCCCTGTGTTTCCAGGGTGTGAAGCCTCCTCTGGGTCTCGGCTCAGGGAACGGACCCCCCTGCCCCAAGCGCTCAGACCCAGGGGGACCCAGAGCCAGGACACAGTGGACCACCTGGTGGATGTCCAGGATGGCCCGCCGGGCAGGCTCGGGGGCAGGGTCCTCTCCCCTCTCTGGCGGACTGGCACTTCTGCACACACCTGCCCCTCCTCCGCCCCTGCTCACAACACACTGTCCCAGGCCTGTCTGCACAGGCTGCTCTGTGTCCAACCAGCCCTGGTGGTGACAGCGCAGTCTCAGTTCGCTGGCTGCTGGGCTGTCCCTATTGGCCAGTGACCGGCCCCCAGGCAGCAGGGCAAGGCCGTACAGCTCCCAGGGACGTGTGGGGGGTGGGGGCCGGGAGAGGTGTCGGCTGGCTCCCTGCGTGCCTGCCCCCGTGAGGTGTCAGCACCCCCACTTCCTCTCCTTCCCCCCGCAGGGTTATCAGGACCACCGCCTACTTGCTCTACAGCTTGCACTTGAACTCGTGCCTGTATTACTGGGCGTCGGCCTATCAGGGCATTGGCTCCACCCACTGGGTGTACGACGGCGTGGGAAACAGGTGAGCCCTCCTTCCTCCGGGGCCGTACTCCCCTCGCAGGGACTCCCCGCACACCAGTCCCATCCCCGCCTGCTCCCCAGGCCTCCTCCACCCCCAGGGCCCTCCACCGTGATGAGGCGGAGGGGCCGAGTCTCCCCTCCTCGCTAAGCTAAGATCTGAGCCCCTGCAGCGTGCCAGGCAGAGAGGGCACAGACATGCACCAGACCTGCTGGAGAGACCCGGCGTCTAGCAGAGATGGCAGAGTCACCCACGTGTGCATCGGGCTGGGGACCCTAAGAGCACAGCTGAGCGGGCATGAGACCCCAGAAACCTCAGCTCAGCTCCCTGGCGTCCCTGGCCCGGCGGGGGCTGGCTAACAAGGTGCAACCTATTGCCCTTTGTGGCAGGCGTGGCTCAGTGGTTGAGCGTTGACCTTTGAACCAAGAGATCACGGTTCGAGTCCCTGTTGGGCACATGTCCAGGTTGCGGGCTTGATCCCTGGTGCAGAGTGTGTGCAGAAGGCAGCCAATCGATGCTTCTCTCTCATCATCGATGTTTCTCTCTCTCTCTCCCTCTCCCTTCCTCTATGAAATAAATTTAAAAAAATATTTTTTTTTTTAAAAAAAAGAAACCTGCTTGCCCATCCAGAGAGCTGCCATACACGTGCTCAGATGCTGCTGCTGATGGTAATGATACTAATGACAAGAGCAGGGACCTCAGAGCAGGTATCATGTACCAGCCCTGCTAACTCAGGCGCTCCCTCAATCCTCCCAACCAGCACACAGGAGAGGCACTGGCGTCGCCCCGATTTACAGATGAGGCAACAGGTGGCCCTGGCCTCTGAGGGCAGCACGGTTCCTCCGTTAGAGAGCTGGGATTTGAACCCAGGGAGGGGGAGTGGCGACAGCGTCCTCCATGTCTGCCTGCCGGGGGCTGTCTCGGTGGAAGGAGAGATTTGCATTTGATCTTGGTCTGGGCAGGCGGAGAGAAGGGGCAGAGCATGCCTGGGGCAGGGAGCGCCGTGAAGACAGGTGTGGAGTTGCAGGACAATGGAGCTAAGGAGCAGGGTGCCGTCTTGTGAGCCCAGAGGGAGCAGGATGTGGAATTTTGGGGGAGGTAGGCAGGGCCTAGTTGCCTAGCAGCCTGCCTACCTGGGCAGTTCCAGCCTCACCTTCTAGGCCTTCGCTGTCCCATCCTGGAGCCAGGAGCCCCACGGGCTACCGAGCACTTGAAAGGCAGGTGCAACGGAGATGTGTGGGACACGCTGGCTTTTCGAAGGAGAAGTCCCTGGCTTTACGAGGATTCTCAGAGGAGTCCGTACCCCAACAAGCTGTGGACCCCAGTCCTGGGGCTGGGCCTGGCACCCCCATCGCGGGCACAGGGAGGAGTGGCCAGCAGGGAGGGGAGAACAGGGCCCCCGGGAGATCTCGGTGCTCAGCGTGGAGGACACCCCCTTTTTGGGGGGGCAACACTGCTCTTTTCCAAAGGAAATCCTCCAGGGAACCCCGATATATGGCCAAAGCACCAGTAGCAAAGGAGGATGCCTTTACAAGTCCAATGCCAGGGACAATGATAATTTTCCTAACAGCGACCAGGTGTCGAGGGTCTGCTAATGGGCTGGGGCCTGAGGATCCACGTTCCTACGTTCCTACGTATCTGCTCCTCCACCCTGCAGGGTCCCCACCGACCTGGCAGCATGGAAGTCGAGGCTGCGGGAGGCCCCTGAGACGTGCCCGGCCAGTGGAGGGTTCCTCCCACCAGGAAGGGTTTGGGGAAAGGCTGAGGTTTGCTGACATCACGCCTGTTTTCTTCCTGTTGGCTCAGCAGCGCCCAGCTTCCTTGCTCAGTCCCGCTAGAGGCTGTTCCTGCGCCCTCTGGTGGCCAGGACCGGTATGACAGGGGACTTCGCCGGCCTGTGTTGTCCTGGGCGTTCCCTGCAGCAGGTGGAAAGGAGGGACAGGGCGCCTGAAAGCCTCCCCCCGCCACCCCCCTCCCCGGCCTCCAGCTAATCAGCTGTCGTCAGAGCCAGAGACCCCTCCCCTACCATTGCCAACCACCAGCTGCCTCCGCCTCCATTACGTGTTTGCTTGCCTGTCCCCACTGGATGGTGAACTTCTTGAGGACACGGGAGCCTATTGTTCCGACGGCAGGCACGTGGCAGGTGCCAGCCACAGGGAAGGCTCGGGCAGCTGGCATTTACTGTGCGCCCACCTGGGCCAGGTGTTCTTCTAGCACAGTGGTTCTCAACCTTTCTAATGCCGTGACTTTTTATACAGTTCCTCGTGTAATGGTGACCCCCCCAACCATAAAATTATTTTCATTGCTACTCCATAACTGTAATTTTGCTGCTGTTATGAATCATAATGTAAATATCTGTGTTTTCTGATGGTCTTAGGCGACCCTGCTAGCAGTTCTCAACCCACAGCTGTGCTCCTCATCACCTGTGATGCATGTTTTCTATGAACACACCCACTTGAGGGAAGGAAGCTGGGGCCTGGTCCAGGTTATGGAAGAGAGAGAGAGAGACATCCATGATGAGGCAGAGTCATGGATCAGCTGCCCCCTGCCCGCCCCACACTGGGAGTCGAGCGTCCATCTGGGCAGGTGCCCTGACCGGGAATCGAACCGTGGCCTCCTGGTTCAAAGGTCGAGGCTCAGCCCCTGAGCCAGGCCGGCTGGGCAGGGTTTTCTTTCTTGCACAAGCACATCTGTCCGAGCCGGGCCACCTGGGTGGGCGGAGCGGGGCCTGTGAGGCCTGAGCGGCCCCTCCTCTTCCTCCCCAGTTACATCCGCTGTTACTACTGGGCGGTGAAGACCCTCATCACCATCGGCGGGCTGCCCGACCCCAAGACGCTGTTCGAAATTGTCTTCCAGCTGCTCAACTATTTCACGGGCGTCTTCGCTTTCTCCGTGATGATCGGACAGGTAGCTGGGTCCGCACCTGCCTGCGGGAGCGTGCCCGCCTGTGTGCGCCTGGCCCTCGGAGACTAGGCCTGGGAGCCTGGGCACGGGGCCCATCCCCTCGGGGTGGTGGCCTCCCTGGGAAATGCCTGTCCTGTGGGAGGTCCGGGGAGCTGGCTCCCTGGTTTCTGCAGAGGTGGAGGCACCGGGCTGCGCCCAGGGAGAGAGCAAGCCCTGGGCGGGGGTTCTGATGTGCTAGGGGCACCCCATCTTGCATTCCAGTCAATGCAGGAGGCGGCGCTCAGCGGTCCTCAGAGTCACCTTTGAGGTGCTCACCAGGCACACTTCCTGCAGCCTGGGGTCCACGTGCTCCTGGCACCAAGCGGCTGTGTGGCATCAGCATCAGCCCAGCCCATCGCCCAAGGGGCTAGCAGCCTCTGCCCCCCAACTCCCCCCCCCCAAATCTCTGGAGACAGAACTCCCCGCCAGCCACTCCTCCTCTGGGTGGACAGGGGCCTCCCTGTCTCTGAACCCCCACTGCACCCGGGTCGGTCTGAAGTAACTGTGCCCGAGTCCCAGGTCCCCAAACTCATGGAACGGCCCCATTCTGACCCAGCGGCTTCCTCACCTCTGCCCCCTTGCCCCCCTCTCACCCCAGATGAGAGACGTGGTGGGGGCCGCCACGGCCGGGCAGACCTACTACCGCAGCTGCATGGACAGCACTGTGAAGTACATGAACTTCTACAGGATCCCCAGGTCCGTGCAGAACCGCGTCAAGACCTGGTACGAGTACACCTGGCACTCGCAAGGCATGCTGGGTAAGATGCTCCCTGCAGGCACCCCGCACTGCTGGGCCTGCCCTCGTCCTGTGATCCCGAGGCCAGCCTGGGGCCTCTGTTGGTTGAGTCCCTACATTTCAATTTTTTTAAGTATATTTTATTGATTTTTACAGAGAGGAAGGAAGAGGGATAGAGAGTTAGAAACATCGATGAGAGAGAGACATCGATCAGCCACCTCCTGCACGCTCCCCACTGGGGATGTGCCCGCCACCAAGGTACATGCCCTTGACCGGAATCGAACCTGGGACCTTTCAGTCCGCAGGCCGACGCTCTATCCACTGAGCCAGACCGGTTTCAGCGAGTCCCTACATTTCAGTGAGAGGGGCCTGGAGCGGGGCCGTCAGGAGGCCCTGGAGATCTGAGGGGCTCATCTTCCGGGCACTCTGCCCCCCTCATTTCACCCACCTCAGAATGGGCGCTCATCGGAGATGGGAGTACGACCGAGTCAGGAGAAAAGGAAGCCCCTCTCTCTCTCTCTCTTTCTCTCTCTCTCTCTCTCTCTCTCTCTCTCTCTCTCTGTCTCAAAATATCGACTATCGACATACGAGTGTATAGATTTCTTTGTAAATCTGTGCCCAGTAATTCTTCCAACGCGGGAGACTCTTACCTGGAATTTCCTGCGGATGTGGAAAGATTTTCACGGATTCTAAAGGGAACCCTTAATGGCATTGGAATATGCGAATCATATGTTAATGATTTAAATGTTCCCAGCTTCCTTTTTATCTCTGGGAGCCAGTCATTCAGTTCTCAGAGCCCAGACGCGATTTTGGAGGCCTCGGAAAAGCCCATAAGCCCCCCAATTTCTCCAGCCAAAGAAAAGGGCCCGTTGCCTTTGTGGGTTCCCTCTGGTCTCAAAGAGCCAGACCTGAGCGTCAGGTCGTGGCAGTCTGTGGCCCCGAGTGTCAGCATCGTGGTTCCCACCCGTTGCTAGTGCTGTGCCTCTACAGTTTACGGGGGATGCTTCGCCCCTCACTCCCCGCGGGGACAGCTTTGTGACATTGGCATCGCGCCCCCTCTCCCAGGGGAGCAGATCACCAGGGGGCTCTGACCGGTCCAGGCTCACTCAGCGATGGAGCCCATAAATCATCGGGTGCAGTGGGCGGGGCAGTGTGGACGGGGCCGGGGGGCAGTGTGGATGGACGAGGCCCCGTGGCGGGGAGGGACCTGGCTGAGCCTCTGACTGGCGCCGGGGTCTCATTTGCAGATGAGTCGGAGCTGATGGTGCAGCTGCCGGACAAGATGCGGCTGGACCTGGCCATCGACGTGAACTACGACATCGTCAGCAAAGTGGCGCTCTTCCAGGTAACCCCACCGCCTGCACCCCCACTGCCCGCACCCCCACCACCGTACCTGGGGCTCTGGGAGGCCCAGCCCCGCCCGCTGACGGCTCCTGGCTGCCCCGCAGGGCTGTGACCGGCAGATGATCTTCGACATGCTCAAGCGGCTGCGCTCTGTGGTCTACCTGCCCAACGACTACGTGTGCAAGAAGGTGCGGTGATCCCCCGGCCGGCGGTGGAGAGCGGGCTGGGGGGGCTGTGGACGCCCAGTGAGGCGGGGCGCAGGGCAGGGGGCCGGGCCGGGAAGGGAAGAGCGGCCGTTAGGTAGCCCCGTGCGCTGGCCCGCTGGCCGCAGACACCCTGGCTCCATGGCCCGGAGGCTCTGCCCGGCTCCAGGCACCGAGCTCAGGGGCGTCTCAGGCTTGGCTCCCCGGACACAGGGTCGGGGGGGGGGGTGGCCAGGACGAGGAGCCCCACTTTACAGAAAAGGGGGTGCGGAGCCCGGAGCGGGGCAGGCCATGGCCGTGTGGCTGGAACGGCTGCACGGTCTTGGTCCTGCTCTGGGGAGAGGGGGCGGGAGTAGAGGTGGGGCAGGGCCAGGCTGCAGGCGGGTGCCCGGGCATCGGTGTCTGTGGGTTTCTCTCCACCCAACCTCTCTGTAAAGTTTTATTTTTATCTATTTTTTACTGATATCAGAGAGGAAGGGATAGAAACATCCATGATGAGAGAGAATCATGGATCGGCTCCCTCCCGCCCGCCCCTCCCTGGTGATCAAGCCCCCAAACGGGGCAGGTGGCCTGACAGGGAACCGAACCGTGGCCTCCTGGTTCATGGGTCCAGAGGCCCTCATCAGGGTGTATCATGGGAATTGGTAAAGCGCTGTTACACCTGCCCCATTACATCTAGCATTTTCCGTCACCCACGAACTCCCCACTGCAATCCTGTGCCCGAGGCAGGCCAAGGGGGGTCGGGTCCTTCTCCCCGATCCTCACATGGAGAGGCCGAGGCCCCTCAACACACACACTCCTCACGCCGTGCCCCCGGCCCCGGCCGGCTGAGCCGTGACAGAGTCCCCCTTCTCGTTCCAGGGGGAGATAGGCCGCGAGATGTACATCATCCAGGCGGGGCAGGTGCAGGTCTTGGGCGGCCCCGACGGGAAGTCCGTGCTGGTGACGCTGAGAGCTGGATCCGTGTTCGGAGAAATAAGGTCAGAGGGGAGGGCGGGGTGGGGGGAGGGGTGGCCCAGGGGTGGGCCTCATCCTCAGGGCCCGAGGCCGGGGTAGGAGTAGGGGGTTCAGAAGGAGCCGCTGTGCATGCAGCCCCGGCGCCTGCCGACTCACCGGTGTGGGGCTGGCGCGGGTGGAAAGGGAGACTGCAGGGAGGTCAGAACTGCAGCCACCGGAGGGCCTCACCCCTCTCCCCCTCTTCCTCACCCCCCTCTTCCTCACCCCCAGCCTGCTCGCCGTGGGGGGCGGGAACCGGCGCACGGCCAACGTGGTGGCCCACGGGTTCACCAACCTCTTCATCCTGGACAAGAAGGACCTGAATGAGATCCTGGTGCATTATCCCGAGTCCCAGAAGTTACTCCGAAAGAAGGCCAGGTACTTTCCCTTCTTTCTTTTAAATGTGTTTTTATTGACGTCAGAGAGGAAGGGAGAGGGAGAGAGAGAGCAACATCAGTGATGGAGAAAATCATGGATCGGCTGCCTCCTGCACCCCCCATTGGGGATCGAGCCTGCAACCCGGGCCTGTGCCCTTGACAGGAATCAAACCCGGGACCCTTCAGTCCGCAGGCTGATGCTCTAGCCATTGAGCCAAACCAGTGAGGGCTCTTGCTTTTTTAACTGAAAAAGTCCATGGAGCCCTGGCTGGTTTGGCTCAGTGGATGGCGCATCAGCCATTGGACTGAAGGGTCCCGGGTTCGGTTCTGGTCGTGGGCACGGACCGCATTGCAGGCTCGGTCCCCGGCCCTGGTTGGGGGAGGGCACACACAGGAGGTAACGGATTGGCCTGTCTTACTTAGATGTTTCTGTCTGTCTTTCCTCCTCCCTTCTACTCTCTCTCTCTCTCTAAAAAAAAAAAGTGCATGGATGCTGTAGCGCGCGTGCCTGAAGGACTAACACGTCCTCTCCCATGACCGTAAGACCTTCCCGTGTTGTCTGTTCTCGGATCCGTGTTTCCTTTGGCAAGTGCAGGCAGGTGGGCCGGTGGTCCTGTCTGTTCCTGCCTGGCACGGCGGGTGGACACCGTGGAGTCTCTCTGCCCGCTGCTGGTTTTGCACGTGGCGCCCGCCCTGCCACGTGGTTGGCCCACAGATGGCGCGCCCAGCCGGGTGGGCAGCGGCAGACCACGGCCGTGAGTGGGCATCGGGTGGTCCCCAGGGCGCTGTGGCAGGAACGGGGCGCCGTGAGGAGCCTCTGCACCTGCACGGGGGCTGTCAAGGGGCAGGTGCTTTCTGGGAAACGCAGAGTGTGGCTTTGAACAGGTCGGGGTTGTAATTGGGTGACAGAGGCCCCGCGGTCGGTGGGGGACCCTGTCGGTGTGGGCGGCTGAGCGGGCTCAGATCTCCGCCAGGTGTGGTCTGGGCTGTGGGACCGGGGGAGCGCGCCTTAACTTCTCTGGCCCTGCTCTTGCCCCTGCAAGCGGAGGGGAACCGTAAATCCGCCCCGTGTGCGTCTCTGCGAGAAGGCTCATCATCTAGCTGGCTTGGCTCAGTGGACAGAGCATTGGCCTGTGGACTCAAGGGTCCTGGGTTCGATTCCTGGCAAGGGCACATACCTGGGTTTCCGTCTTGATCCCCAGAAGGGGGTGTGAGGGAGGCAGCCAATCAACAATTCTCTCTCATCATTGATGTTTCTATCTCTCTCCTTCCTTCCTCTATGAAATAATACACACACACACACACACACACACACACACATATACTGTATTTTCTGGCGTATAAGATGACTTTTTAACCAGGAAAATCTTCTCAAAAGTCGAGGGTCGTCTTATATGCCGGGTGTCATCTTATAGGGCAAGTATATCCCAAACTCTATATTTTAACTGGAAAAGTTGGGGGTTGTCTTATATGCCCAGTCGTCTTATACGCCAGAAAATATGGTGTGTGTGTGTGTGTGTGTGTGTGTGTGTGTGTGTGTGTGTATGTATATGTGTGTGTGTGTGTGTGTGTGTGTGTATTGCCGAAACCAGTTTGGCTCAGTGGCTAGAGCGTCGGCCTGCAGACTTAAGGGTCCCAGGTTCGATTCCAGTCAAGGGCATGTACCTTGGTTGCGGGCACATCCCCAGTAGGGGGCGTGCAGGAGGCAGCTGATCGATGTCTCTCTCTTATCGATGTTTCTGACTCTCTATCCCTCTCCCTTCCTCTCTGTAAAAAATCAATGAAATACGTTAGAAAAGAAGAAGAAGAAGGTTAACCATGACGGCCCCTCTTTATCGGTTCAGTGCCTCTCTGATTGCCCCGTTGGGTACTTGCTAGTGCACAGACCGGAGTCTGCCCTCCCAGCCTTTACTGCACAGTCTCCTTTCCCGCCTCATTCTTTGAAATAACGCCGTCATAACACCGCGCCCAGAGCGTGGCCCTGGGCAGAGGACCCGCGTCGCCACCACCTGGGCACGCAGCGCCGTCCTTTACTGAGGGCGCAGTGGGCGGCCCTGGGGACGCAGCAGAGACTAAACAAAGCTGCTTCCTATGGAGGGGGTAGGGAGTGTCTGACAACGGAGAAGTGAATGGTGAGGTGATGTGTCAGGTGATGTGTCCGCCTGGACCAGGGCTCTGCCCAAACACAGAGCCACGGGAGGGGGCACTGCCTGCAGGGAAGAGCATGCCAGGCAGAGGGAACAGCATGTGCAAAGGCCCACGGAGGCCCAGGCTCAGGGGGAGTGTGTGTGCAGATCAGCAAGAAGGGGAGCGCAGTTTGCTGTGGGGATGGAGGAGCGAGGGGCAGAGAGTGGGGGGCCTGGAGGTGACGCCTGCTGTTGGTGCCACCTGGCGGTGGTGCGGGGAAGGATGCCGCCCTGTAACACGCCTTCCCAGCAGCTGGGCCCTTGCAAAGGCCCGGGAACCTGCACTTTCCCCCACAAAACCCCCCACTTCCCTACCTCTCCTGAGGGCTGGAAAGTGAGGTCAACTCTCATTATTCTCTGATCCTGTATTTGCGATTTGCCTCCTCACTGACGTTTATTGACACCCCCAAACCCACACTCAGGGGGTGCGTGGGCTCTGGAGGGTCATGGAGCAGGGGAACACCCGGAGTCGCCCGGAGTGCGTGTTCCAAGCTGAGCCAGAGCCACGGGGCGTCCGCCTTGTCCTGCCAGCTCCCACTGCAAGCAGGTTCGTTTGGGTGCTCTGCTCCGGGCCACGGTTTTCCGTTTCCGTGAGGTGTTTGGTTCTCCCGCTGCTTGAAAAGAGCCTGGGACATGCCTGCGTTCAGGCTGGGTTTGGGGCTGGGGCCCTGGGCTGGTGGTGGGTAGTCAGCAATAGGATACAGGAGATGGCTTTAAGCCAGCGGTTCTCAACCTGTGGGTCGCGACCCCTTTGGGGGTCGAACGACCCTTTCACAGGGGTCGCCTAAGACCATCGGAAAATGCAGATATTTACATCACGATGCATAACAGTAGCAACATTTCATGGTTGGGGGTCACCACCCCATGAGAAACTGTATGCAAGGGTCGCGCGGCCTTAGGAAGGTTGAGAACCACTGCTTTAAGCAGAAGCACACCGGAGGCAGGTCATAGGGGTCGGCTGATGGACAGGTTCCCTGTTTGCAGACACTTCGTAGAATTTACCCAAGTAACGGAATTGACTGTTCATGTCTGAGAACTGGCCCAGGGCCCCCTCTCTCTTCCTCCTTCCCCCCTCTCCCCTGCGAAAAGCCAGGCTCAAGTGGCACGCCATCCCACCGGCTGGGTTAGGTGAAGCTTTGCCAAATTAGCCAGATCCTGCAGAGGCCTGGCTCCTGACCTGCCTGCAGACAGGGGGTGGGGTGGGGGCAGCCCGAGGCAGGAGGAGGAGCTGATTCTGATTCTCTGGACCACAAGTTTGAGGAGAGAGGCAGGGGGCCCCGTAGGAGCGCTGTCCATCAAAAGAGAGGCGAGATCGCCCGGCTGGTATGGCTCAGTGGTCGAACGTCGACCTATGAACCAGGAGGTCACGGTTTGATTCCTGGTCGGGGCGCATGCCCGAGATGCTGGCTCAATCCCCAGCAGGGGGCGTGCAGGAGGCAGCCGGTCATTGATATTTCTTTCTTTCTTTTTTTAAAATATATTTTATTGATTTTTTATAGAGAGGAAGGGAGAAGGATAGAGAGCTAGAAACATGAATAAGAGAGAAACATCGATCAGCCGCCCCTGCACACCTCCTACTGGGGATGTGCCCGCAACCAAGGTACATGCCCTTGACGGGAATTGAACCTGGGACCCTTCATTCCGCAGGCTGACGCTCCATCCACTGAGCCAAACCAGTTTTGGCATCGTCATTGATATCTCCCTCCCTCCCTCTCTCTCTCTTCCTTCCTCTCTGAAATCAATTTAAAGAGCAAGAGATGGGGTCTGAGAACCACAGGGCCTGGGGGTATCTGAGTTGGTGAAAGCCACCTGTGGGCTTCTGTCTGTAGCTCCCCACTTTATGGGAGACCCTTGGCCCCACCTGAGCGAGGCCCTCAGCTCTTGAACTTGGCCCCTCCCAGAAAGGGGGCCAAAAACGCCTCCTGCATGCCGCTTCCTCCGGGGGTGAGAGCTTGATCCCAATCACAGTGAAATGCACGTCACCTGGAAACGGGGCTCACGCGCCTTAAGGGGTTTCAAACCAGAGCCAGCCAGCCGCCAGCCCTGGCGAGGGTCCGGCCCGCAGTTCCTTTGTGTGGCTTTCGTCCCACACCGAGCCTTCCTGCAGACGGGCGTGCGCTGACTTCTGGACTCAAACACCACGGGTGACGGGGCCGGGCACGGAGGAGGCCTCCGATGTGTGAGCGTGTTGTTGGGGTTCTCCGGGGGGAGCCCCAGCCAGCTAATGCAAGGCCTGGGCACTCCATATCGATACGCACGCTTCCAACCCATTGCCTCCGATGACAGAAGCAGCCCGCGGGGCCTCCTCTGTAAACCAACACGTTTTGCTGGAAAGCTCCATGAACAAATCGGCCAATTAGCGGTCTCTGGCGGGACGCGTTTGTTCCTGAGCCAAACCACCACTCGTCGTGCGTGTGCAGCGTGAGGAGTTCCCCACGAGAGGCGGCCGCTCCGTTAGAGGGAAAAGTCTCTCCTCATTGAGGGAGGCCGGGTGACGTGTCGCGTCCCATCTGGGTTGTTATTCTGTCTCTGCCCCTTCCTGACAACCTGGGACACATCACCCTCCCTCCCCCACCCATTCTGGGCCTCAGTTTCCCCAGTTCTCAGAGGACCAGGAATCCCAGCCCTTCCCGTTGTTACAGGAGTGTTGTCAGCATCCAAGAAGAAGAGCAGGCCCATGAAGTTGCTGCCGTCATTAAGGCCTGGCGTGCAGGGGTCAGAGGCGTGGGTTTGAGTTCCAGTTCTGCCACTTCTGAGCTGTGTGACCTGGGGAAAGTTACTCGCCCTCTCTGGACTTCCCTTTGAAAGGAGGGGACATCACAGGGGCTACCTGAGGACTCCTGGGAGACTTCCATGACAGAGGGGACTGTCAGTCATCACTGCTGCCTCACAGCGTCGCCGCAAACGCAGGAGTTTCAAGCCACACGTACTTAATATCTTATTTAAAAAAATATATATTTTATTGACTTTTCACAGAGAGGAAGGGAAAGGGATAGAAAGTCAGAAACATCGATGAGAGAGAAACATCGATCAGCCGCCTCCTGCACACTCCCTACTGGGGATGTGCCCGCAACCAATGTACGTGCCCTTGACCGGAATCGAACCTGGGACCCTTCAGTCCGCAGGCCGACGCTCTGTCCACTGAGCCAGACCGGTTTCGGCCGTACTTAGTATCTTAGAGGGTCTGTGGATCAGCAGTCTGGGGGCGGCTGGGACCGGCCACTGCAGGGCTGGAATCAAGGTGTTGGCCAGAGCTGGGCTTCCTCTCAAGTTCAAGGGGGGCAGGATCTGCTCCCACGGTCACAGGGCTGTTGGCTGAATTCAGAGCTTGTGGTTGTGGGACTGGTGGTCGCCCGCAGGCTCTTGTCTCACCACTTCCTCCCGTGTGGGCGCCGGCTTCCTCAAAGCCAGCGAGGCTGGTCCTGGCAAGACGGAGATCACCATCCTGTGCGACATGTTCGTAAAGGTGACGTCTGGTCGCCCTCGCTGTGTTCTACCGATTGAAAGTCAGTGGCAGGTCCCGCTCACTCTCAAGGGCGGGGACCGCACAGAGGCAGGATGGGGGACCCCAGAGCCACCAATGAGCGCCTGTGGAGGACCCAGCACAGGGCCTATGCTACAGATGCTCAGGAAGGGCTGAGCTGGTGCTGGTGCTGATGCTAATGAGACAATGAAGCCAGAGAAAGGAAGCAAAGGGCTTTGGGTCCCTTTCCATTTGGGCCTCATATTTCTGACTAGAGGCCCGTTGCACGAAGATTTGTGCAATAGGCCTTCCTTCTCCTGGACCCAGGCCTTTGCTCTGGCTGCCGCCTTCCGTCTTTGCTACGGCCAGAGCCTTCAGTCTTTTCCATTCCCTCCACCTCCTGCCCTTCCCCTCATAGCAGGTGTCCTGCCCTGCCCAGCCACTCCATGCCTGCATATGCAAATTAACCCGCCATCTCTGTTGGGTTAATTTGCATACACACTCCTGATTGGCTGGTGGGCATCACGGAGGGACAAATTGCATATTTCTCTTTTTATTCGTGTAGATTCTATTATTTCCTCCTTTTCCTCATCTATAAGGTACAGACAATAAGACCCACAGCCGTTGTTCTGATCAGTGAGATGCTATGCATGAAGCACTTAATGCTGTGGTTGGCTCAGAAAATACACCCGGCCGTTGTGGCTCAGTGCTTGAGCATCGACCTATGAATCACAGTTTGATTCCTGGTCAGGGCATGTGCCCGGGTTGTGGGCTCGATCCCCAATAGGAGGCCTGCAGGAAGTAGCAGATCAATGATTCTCTCTCATCATTGATGTTCTTATCTCTCTCTCTTTCCCGTCCTCTCTGAAATCAATAAAAAAAAAATAAAAAAAAAATGGCTTGCCAAACCACCACCACCATACAAATCCAATTCTAAGAGCACTATGCAAGCAAACTTTTCCTCTGTCCCTGAGCATGCTAAGGACACTAGTGAATGCTGTGTACTGGGGACATGAGTGGATACTGCATGCTGGGGAGATTAGTGAATGCTGTGTGCTGGGGACATGAGCGGACGCTGCGTGCTGGGGACATGAGCGGACATTGTATGCTGGTGACATGAGTGGACACTGTGCTGGAGACATGAGCAGATGCTGTGCTGTGTGCTGGTGACATGAGCGGAAATTGTGCTGGAGACATGAGCAGATGCTGTGCTGTGTGCTGGTGACATGAGTGGATGCTGTGCTGTGTGCTGGGGACATGAGTGGACGCTGTGCTGTGTGCTGGGGACATGAGTGGAC
>JAAGEH010000452.1:4718060-4770457 GCA_011751065.1 Lasiurus cinereus | reverse complement strand
GGGGGGGCAAAGGCGGCCAGCTGGCCCACCTCAGGGCTCGGCTCAGGGAGCTGGCGGCGCTGGAGGCGGCTGCCAAGCAGCAGCAGCTGCTGGAACAGGTAATGCGGCCGGGAACCCGGCCCCCCGAGCCCTGTCACTCGGTGCCCGGGACCTCCGAGGGGACCCGCATTCCATCCCAGGGAGCGCTATCCTTCCTTCCTGTCCGCCAGGGCTCCGTGGGTTGCCAGGGACAGTGAGAGCTCACATTCACGGGAGAAAACGAAGTCTGTTGGATGGAGTAATGAAACAGCTGGGGCAAGTATTACTGGGAACCCCGCTGGCAGGCTCGGGCTGCTGTCCAATAAGGAAGGCAGGGTTGCATCATAAAGGGCATTTATGGAGAAGGCTAGCCAACCAAGGAGACAGGGCGCTTACAAGCATCCAGTCCTGCCTCCCAGCATGGCCCAGGGGATAGGAGTGTAAAGGGGAAGGTGCCAGAGTGCTACGTGCAGCCCCGGGGGTCCACAGACACCAGCTGTTGTCTTTAGTCATTGATGAGATGACGCTGGACAGATGATCTTTTGATTCCTGGAGGGTCGGCCTGATCATGCTTATCAGTTCTGTTCGCTGGATTCACAGCTGAGTCACCTCCTTCATTGCTTTGCACAGGCCTTGGAAAGGAAACTTTAAGAAAAACTTAACTCCCTGTCTCTACGAATAAAATCTTTGGGGGCGATCAGACCAGCAGGGGAGGGCAGTTGGGGGCAATCAGGCCGGCAGGGGAGCAGTTAGCATCAATCAGGCTGGCAGGGGAATGGTTAGGAGGTGATAAAGCTGGCAGGCAGAAGAGGTTAGGGGCAATCAAGCAGGCATGCAGGCAAGCGGTTAGGAGCCAGCAGTCCTGGATTGTGAGAGGGATGTCTGACTGCCGGTTTAGTCCCGATCCCTGGATCAGACCTAAACCAGCCGTCAGACATCCCCCGAAGGGTCTGAGATTGGCAAGGGTGCAGGCTGGGCTGAGGGACACCCCCCAACCCTCACCCGCCGTGCACGCATTTCATGCACCGGGCCTCTAGTTCTCATATAAGAAACATGACCCCCTATTCACATGTGTTCCAAGATTTAAAATCACACGATTCGCTTTCAGATGAATTCAGGTGACAGGTCCCCCTCACAAGGCTGGGTCCAAACCTCAGATGGTGCCAACGGAACGAGGTGTATCCCCTCTGTGTTCCCCGAGAGGACTCCATTCCCGGGCTGGCCCCACCAGAAAGAAAGCACCTCCTTCCCAGTAATTCCAGCCAAAGTCCCAGGGCTCGCTGTCATTGGACAGAATTGGGTCACATGTCAGTTCCTGAGCCCTTCAGTGGGGCGCTCCCCAGAGGCCTGGCTCACATGCCCCGCCCCTCGCTGAGGCTGAGGCTGAGGCGGTAGAGTGGCTTTCCCAAAGGGAAGTCCTGGTGTGGGCAGCGAATGTCCCTCCCTCCCGGGATAAACGTGATGCTCTCCTCGTTTATGTTGTGTCTGCTGAAAAGATTTGCAATTTAAAAGACTTGGAAAGGCGACCGCCAGCCGCCAGCCATGGTGCAGATTGCTCCCGCCCCCATCAATCTGAAGGGAATTTCAAAATTAGTTCTGGGACTTTTTTTTTTCCCTGTGACTAATGCCCAGAATGCCAATTAGAATGATTGCATTAATTATGGCTGCTCATTACTCCCCGGCAGGGAGGCTGCCAGGAGGCGGGGGGATGGGCTTAGGCCGGAGCTGGGTAGCAAGGGAGGGGGGCGGCAGGCCAGGGGAGATGATTCTGAGGAGGCCGGTGAATTTGGGGCTCAGTGCAGGCTGGGGTCCAAGTCCGGGAACCCCTCAGAAGCCAGGCCAACGAGCACGCAGCCCTGGGAACTGGGGGGTAGGGAGAGACCCAGCTCTGCGACTCAACAGAGATCTAAGGTATTTCCCCAGGACCTTCCAACAGAGATTTGAATTCTTTTTAAATATATATATTATTGATTTTTTACAGAGAGGAAAGGAGAGGGATAGAGAGCCAGAAACATCGATGAGAGAGAGACATCGATCAGCCGCCTCCTGCCCGCCCCCCCACTGGGGATGTGCCCACAACCAAGATACATGCCTTTGACCAGAATCGAACCTGGGACCTTTCAGTCCCCAGGCTGACACTCTATCCACTGAGCCAAACCGGTTTTGGCTTAATTCTTTTAAAAAATATATATATTTTATTGATTTTTTACAGAGAGTAAAGGAGAGGGGTAGAGCGTTAGAAACATCGATCAGCTGCCTCCTGCACGCCCTCTACTGGGGATGTGCCTGCAACCAAGGCAGGTGCCCTTGACCAGAATTGAACCTGGGACCCTTCAGTCCGCAGGCCCGCACTCTATCCACTGAGCCAAACCAGTCAGGGCTAGAGATTTTAATTCTTAAATGTCCCCATAACATAGCGTCTCTCTAAGTAACCCTGGCCGCTCCGCCCAGCCCCCATCCGCTAGTTGCACCCAATGAGCTCACCATCCTTTTCCTTGGGGGTCTGGCGAGGGGAACAGGGGGCAGCTAAGATCCCCTGGACATGCTG
The DNA here is from genome assembly GCA_011751065.1 of Lasiurus cinereus. Classification (NCBI taxonomy): domain Eukaryota; kingdom Metazoa; phylum Chordata; class Mammalia; order Chiroptera; family Vespertilionidae; genus Lasiurus; species Lasiurus cinereus. The sequence goes on along the minus strand of JAAGEH010000452.1, from coordinate 4,767,891 downwards.
ACCTCCCCACTCACCCTTTTGGGATTCTAGGCCAAGAGCTCAGAAGACGCCGCGGGAGAGGTGGGCTCTGCCAGCCCCGACCAGCCTGTACCCCAGGAACCCCCGGCCCCAGACTCTCAGCTACCCCCCTCCCCAGGGGGCACCGAGAAGGAGGCAACTGGTCCTGAGGAGGAGGAGCACTCGGTGCGGATCCGCATGAGCCCCGGCCTGGACCCTGGCGAACAGATCCTGTCGGCGGAGATCCCCAAGGAGAAGAAAGAGGCGGAGTGAGGTGCCCACCCCCACGCCACCCAGCAGCCCAGACACCGGTCCACAGTGGTGGCTGGGTGGCCCTCGGCTCACTGCTGGCCACATTCCTCTCCCACGCCAGCTTCTTCTGGGCTGGTCTGTCCCTAAGTTCCCACCATCCCTTGACTAATATTTTCAAGAACAAATATCTTTTTTCTAATTTGCAAGTTCATAGGCAGAGGTTAGAACGGGGCTTTAACACCTGGGGATGCTTTATTGGAGGTCAAGGGTTTTAAATGTTGGGGGTTTCCCTTCAGGAATCTGTCTTCCGCTTTTCAAGGAGAGGAAATGTCCAGCACAAAGGCAGGCAGCTGTACTGCCCTTTTTTTTATTTGATTTTATGACTTTTTAAAAATATATTGATTTCAGAGAGGAAGGGAGAGGGAGGGAGAGAAACATCAACGATGAGAATCACTGATCGGCTGCCTCCTGCACGCCCCCTACTGGGGATCAAACTTACAACCCAGGCATGTGCCCTTGGCCGGAATGGAACCCGGGGCCTTTCAGTCTGCAGGCCGATGCTCTATCCACTGAGCCAAACCGGCTAGGGCTGTACAGTCCTTTTAACTCACAGGGAATCGGGTACCTCTCACCCTCATGTCGGATGCTGTCTCTTTTCTTCCCTCTTGCCCCCTAGTAATTTTTTATTGATTGCAGAGAGGAAGAGATAGAAACATCAATGATGAGAGAGAGCCATCCATCGGCTACCTTCTGCACGCACCCTCCTAGGGATTGAGCCCGTAACCCTGGCATGTGTCCTGATCGGGAATTGAACCCTGACTTCCTGGTTCATAGGTCAATGCTCAAACACTTAGCTTTGCCGGCTGGGTGAGCCACTGACACTTCTCACTTGGTTTATTTGGGAGTGTCTCCCTTTCAGCACACCAAGGGCGTGCTTGTTTTGTTATCATTGCACGCTGGTCCGTGTCTGGAAATACCATAAACATTGAACTGCTCTAATGATGATCCTCTCTCATCACTGATTTTTTTTCACACGCATTTGCATTATTTCCCATCTTAGGCCATTAAACAAAATGCTTCAGTAGAAAGTCGCACACAGACATCATTTCCCTGGGAAACACTGTTTCTAAACAGGAGAAGTCTGCAGGCTTGGGCTAATTCTTTTTCTTTATCATTCCCATTTATCACTCTCATATTTGCATTGTGCATTCTCATAGAGGTCCCAGCGTATCTTTCATCGGAGCAAGCACTTCAGATATATCAATACAGTAAGCGTATTGTCCTTCGGCAGATGACAACATGTTCCCTCACTGTGAGATCCTATTTTATTTTTTGCGTGTTTTTTAATATATTTTTATTGGTTTCAGAGAGACAGAGGGAGGGAGAGAGAGAGAAACATCCATGACGAGAGAGAATCATGGATCGGCTGCCTCCTGCATGCCCCTGACTGGGGATCGAGCCCGAAACCCGGGCATGGGCCCTGACCGGGAATCGAACCGTGACCTCCTGGTTCATAGGTTGATGCTCAGCCTCTGAGCCATGCCAGCTGGGCTATGAGCATTTTTTAAATATATATACATATACTTATTCTTATAGATCTCAACCCTTGAATGTATACTGCTTATTATATAAAGCGAGAGATTTTTGAGGTTCGCAAGACCTGTCCTTGAAAGGAAGATGATTTTGAGGCGAGATAAGCAGTGTCTTAATTTCACTGTGCGATCTCATCAGACTGGACAATGCCACAGAACTTGGATACAGTGGTACCTCGAGATACGAGTTTAATTCGTTCTGTAACCTTGAGACGCTCGAGTCGCGGTAAACTGGTGGGTCATGTGCAGCGGGCTGATCCGCGAGATGACTCTTATCTCAAATGTTGCTCGTATTTCAAAGCAAAAATCGCTTGCTCAACAGCTCGTATCTCAAAAATCTCGAATGTTAGGGCACTCGTATCTCGAGGTACCGCTGTATTAGGTAAACTGAGTTGGAGGCTGGCATTATTCTCCAAGTAGAATCGGATGGGCTGATGGCCCCGGTGCGGATGGAACAGCTCAGAAACACTCCTTCTGCGGCCGAACCGGGACCGGCATTTATGCCTGGGGAATCTCGACGGATGTAAAATGTCTCGGCGTCGCCTGCTTTCCGGTAGAAACTGAATAGCAAGCTATGTTTTTCTAACGACATACACGTGTGAAACAAAACGAACACCAAGGAGCTGCTTAAAATGCCACGATCGAAACGTCGCTCAGCGACCTGGGACGTTTTCCGCCGTCTTCTCCGTGGACGGGAGGCCTGCCTTTCCCGCTCCGGCTTTCCTCTCGTCACAGCGCGTTTTAATTAAACGTGTGAGACCCGAGTCCCCGGCTTGTGGCTTCATTCCGGAAACTGACCACGCGTGACAGACACCTCCGTGAGGGAGGCTCCGCCCAGGCCTGGCTGGGGCTCCCTGGCCCATCCCCTTGCCCTCTCTGGGACCGTCCTAGGCCTGCTGTCCTGGGGCTGCGTGGCATCCCGGTGGCATATCTCCCTGGGCCCTAGGGTTCTAAGACACCACCTCCTACTTCCCCCTCCAAAAAAGAAAAATACTCAGCCCCTTTATCTCTGGTCTCACCTATTCCTCAAGGGGAAGGAGGTCTCAGGCCCCTCCCTTCCGGAAGCACTGTTCTGGGAATCCTGGGGCCTGGCACCTCCCTCCCACCCTTTGGTATGTAAGCAATCCCCCCTGAAGCTATCCCTGCCTGTGGGGTCTCCCTCTCCCTGGGACTCACCCCCTTTGATGTCAGTGCCTGTGGACACAGTGCTTGGGCCTCCAGACACCTTGGGCTGCGCCTGGAGGCCTGGGCCCAGCTGCGGCCATTTGGCCCTCTCCCCACCATCAGAGGAACTGGATCACCCTCAGAGGAGAGCAATCAACCAGACAAACGGCTCTGCAGACGTAATGGTCACAGTCGCTGCAGGAAGCTGGCCTTCCCCCACCCCCCAACCCTTCCTGGAACCCTGAGAAATCCAGGGACCTTGTGTTTCCCGAGTCAGTCCCTGTAAAAATGTGCAGGCAGATTGCCGGGCCACCCGCCCCTCACATTTCTAGATCTCTGAAACCGGAAGGGCCCTGCTCCTTTAAGAACAGGACATGGTTCCAGACTGGACCCAAACAAGAACTCAGGTGAGAACGAAAACATCCGTCTAGAAGCGGGAAGTTCAGTAAACCGTTTTTAAATCCAGACCCGGCTCCATTCCGGGGAGGACACTGTATTGATGATGGTTAGTGATGGATAGCACCCCACCTGGAAAGAAGCTGCCAGGAAGGAGTATGAGCCCCAAAAGTTGGTCCCCCCAAAAAGTCATGTGGCATGCTGTCAGCATGCAAGTTTACCCCGAAGGATAGCATTGAGAATGTAGGGAGATCCTCTTTGAAATGACCCCCAGAGAAACATTACGTGATGACGGTGGAGAAGAAAAATTTGAAGACTAGAGAAGGAGATCCAACACTTTGTAGGATTCAGATTTGAAAGCTTTGCCCCTGGAAACAGTGAGTTGAAAATAAAACAAAGAATGGCGCCTGCTGAGTCACAGGTGTCCCTTAGGAGGAAATCAAAGGCACCCACCGCCTTTCAGAGCCAGACCCTGCATGAAACTGCTAATATGAAAGTAAATAGGAATATTTCTCCTAAATTTGGCAGCAGATATGACTTTGAATGGCAGGACGAGGTATGCTGGGGGCCTTGGAGTGGTTCTACTTAGCAATTACGTTTTGATTTTTTTATTGTTTAAAAGTATGACATATGTGTCTCCTTTTCCCCCTATTGACTCCTCCTGCCAGCAAGCCCCACCGCCCCAGTTCTGTGTCCATTGGTTATGCTAATATGCATGCATACAAATCCTTTGATTGATTTTTAATTGCCTCCCTTCCCTCCCACCACCCCTGCTTCCCTGGCCCTTGTCTCTGGATCTGTTTTTGTTTATCAGTTTATGTTGCTCATTATATCCCACATACGGGTGAGGTCATGTGATGTTTATCTTTCTCCGACTGGCTTATTTCACTTAGCATAATGCTCTCCAGTCCATCCATGCTGTTGCAAATGGTAAACATTCCTTCTTTTTATAGCAGCGTAGTATTCCATTGTGTAGATGTACCAGTTTTCTAATCCACTCATCTGCTGATGGGCACCTAGGCTGTTTCCAAATCTTAGCTATGGTAAATTGTGCTACTATGAACATAGGGGTGCATATATCCTTTCTGATTGATGTTTCTGGATTCTTAGGATATATTCCTAAGAGTGGGATTGCTGGGTCAAATGGGAGCTCCATTTATAGTTTTTTGAGGAAACTCCATACTGTTCTCCACAGTGGCTGCACCAAGTCTGCATTCCCGCCAGCAGTGCATGAGGGTTCCTTTTTCTCCGCATCCTCGCCAGCACTTGTCATTTGTTGATTTGTTGATGATAGCCATTATGACAGGTGTGCGACAGTATTGCATTTTCGTTTTGATTTGCATCTCTCGGATAATTAGTGACTTTGAGCATGTTTTCATATGTCTCTTGGCCTTCCTTCTCTCTTCTTTCAAAAAGTGTCTATTTAGGTCCGTTGCCCGTGTTTTGATTGGGTTGTTTATCTTCCTTTTGTTAAGTTGTATGAGTTCCCTGTAAATGATGCAGATTAAACCCTTACCAGTGAAACATTGGCAAATATGTTCTCCCATGCAGTGGGCTTTCTTGTTGTTTTGTTGATGGTTTCTTTTGCTGTGAAGAAGTTTTTATTTTGATGTAGTCCCATTTGTTTATTTTTGTTTTAGTTTCCATTACCCTAGGAGCTGAACTGGTAAAGATATTGCTACGACATATGTCTGAGATTTTGCTGCCTGTGGGATCTTCTAAGATTTTTATGGTTTCTCGTCTTACATTTAAGTCCTTTAACCATCTTGAGTTTGTTTTTCTATTGTGATGTTTGTAGAATATTTCTCAGAAGAGATGATTACTCTTTTAAGATAACAGACAAAATAAGGAAGTGGTCAGCTATAGATACTTTGTGCCTTTCTTTAATGTTTTTTTTTAATATATTTTTATTGATTTTGGAGAGGAAGGGAGAGGGAGAGAGAGAGAGAGAGAAACATCAATGATGAGGGCGAATCATTGACTGGCTGCCTTCTGCATGCCCCTTACTAGGAATCGAGCCCACAACCCGGGCATGTGCCCTTGACTGGAATCGAACCCGGGACCCTTCAGTCTTCAGGCCAATGCTCTGTCCACTGAGCCCTACCAGATAGGGCTCTTTAATGTTTTATTTCATCGTCACCTTTGGCTTCTTTTTGGGGCTTTTGTTTACTTGCGTTTTGTTTGATAAGAGAAAGCTTACGTGGGAAGCCACAGAGCTGGGAGAAGTGGGCGGTGGAAGAGAAGGGCTCAGGGAATGTCGAAGAGCCAGTTTCAGCCCGATGCCCGCAGGCCAGGCTGAGGTACCCCACCTGTGCACAAACCCGTGCACTGGGCCTCTAGGTATTGAAAGGAGTATTTTTTGGTTTCTCTTATTTGGGCTCCTGCAGAATATTTGGTACTTTCCTATATCCACATTGTGAATTTGGGGGGATAGTCCACTGTTTTATAAACTTTGGGACCACTCGTCTTCATAATCCCCTTGAAAGAAAGGTATTCTACCCTAATGGTCACACCATTTTTCAAGAATATTGTCTATCTAGAAGCTTGGAGTAGGTCATAATTCGGTGCATTTATAATCCGAGCGTTTGGATTCTTCCACGGGAGTGGAATTTGACAGCATAACACCACAACAAGTGAACTATCTTCAGCGTACAACCTACCCTATGTCTTTGACTTCCTAAAGCGAAATATTTCTATTTACGGATTATTTTTCCCCTCTCCAACAACTATTCTTGCAAGGCTCTTATCTCCCGGTGGGATCTAGAAAAAAAATTAATGGTGTTTATATTGATCTACACATTGATTTCAATGGTTGAGGAGCAGTTTAGCTGACAAAGCATAAAAAAAAAAAAAAAGGAAAGAATTCCCCACCTGAAGCACCTTATTTGAACAAAAGAAATGATTCCCATCGAATGACCTGCTTTAATGAGACTTTTCTCATTCTGAACCGAACCCCAAATGCAATTGCAGGTGCAGCGGGTGGGGGCTCCGCGCTCACGCCAGGGAAGTGCGTGGACCACGGGGATAAGGAGGGGCGTTTGTGAGCTGAGCCTTTGTTGTGTGGCCTCAGCTCATCGAGTTGACAGGCCCATTCATCAAGGGACGCTTCCATCCCGCAAGCTGGCACACCGGGCTTCCCGCGCCGCATGTTCATGAGGGGAAAATAACTCGCATGGGAACCTGGGAGCCGGGCACCCTTATCGACACGACGGTGGCAGTGACATCCGGGGGTGCCCTGGATTTCCAAATGGAATTTCAGGACAAAAAAAAAGGGGGTGGGGGGTTTGGAAAATAGGAATCCATTTGCATTTCAATGGGTGCCACAGCGGAAGGTAATTCTCCTTGATAACCTGATACTTTTTCAATCACCGGGTCGGGTCCTCATTCGGCTTGCTTGGAGGCTGCTGACTGCACACAGACCCTTCTCCCAGGGTGCACTGCCTCCAGATGATCTCACGTTAGCATTTTTATTTATGATCGTTTGTTCAATAAATGGAAGGGAGCCAAATACACGGTGATGGGAGGTGATTTGACCTGGGGTGGTGGGCACACAGGGCAATGGCAGACAGATCCTGTGTCATGGAAATGCACGCTTCCATGAAACCTACATGATCTTAATACCCAATGTCACCCCAATGGATGGGATAAAAAAGGTGTCTTTCAGCTCCATATGTCTGACACTCTTTTTGAATTTGCCGGATAAAAAAGAACCTATTCGCCCTGACTGGTTTGGCTCAGTGGATAGAGTGTTGGCCTGTGGACTCAAGGGTCTCGGGTTCGATTCCGGTCAAGGGCATGTACTTTGGTTGCAGGCACATTCCCCCGTAGGGGGTGTGCAAGAGGCAGCTGATGGATGTTTCTCTCCCATCGATGTTTCTAACTCTTTATCCCTCTCCCTTCCTCTCTGTAAAAAAAATCAATAAAATATATATTTAAAAATTCCTCCCACTTAAAAACAAACAAACATATTCTTTATGTAACTGTATTCGGCTTAAAAGAGGTGCTTACCAGTTGAGCCCCGTCAGCATCGGTGAATGGTTGAGTGTTGACCTTTGAATCAGGAGGTCACTGTTTGACTCCTGGTCAGGGCACATGCCCAGGTTTTGGGCTTGATCCCCAGTGTGGGATGTGTAGGAGGCAGCCAATCAATGATTCTCTCTCATCATTGATGTTTCTCTCTCTCTCCCTCTCCCTTCCACTCTGAAATCAATTAAAAAAAAAATAAAGTGTACTGGTTGAGGCATAGATTTAATGGCAGATAGAACATAAAAATCAGGCCCAGACCTGCCTCCTGTCCATCACTCAGACCTGGCTACATTCTTTTACGCTCTGAAAGCCTGAAATGCCAGAGCTCGGAGATGCTTCCCTTCCCTCAGACCTCCCACTGGATTCTGATTCCAGTCATGAAAGCGCTGATGTGTTTTTCCTTCTGTAGCTTCTGCTGCTTTCAAACACGTCTTGATAAATTCCCCAAGACAGAGGATCTAGAGGTGATATGAATTGGTAATCTCGGTTTCTCCTTTGTCTCTGCGTGCGCATTCTTGTCCAGTGGCCTTATTTTGGGTCCAGGGAAACGGTCCGGTTTCGGTGTTATAGCTGTTTCTGGGGCATGCAATAATGCTGAATGCATAGGTAAGGCTTTGGTCAATAGTCACCAAGACCCTACTGGACCCCAAGGAGGTATCCTATATAATAAAAGAATAATGTACAAATTGACCCAATGGTGGAACGACTGGTCACTATGACATGCACTGACCACCAGGGGGCAGACGCTCAATGCAGGAGCTGTCCCCTGGTGGTCAATGCACTCCCACAGTGGGAAGGAAGGGGAGCATCTCAGCCAGAAGCCAGGCTCACAGCTGGTGACCGCAGCAATGGAGGCATGAGTCTCTCCGCCCTCCACGGCAGCGTTGAGGAGCAGTGAGCAGGTGGGCAGTAAGGAGCCAGGGGTCCCAGACTGTGAGAGGGGTGTCCGACTGCCGGCTTAGGCCTGCCTGGGGAGTGAGCCTAAGCTGGCAGGCAGACATCCCCAAAGGAATCCCGCACTGAGAGAGGGCACAGGCCAGACTGAGGGGACCCCCCCCTCAATGCACTAATTTCATGCACCAGGCCTCTCGTGATGTATAAGAATAGGTTTATACAGCCATGTGCTCAATGCAGGTTGCTATTATTTGCTAATATAATTAAGTCCCACAATGTCATCTCCCTCGAGAGATGGTGTAAATGTAGGGCTGATTTGACTCCCTCTCCCCTCCCCACCCCCCTGCACTCAAAGGCCCCATTTACGTAAGCGGTAATTTAGCATCCACCTTTTGCCCAGAAAGTGGTCTCAGGAACCTGGCCTGGGGGGACAGATTAGAGCAAAAATGGTGTCATTCTCCTTCAGAAAATGTTCAATTTTTAAAAAAAAATTATTTGTTCATTTGATTGGCAGGTTCTTATTTTGGGCAACTAGAAAGTCATTTAGAAATCAAGTTAAATAAAAATTTTAGATCATTTTTAGTGCAGTTTATTTAGATAGTACAAGTATCCTGTGACTATTTTGCTGCTTCTCTCTGAAGCATCCTTAACATGTTCCATAATGTTAATCGGCCCTATGTGGATTTTTAACATTTCTTATCACACCCTGGGGAAGGTCTGTAAACAAGGAGTTTGGAAAATACATATATGCTCCTCATTAAATGCTTGATTTGTGGCTTTATTGGGTTATTAGAATTCTGCGCGATAGGCCTTTCTTTTTCCTTCTTGTTTTTATTTTTTTAAAAATAATTTTTCTTTGTGCAACGGGTTCTTCAACATGACATTTTCCCCCCAATGGGGAGGTTTGGTGGGGATGGCACAGTGAACCGATGAGAGGGGTGCGGGCCCCAGGGCACAGCCACGTCGCTGCCTTTGCACAGGCCGGGCGTCCTCATCGGCCGCTTCCCGCAGGCGCTGCGGCTCATCAGTCATTTGTCAGGAGGAGAAAGGACTCAGCGTCACTGGAGTTAGGCCTCTTGGTGTAACTTCCATGTGGCCTGCCTCCACTGCCTCCGGATAAGTTGGAGCTTGGGGTTCCTCCTCTCGACCCGTCCCGCTCCCCATTTCCCCCCGCTGCTGCTGCGCCTGTTGACCGCCAGGTGGTGCTGACACTCGGGTGTGATTGTCAGAAGCTGGGGGCCTGGAGCCCGGGCTGGACTGGGTGATTGATCCCTTCAAAGCTCCTCTGAGCAGAGCGTGTGCTTTGCAGATGAGGACAGACTCAGGGATTTGTCCGAGCCCCACAGAGCTCTCCCCTCCTCCCCTTCCTCCCTCTCTTCCTCCCCCTCCTCCCCCTCCTCCTCACCTCCTCCTCTTTCTCCTCCCCCTCCTCTCCTTCTTCCTCCCCCCTCCTCCTCCCCTCTGTTCCCCCTCCTCTTCCTCCTCCTCCCCTCCTCCCCTTCCTCCCCCCCTCCTCCCCTCTGTTCCCCCTCTTCCTCCTCTACTTTGTTCCCTCCTCTTCCTCCTCCTCCTCCCCCTCCTCCTTCTCCTACCTCCTCTTCCTCCTCCTCTTCCTCCTCCTCCTCCTCCATTTCTTCTCCCATCTTGTTAGTTAATAGCTCGCAGTGTCGCCTCACCATCCGAGAGGAGCCCAGGAAGGAATACGGCTCAAAGGGACGCCCTCAGATCTGCTTTGCGGAAAGAGCTCTCTGGCGGCAGTGGGGAGGAACGTGGGGATGGGGCGGGTAAAGGGGAGGAACCCCCAAGCTTCAACACCTGGGACCGAGCTGGCAACCCCGGCGTGGGCCCTGCCTGGGAATCGAACCGTGACCTCCCGGTTCAGAGGTCAACGCTCCATCTCCGAGTCAGGCCAGCCGGGCCACTTTCTTTCTTTTGTCATAAAACCGAGGAATCCAGCGGTTCTCAACCTTCCTAAGGCCACGACCCTTGCATTCAGTTCCTCACGGGGTGGTGACCCCCAACCATGAAATTTCGCTACTGTGATGCATCGTGATGTAAATATCTGCATTTTCCGATGGTCTTAGGCGACCCCTGTGAAAGGGTCGTTCGACCCCCAAAGGGGTCGCGACCCACAGGTTGAGAACCGCTGGAGGGATCCGTCACAGGGCATCGTCTGTGCATGTGTCCGTCTGGTTAAGCATGGAATCACACTTGCTTTTGAGAATTCGAAGAAGTGTTTTCATTTACATTCGTGGAGGGAGCGGCGGGGGCGGAAGGCACGCTTGTGAATGAGCGAACAACAGTGAGCACACGGCATTCAGTTACACACGTGGGCAGGCCAGCGGAGAGACACAATGCGGGCTGCAAAGTGCGCGCTCTGTTTTCCTGCGAGCGGCACCCGAAACTTCCATCACGTGCCTTTCTGCTATTGACGGGCGACAGGAAGGAAATAATAGGACAAGTGAGACAGAAAGCAAAAACAGCCCCCAACGAAAATGTAACACTGGCTGCAGCCGCCTCTGTGTTCTGGGAAGCAAAGTGACCTTTGCCCTGGGGAGACATTATATTTTTTGGGGGGGGCGGGGGGAGAGACATTATTGAGGGGCCTTTGGATCGGCAACAAGACTCTGGCACTGCCAAAACCAGTTTGGCTCAGTGGATAGAGTGTCAGCCTGAGGATAGAAAGGTTCCAGGTTCTATTCCGGTCAAGGGCATGTACCTTGGTTGCGGGCACATCCCCAGTGTGGGGAGTGCAGGAGGCGTCTGATGGATGTTTCTCTCTCATCAATGTTTCTAACTCCTCTATCCCTCTCCCTTCTTCTCTGTAAAAAATCAATAAAATATATTTAAAAAACAAAAAGACTCTGGGACTAAAAGGTGCATTTCTCTGCTTACGAAGTATGGGGAAATTTGCCCAGGGACAGAGAGGATGGTGGGAAGGGGCCCAGGAGAGGTGGGAAATGAGAAATGAGGGAGGCGTCTCAGAAGGCCAGGCTGAGGTCAGGGGACCCGGAGCAAGGCTCTCTCAGGAGGGAGGGCTGGCATCTTAGGGATGGTGATGCCTGACCTCCAAGTTGGCTGTGTCCTGGGGAGGTTGGCAACAACCAGCAGCAGGTGCCATTCCTTCTGGGGTCCTTAGAAAGACACAGCACACGGGGAGAGTGGCCTGTGTCTCGGATGGATGTTGTGATGTGTGCTCAGTTACCAGCGTTACTAATAACACGTCTGGCTCATTGTCGGTAGTGCTGACCTCATCCCAGGAGCTGGGAGGTGTCCCTGTCTGTTTATTGGGAGAGATTGTGAAGAACTGGTAGCGTTACTTCTCCGGATAGTTGGTAAAACTCACCTCGAAACCCTTTGGGCCTGGACTGTTCTTTAGGGAAAGGATTTGACAATGAATTCAATTTTTAAAAATATATCTTATTGATTTTTTACAGAGAGGAAGGGAGAGAGACAGAGTGCTAAAAACATAGATGAGAGAGAGACATCGATCAGCTGCCTCTTGCACACCCCCTGCTGGGGATGTGCCCGCAACCAAGGTATGAGCCTTTGACCGGAATTGAACCTGAGAACTTTCAGTCCACAGGCCGACACTCTATCCACTGAGCCACACCGGTTTCGGCTGAATTCAATTTTTTTACCACAGTCATAGGACTGTGTAGTCTATCCATTTCTTGTTGGGTGCATTTTAGTCATCTGTGCTTTAAGGAATTGGTCCATTTCGTCTAAGCTGTTAAACATACGTGTGTAGAGTTATTAGTAATACCTCCTTAGTATCCTTGGGTGTGTAGCCACTCTTTCATTTCTAATAGTGGCAATTGCTTTTTTTTCATGCCATTGATTGATTGATTGACTTTATTGACTTTGGAGAAAGGAAGGGAGAGGTATCGATGTGAAGGAGGCACCTTGATGGGTTACCTCTCTCCTCGCTTCAAGTGGAATGGAGAAATCTTTTCACCATACACGTTCCTTCACTCTCCCCTCATGGGGTTCATGGCACAAAAGCTCTTTGAAGTCAAGTACGCATGTGCAAGACTCCTAGTCACGCATGGGGGCGGGAGCACATGGATTTATTCCCATCTATTCCTGAACCCAAATGAAATGACAGGACAGGATTCAAACAGTAAAAACCTGCCCTCGCTGGTTTGGCCCGAGGACTGAAGGTCAAGGGCACCGTGCCTCAGTTGTAAGTTTGTCCCCGGCCCCGGTCGGGGCACTTGCGGGAGGCCACCCCTCCATGTGCCTCTCTCACTTTGATGTTTCTCTCTGTGTGTGTCTCTCTCTCTCTCCCTTTCACTCTCTCTAAAAAAAAATCAGTGGAAAATATCCTTGGTTGAGGATTGACAACAACAAGAACAAAGTAAAAATCTGCAAGAACGAAGATAACAGAAGAGGAAATAGCGGTAGATGGAAGATGTCAAGGAAACGGAGAAGGAGGCTGCTGAGAAGGATTATGTGAAACTTGGACAATGAGACCTCCAGCCTCCTTCCCTCTCTCAGGTCTGGGAATATTGGCAGCTGGGATTACATACCCAGCCGAGGCAGGAAGTGGGACTTTTTTTTTTTTCTTCAAATGTTTCTTTCTAATGAATTGACCATTACATTTCCTAAATTCTGAAGTGGCCAACAGACCACAGAAAGACATCTCTTTAGGCTCCTGCTTGAAATCAGCAGCTTCAGCAAACTGCTGGCTTTGATTCAGGGCCAAAGGAGGTGGGACTTTCATTGCTGGGGAAATGGACCCGCTCAAGAGAAAAACAACAAATAAAATTGGCCACGCAAGCCGAAACCGGTTTTGCTCAGTGGATATAGCGTTGGTCTGCGGACTGAAAGGTCCCAGGTTCGATTCCGGTCAAGGGCATGTACCTTGGTTGCAGGCACATCCCCGTAGGGGCCATGCAAGAGGCAGATGATAGATGTCTCTCTCTCGCATCAATATTTCTAACTCTCTATCCCTCTCCATTCCTCTGTGTAAAAAATCAATAAAATATATTAAAAAAAAATAAATTGGCCACGCAGGCCTCCAGTGCAAGGTCCCAGCCCCCACTCGTCCCTGCAGGGAGTTCTCCAAACACAAGCTCTGCCCACCCTTATGGCTTCCAATCGGCTCTGTCGTGCCCCATCCTTCCGCAGGAACAGGAAGTCAAGAACCATCAAACAGGAAGTCTCCAAGTGAAGAGTAGAGGCCAAAGCAAAACGTCCAGCGGAACTGGCATCGGAAAAGATGGCCGACTTCTTTGGTCACCAAGGAAATGGAAATTAAAACCACAGTTCACGGTGGGACCGCAATACGGATGGACCTCAAGGACATTATGCTGAGTCGGGGGTGGGAGGAGTGAGTGCACAGTGTCTGTGTTAGTTTAAAAAAATAGAATAAATAAATAAGTAACAGAAAGGATGCAAAAGGGAGAGAAAACAGGTCAGGCAGCAAGAGAGAGGGAGGGGAAAAACAGACCCTATAATTAATAATCCCAGAGAGATGAGATGCAATCTCGCTCTTGAAATGCCATTGATAAATGAATGGGTAAAAATAAATAAATACATAAATACATAACCAACCAGAAAAATCTCTGGGGGATTAAAAATAGCACACAAGCCAAAACCGGTTTGGCTCAGTGGATAGAGCGTCGGTCTGCGGATTGAGGGGTCCCGGGTTCTATTCCGGTCAAGGGCATGTATCTTGGTTGCGGGCACATCCTTGGTAGGGGGCGTGCAGGAGGCGGCTGATCGATGTGTCTCTCTCTTATCGATGTTTCTGACTCTCTATCCCTCTTTCTTCTTCTTTGTGAAAAATCAATAAAATGTATTGTTTTAAAAATAGCACATGAGGGGAGGGGCGAGGGGGGAGAAAAATCAATAGGTGGGTTGGGAGGTGGCGCTGAGGAAATTCCCCAGGAGCCAGAACAGAAGGAGAGAGGTGAAAAAGAGAAGAGAAAAGCCAGGTAGCACCAAATTAGGAATTCCAAAAACAGACCGAAAGGAATTCTAGCGAGAACCCAGGACATGGAAGGGAGGAAAAAATATTACAGAAATAACACAGGAACTATCCTCTGGACAAGCTGTTCTCAATCTTGGGGTCGCGACCCCTTTGGGGGTTGAACGACCCTTTCACAGGGGTCGCCTAAGACCATCGGAAAATGCAGATATTTACATCACGCTGCATAACAGTAGCAAAATGTCATGGTTGGGGGTCACCACCCCATGAGGAACTGTATGCAAGGGTCGCGGCCTTAGGAAGGTTGAGAACCGCTGCTCTGGATGGAAACGTGTGATGTTCTGTGTGGAAGAGACTCGCTCGCACCCTAACCAGGGAACGGGGCGCTCCCCCAAGAGTCCCGCAGCTCCCACAGGCCTGGGCGCTCCCACGGCGTGTTTTACGGGGAGATTTCCAGCACGCAGAGGAGGAGAAACAGTTTCTCCCCACCCCTTTATAAAGGTTCCTCTTCTGAAAAACTCTGCTGACATTCGGGTTCTTGGAGAAGCGCCACCATATATATATACTCACCCAGCACTTCAGTCAGTAAGTGCTGGAGACTCAGTCCATCCGTAATGAGGACGGAGTGAGTGCCTTTGTAGGTACACGTACCCCCCTCTCCCCCCTCCCACCCCCCGTCCCCGAAGAAGTTTATCTCGGGCATCTGATGTGTGGGTGAGTTTGCCTCCTCATTATCTGCCAAGTAATTTATCCCAATTAAGCTGGTCTGCGGGGACTAGATGGACCGGTTTCCTTGTTCTTTATCTACCGCTGACCTTTGAGATCAAGGCCACCAGTTATCCAGAAGCGGCGGTGGGAGTGGCCTTGAACTGGTTAACGGGGTTTTTGTGTTCAGATGGCAGGTCTATAAATTGCTACAGCTGACTGTAAAGGCCCTGCTGACCCCTGCGCCGTGGGACCGCTGGGCACCGTGTGTTCGGCTAGTTAAGAAGCATGTAAAGCCGAAACCGGTTTGGCTCAGTGGATAGAGCATCGGCCTGCGGACTGAAAGGTCCCAGGTTCGATTCCGGTCAAGGACACGTATATTGGTTGTGGGCACATCCCCAGTAGGGGGCGTGCAGGAGGTGGCTGATTGATGTCTCTCTCTCATCGATGTTTCTAACTTTCTATCCCTCTCCCTTCCTCTCTGTGAAAAATCAATAAAAAACATATATATATTTTTTTAAAAAGAAGCATGTAAAGAGTGGGTGACTTATGGGACATCTAAGGGGGACCATTTCTAGTTTGCTAGGATGCAAGGAAGACAAAGAGAGAGAAAATGGAAGACATTCTCTCCCAAAGCTTAATGCCATCTGAATACTTTCTCCCTTGAAAGCAAAACAGGTTTCAGGTCGCTGCCTCTCGGGAATCGAACGTCATTCGTTTTTTTTTTCTTTCCTGGCAGAATCGGTTGGGCCTTGAAAAAGCCTGTCTAAACCGCCTCGGCTTCTCTTTAAGGCTGCCTGGAGGTTTCACCAGCAGAAGGTCCTGAGACACGGTACATGTGGGTGTCAACAACGTGGTGTAGTGCCCGGCTGGCGTGGCTCAGGGGTTGAGGGTGGACCTCTGAACCAGGAGGTCACGGTTCGACTCCCGATCAGGGCACGTGCCTGGACTGCAGGCTCGATCCCCAGTGTGGGGCGTGCAGGAGGCAGCCGATCAATGATTCTCTCTCATCATTGATGTTTCTCTCTCTCTCCCCCCTCTCCCTTCCTCTCTGAAATCAATAAAAATATATTTTTAAAAAACCCACAGACACATGGTGCAGCCGTTCCCGGGGCTCCTGTGGGAGAGATGCTGTGGGGTGGAGGGTGGGATTGCTGCGGCAGCTTCACAGGCCCCGCGGTTCCGCTCTCTGTGTGGTCCTCGGCAGCCGGTGAGTCACGCCTGCTCCTTCCAGCTTTGTGTCCCGGAAAACAACGACTGAATAACATGGATGCCAGGGCACCTCCGGCCTCCCCGGGGCAGCAACAGAGAGACGGACGCCCTGTGGACAAAGCCAGCGTCTCCGTTTAGTTGGCGCCCCCACATGCAGGCAGGTGAAGGCATTCGGTAGGAAATGATGACTTGATAAAACTTCGGCCTTTGAGTTATTTTCTAAACAGAGATTATCTTTTTTTTTTTTTAAAGAGACATGTTTTCTTTTTCTTTTAAAAATATTTTATTGATTTTTTTACAGAGAGGAAGGGAGAGAGAGTTAGAAACATCAATGAGAGAGAGAGACATAGATCAGTTGCCTCCTGTATGCCCCCTACTGGGGATGTGCCCACAACCAAGGTACATGCCCTGGACCGGAATCGAACCTGGGACCTTCCAGTCCAAAGGCCAACGCTCTATCCACTGAGCCAAACTGGTTTCGGCAGATTATCTTCTTAACAACAAAGATAGTCCAACAGTGATTTTTCAGAGTCTTTCAATGCTGTTTTTGCAAAAAGACTGTGCTAGCATATACAAGTAGATACTCTCACCAGGCCTGCGTGGCTCAGTGGTTGAGTGTCAACCTATGAACCAGGAGGTCACAGTTCGATTCCTGATCAGGGCACAGGCCTGGGTTGCAGGCTCGATCCCCAGTGTAGGGAGTGCAGGAGGCAGCTGATCCATGATTCTCTCTTATCACTGATGTTTCTCTCCTCTCTCTCTCCCCACTACTTTCTCTTCCTCTCTGAAAGCAGTAAAAATATATTTTAAAAGATAAATAAAAATAGGTACTCTGGAACCCTGAGATGAAGGAAGTCTTCTCTTAGCCACCCGGGGCATCTGCAGATTTCCTAACGGGACTCGCCTCTCCAGCGAGCAGCATGGAAAATGGGGCGACCCTGAGTGTGTTTGACACAGAGACTGTTGGGAACCACTGAGGAACACAGACTCCTTTTCGTTCGTCATTTCTTTGTCTTGCTCCTGCAAGAGGCTAGCCCAGCTCCTGAAATTCATTTTAAGGAGGAAGTCTCTCCAAACCCAAGCCCGGGTGTGTGTCTGGGGAAGGAAATCAGACCCGTGGGAATGGAACGAGTGTGGACGGTGGTGGTGTGCGGCTCAGCAGCAGTGACAGCTCTAATCTGCTTTCCCCTTAACACCCAGCTGGAGGGGGCGAGAGAGGAGGGGCCTGGCCGCTGTGACCAGATCCATTAGAGCCGCCTTGAGGGTTTGGTGAGCGGATCTGTGGGGGCCCGGGGCTGCACGGTCTGGTCCTCCGAGCCCCGGCCTCTGCGGCCAGCTCACTTCTATGAGGATCGCTGTCTACCGCTCACCCTCAGCGCTCAAGGTCGTCGCTTAGAAGGCCGGCATCCAGGTCAGAGGTCCCTGGGAGGTCACAGGTAAGGGAAGCCGTGTCCCTCAGCTCTGCCTGCTCCTCCCAGCCCTGAGCCAGAAGCCCCAGGGTGCTCTGGGGTGCTGAGGACCCAGCGGGCAGGCCACAGGAGTGGGGCTCTCCCTCCATCCAGCCACAGGCCCCCAGGGGTCAAGGACCGCCCCTGTCTGCTGGGGCAGGGGTGGACATCAGTTTACAAGTGGTTATTGGGGGGTGCCTACCTGGTCGCAGTCCCTCCTCCCACCTCTCTTCTCCCCATCTCATCTCCCTGCCAGCAGGAGGGTCCCAAACATATACCTTCTGTGTGCTCTCCCTCCTCCTCGCTCCACAGAAATCCCACACGTGCAAGGCCTTCCCTCATTTCTCAAAATTTTCTTTAAAAAATGTTTTTATTGAGGTCAGAGAGGAAGGGGAAGGGAAGAGGGATAAAAACATCAATGATGAGGGGGAACTGTTGATGGGCTGCCTCCTGCAGGTCCCCCACCGGAGATCGAGTCCGATACCCAGGCCTGTGCCTTTGATCGGAATCAAACCAGGGACCTTTCTATCCACAGGCCGACTCTCTAGCCACCCAGCCAAATCAGCTAAGGCCATTTCACAAAATTTTTTTTTTAAATATATTTTTATTGATTTCAGAGAGGAAGGGAGAGGGGGAAAGAAAGAGAGAAACAGCAATGATGAGAGAGAATCATTGATTGGTTGCCTCCTGCACTGCCAAGGGATCAAGCCTGCAACCTGGGCATGTGCCCAGGAACGGCATCGAACCTGAGACCCTTCGGTAATCAGGCCGACGCTCTAGCCACTGAGCCACATCAGCCAGGGCCATTTCACAAGTCCTGATGGAACCCCCTGCACACACCAGGGTCTGTGCAGCTGCTCTAGATCCGCTGGCAAATACAGCAGACAAACCATGAACCATGTGTGTTCTCTCCCCTTTCTGCGGGCCGGGGGGAGCAGATTGTGACCCACAGGCACAACAATGAGTACCCGTCAGAGGCGTCAAGTTCCAAGAAGGAAAAAGGAAAAACCAGAACAGGGTGTGGGCATGTGGAGGGCTGGGGGACAGAGGTGGGAGGTGGGTAAGGGAAGAGTTGTTACGTTTTTAAAAAACATATTTTACCAAGACCGGTTTGGCTCAGTTGATAGAGCGTCGGCTTGTGGACTGAAAGGTCCCAGGTTCAATTCTGGTCAAGGGCCTGTACCTTGCTTGCAGGTACATCTCCACTGTGGGGCGTGCAGGAGGCAGCTGATTGGTGTCTCTCTCTCATCGATGTTTCTGACTTTCTATCTCTCTCTCTTCCTCTCTGTAAAAAATCAATAAAATATATTAAAAAAAACCCCACAAAAACATTTTTATTGATTTCAGAGAGGAAGGAAGAGGGAAGAGAAAGATAGACACATCAATGATGAGAGGGAATCATTGATTGGCTGCCTCCTGCACACCCCCCACTGGGGAATGAGCCTACAACCCAGGCATGTGTCCTTGACCGGCATCGAACCTAGGACCCTTCAGTCTCCAGGCTGACACTCCATCCACTGAGCCAAACCAGCCAGGGCTGAGCTGTCACTTATAATAAACTAGAGGCCTGGTGCACTGATTTGTGCACCGGTGGGGTCTCCTGGCACGGCCTGCAGAGATCTGGGGAGCAGCCACTCCCCCTCCTCCCAGTCCCATTCATCCTGGTCAACTGAGCAGTGTTCCCGCTGTGGGAGGGCACTGACCACCAGGGGGCAGCTCCTGCGATGAGCATTTGTTCCCTGGTGGTCAGTGTGCGTCATACCAGCTGGTCAGATGGTCGTTAGGTCGTTCAGTTGCTTAGGCTTTTATATAGATAGATGAGTGTGAGTGTCCAGGAGGAAAGATGTTTGAGCAGGTGTGCAGGCAGGCAGGCAGGGAGGGAGTCATGTGGATGGCTGGGGAAAGAGCCTCCGGGTAGAGGAAACCGCCTGTGCAAAGGCCCTGGGGCGCCTGGTGGGTTTCAGGACCTCAGTGGAGAGCAGTGGAAGGTGGGAATCTGAGAAGCCTGGAGGGTGGCCATCCGGCTTGAGCTTTTACGCAGAATGATTATGGGGCCGTGGAGAGCGACGCGTTTGACGTTGGTTTTAACAGGAAGCTCTGACTGCTGAGCGTGGAGACGCGTGGAGAGTGAGTCCAGGCCTGGAGCTGGGAGACTAGCCAGACAGTTCCACAGGGAGATGGTGGGTGCTGTGGCAGGGACCGAGTATCCTGGGCGATACTGGAAGGAGTGATAACTGGCAGGGTGTGGGGCCAGCCGCGCCTCCACTGACGTCATGGGGAGGGTATAGCTGCTATTAGCTGGGACGAGAAGGCTGGGGGTGAAGCAGGGTTTGGGGGTGGTTTGAAAATCAAGGTTCAATTTTGTTTTGTTTTTAAAAAAATACATTTTATTGATTTTTTTACAGAGAGGAAGGGAGAGGAATAGAGAGTTAGAAACATCGATCAGCTGCCTCCTGCACGCCCCCTACTGGGGATGTGCCCGCAACCAAGGTACATGCCCTTGACCAGAATCGAACCTGGGACCTTTCAGTCCGCAGGCCGACGCTCTATCCACTGAGCCAAACCGGGTTTGGCAACCAGGGTTCAATTTGGACTATCTCAAGTTCCCATCTGAATGTCAGGAGCCTGATCCACCTCAACTTGATTTTAGGCTCCGCCATCGCAACCTGAATTCTTCTCAAGACCGCGTGGACGGCGGAGAACACTATTCCAAGACCCTGGCCTGCGACCCGCGTCATCCCCTGGAAACAGAAGGCGATCTTGTCCTCCAAGCCTTTTAATTGCCGGCCGGCGGACTGAATGCCCGCCTTGTTCATCACCAGAGCTGCTGGTCCAGCTAGGAATTGGTGAACCGAGCAGAAAATTCCAGGGCGCGGGCTATTGCCAGCTCTCACTGG
This sequence comes from Lasiurus cinereus, assembly GCA_011751065.1. NCBI lineage: Eukaryota > Metazoa > Chordata > Mammalia > Chiroptera > Vespertilionidae > Lasiurus > Lasiurus cinereus. The sequence goes on along the minus strand of JAAGEH010000452.1, from coordinate 4,747,373 downwards.
GGAAAGCCCGCTCCCACGGCCCGATCGCCATGCTCGTGGTGCCGGCGCTGGTGCGGCTGAGCTCCCTGAGGCCCGGCAGCTGGGCCCCGGGGCCAGGACCGAGGGCAGAGGCGCAGAGACGGTCCCGCCCGGGCCCGGAGGACCCCCCGGGGTGGCACTGGGTTGGCCCCGGCACCTCCATCGGGGCTGTTCTTGCCAAACTCCAAGCCCCCTCCCCAGGAAGCATCCTGCTCTCCGAGACCACCGTCCATGGCTTCCAGGTAAGGAGCAGAGGGAGGGGCCGTGCCAACGGGGTTCACAGTGCCTTTATTTTCTTAATATAGATTTTTATTGATTTCAGAGAGGAAGTAAGAGGCGGGGGAGAGAGAGACATCAGTGATGAGAGAGAACTATGGGATTGGCTGCCTTCTGCACGCCCCCTACTGGGGACCGTGTCTCAACCTTATTGAACCATGACTTCTCGGTTCATAGGTGGATGCTCAACCCCTGAGCCACGCTGGCCAGGCTTCCCGTGCCTTTAGATAAAGGAAAGACGCTTCTCCAGGAGGAGTATGGGTGTTGTCCTTTGAGTCCTGCAAGCCTCTCTGCACGTTGCCTGATTCGGCATTTCTAGAATCTTCTATCCTCTTGGCATCTCCTGCCGACGGACCAGATCTCCCCTGCGGGGTGCTGGGTGTTTTTCTCATGAGGTTGTGCAGCCAGGGCTGAGCTCAGTATTCGGTTCTGTTACTTCCTGGCCAGGCGACCTCGAGCGAGGTACTTCCTCCCTCTGCGCCCCGTCTCCCCCTTTGTTAACTGGGGTGAGAACACGCAGTTGTGGGGTGACGCCTGTAAAGGGCGTAGCCCAGGGCCTTGCTGACACGGAGCCCTCAATACGTGGTGGTTCGTGTTCCCATTCTGACGGTCCTATAGCTGCATCTTGTGCAAGGTGTTCAGAATTAATTAAAAAAAATATATCCTTTGGCTGAAACCGGTTTGGCTCAGTGGGTAGAGTGTCGGCCTGTGGGCTGAAGGGTCCCAGGTTCCATTCTGGTCAAGGGCATGTACCTTGGTTGTGGGTTACATCCCCAGGCGGGGGCGTGCAGGAGGCGGCTGATCGATGTTTCTCTCTCACCCTCTCCCTTCCTCTCTGTAAAAAATCAATAAAATATATTTTTAAAAAAATCCTTTTATGGGAACCACCCCAGTGGCCTAGGAGACCATCTGCTGTTGAAAATCTTCCTTGCACCGGTCCCTTGCACACAGTAGGTGCTCCATGACGTTTCTTTAGCGGGATTTCGGTGTAACGGGTTGGCCTTGTGTTAGTGTCCCAACTCCGTCCCATGCTGCCTGTCACAACACATCTCCCAACCTCGCTTATCGGACCCATTCACCTGGGAACGACAGACCAGCTCTCGCTGTGCTGTCTCAAGGATGCAGGGAGATGGCCAATGCCAAGGGCTTGCCACAGACGCCCGCCTTACGGGTGTTTGCTGGGCTGTTTCACGGACTTGCATTCTGCGAGGAAATCCCGGAGTTATTCTCGAATGCTTTTACCGTCGCTCTTGTTGTCGTTCTTATTGCTGACAACGTGGCAGAGCCCGCGACGGGACTGGATTCGTGTCTGAGTGATTCCCGCTTTGCTGCCCCGGCGTGCATTAATTATTTACCAGCTCATTATCCGGCTCCCCTTGATGGATTGATTTCTTCGCCCAATAAATATGTATGGAGCGTTTGCTCGGTGCCAGGCCCCTGCTCCAGGCTGGGAACAGGCCCGCGCCGTCCTCTCTCTCTTGGAGTTGGCGTTCCTGAGGGTTGGGGGGAGGTGGACGAAAAACAAGGTCACTGCAGCCAGTGAGATGATGCCCGGAAAGAGTGCAGGTGCCGGGAGCCTGCGGGGGGTCGGGGAAGGCTGCTCTGGGGAGGTGACATCTTTGAGCTCTGAGGATGGACCGGAACCAGCCTGGAGGAAAGGAGAACAGAGTTGGGGGTGTCGATCTAGATCAGTGGTTCTCAACCTTCCTAAGGCCTCAACCCTTTAAGACAGCTCCTCATGTGGTGGTGACCCCCAACCATAAAATTATTTCCGTTGCTACTTCATCACTGTCATTTTGCTACTGTTATGAACTGTAATGCAAATATCTGATAGGCAGGATGTATTTTCATTGTTACACATTGAACATCATTAAAGCATAGGGGTTAATCACAAAAACAATATGTAATTATATATTGTGAAATATTTATTTCTAATGACAAATAAATGAAATTTTGTCTTGAATTGTGGTGTGGCATGGTTAACAGTCTTAGTATGACAACAGTAAACTACATTGCTACCCTTTGCTACACCGAGGAGCGGTCTGTTGGTTCCTAAGACCATGGGAAATAGGTGTTTTCCAATAGTCTTAGGCGACCCCTGTGAAAAGGTCATTCGACCCCCAAAGGGGTCGTGACCCACAGGTTGAGAACCGCTGATCTAGATAGAGGTAAACCGAGCACAACTGGAATGCTCAGAGAGTGAATAGCAGATGCATTGCCATTCAGAGCACACAGGCTGCAGCAAGCATCGTGCGAGTCCCTGCAGGGTCCGGGGCGGGCTGTGTTTACGGGCGAGGAGTGCAAAGAGGGGGGACGTCCAGCCATTGACCTATGAACCTAGCAGGAAGGCCCTTGGGCTGAGGACAGGTGGGTTCCTTAATTTATAAGAGATCAGTCTCTTGGTTCTTCAATCCCATTTTTTTCCTGAGGGCGCATGCGTGACAGTCTCCACCTCCTCTCCTCTGGTTCCGTTTCAGATTGGAATCCTTTCACTGGTGTGTGTGTGTGTGTGTGTGTGTGTGTGTGAAGGGATGAGTGGTGTACCCCGGGTGGAGGAGCACCCTGAAATGGGAAGGAGCCGGGCCTGGTGACAGACCGGAGAGCGGTCTCTGTGGCTGCAGAACGGAGGGGTGGAGGGCCCAGCTCCGATAGGACCTCGTGGCGATGGCAGGGAAGTCAGGTTTTATTTGAATGTGACAAGGAGCCATCAGAGGGTTGTCTGCCCGCCTCTGCTCCCATTCTGCTCCCCAGGTCTTGGGTGGCTTTCTCTCCCACCTCCTTCAGGTCTCAATGCCCCTTTCAGCGAGTCTTTCTGGCCGCTGTTCCTAAAGCTGCAACCCCCTCTTATGGACCTGGAACAGGTTCAGCCCCTCCCCACCCTCCAGGTCCTCCTTCCCTGCGATATATTTCTCCACAGCCCTTCTTCCTCTCTCACACTGTACATGTCACCCCTATTTTATTTTGGTGAGATGAGAAGGATTTTTAAAAAATATATATTTTATTCATTTTTTGCAGAGAGGAAGGGATAGAGATAGAGAGTCAGAAACATCAATGAGAGAGAAACACTGATCAGCTGCCTCCTGCACACCCCCCATTGGGGATAGTGCCCGCAACCAAGGTATGTGCCCTTGAACGGAATCGAACCTGAGACCCTCTAGTCCAAAGGCTGACGCTCTATCCACTGAGCCAAACCGGTTTTGGCGAGAAGAATTTTTTAAAAATATGTTTTTATTGATTGCAGAGAGAGAGAAAGGGAAAGGAAGAGAGAGAGGAACATTGATGTGAGGATCATTGAGGGGCTGCCTCCTGCACGCCCCCTACTGGGGATAAAGGTCGAAACCCAAGCATGTGCCCCAACCAGAAATCAAACTGGCAACCTCTTGGTTTACGGGAGGAAGCTCAACCACTGAGCCACACCGGTCAGGGCTTCGTTCCTTAAGTTTATCGATTGTCCTCTCCCTGGCAAGAATGCAAGGTCTAGAAAGTGCTACCCTGTTTCCCCCAAAATAAGACAGTGTCTTATGTTAATGTTTGCTCCCAAAGATGGGCTAGGTCTTATTTTCAGGGGATGTCTTATTTTTCCATGAAAAAGAATACGGTGCACATTTATTGTTGAACACACACACAAAAAGAAAGGAATTTATTACCTGTCTACGGTACGGTAGTAATTGTCATCACAAACCAGCTCCCTGATGGGCCGCAGCGCAGCCGGAGCTGTTCGGGCAGGGCGAGGTCTCTTTAAATCAGGAGTCAGACGCCTGACGGTAGCTTCGGGAGCCTTCTATTCTGGGGAGGCCTTATGTTCAGGGGAAGCCTTATTATCAGGGAGGTCTTATTTTCGGAGGGGATGCCTTATATTACAGCGCGAGACAAAACTGGAAGTAGGTCTTATTTTCGAGGGATGTCTTACTTTTGGGGAAACAGGGTAGAACAGTGCTGGTACAACATGTGCGAATATTAGTTGAACCCACGGTGTGGGTTATGCCTTTCCCAGAAGGCTGTTCTCCATTTTTCGAAAAAGGCCCGCGGAGTTCTCCCTCTGCAAGGAACTGCCGGGCCTCCCCCACTTTCTTTGGGGGGCCGCTTCAGCCAGGTCACCGCTCCACCCGGAGATGCGTGCACCTGCTCGCATGGGCGCCCAGTGTCTGGCTTCCACAAGCACGGACGCTGCAGATCTTTCCAGGACGAGGTTTGCGGTGAGAGGCAGGCGTGGCTCCGGAGCAGAGGCAGCGCCAGACCCGCGAAGAAATGCATGAAGCAGCCAAGCTCTGATACCATCTCACCTTCCGGAAGGCATTTGGGTTTTTTTAAAAAATGGAAGCTGCCTCCCTCTCGCCGTTCCAGCCCGTTCTTTCCTCCGGGGGAATCATCAGAGCCGTGTCTCCCGCCTATAGCTCTTCCTGCCCTCCCCCACCCCACAAGACCAAGTGCTGGCGGCCCCTATTTCCCGCTCCCAGGCTCGTGCCTCTGCACCCCGTCTGGCCTGCAGATGCTGGGGAGCAGCCTCAGGAAGCCGGGCTTTGAGAGAAATCGCTGCGGACAAGCGCGGGCAGAGCTGTCACCAGGTGGCCGTGCGGGGAGCTGGCATGTGCAGCATTCCGCGTGCGTCCAAGCTGCCAGGATCCAGCCAGCGCGGCCTCCAGGGCTGCTGGGCAGCGCGCAGGGCACAGGAGGAGGCCGAATCTCAGGGGCTGCTGGGGACGGGGTGGGGTGGAGAGTGCAGGTGAGGAGGGAGGGGCCAGGGGGCGGGTTCCGGCTCCCATCACTGGACTTGAGGGTGGTGCCTCCCCCAGACCCCTGTTCTCTGTCGGGGGGCAGACCTCGGGCAGTGCCTGGTTTGGTGCAGACGACTCCTCGGGAAGATAAAGGGTGGGTGACGCTGCTCTGTAGACGCCGTTAAGTTGTGCGGTGCTGCGTCCTCAGCTCATGTGTCCCCAGCCCTCCTCCCTGGCCCTGGTTTAGCAAGCCCGTTGGGAACAGCCACCAGCAGTCCGTGGCCCCGCGTGACCCTGCGCCTGAGCCTCCGTGTCCCAGCCGTGCAAGGAAGTGGTTCGACAGAAAATCCGCCCCCCTCCACCGCAGCTGTTTCATGGTGATGCTGCTTTGCCCTCTGCCCAGCACGGATGCTCAGAGACCCAGGGTGCCCTGAGCACTGACTATCCCAGACCCCCATTCCAAGGGCCCATCTGGGGGCAGTCCCAGTCCCCCCATCACACACACCCCAGTTATAAACAAAGGCAGTGGCCAATGGGCACACCCCCCCTCATCCTCACTCTTTCCCGAGGACACTGTCTGCCCATACCTGCCCAGAACAAACGCTGGGAAAATGAAAATGTCAATTAAATGGTTGCTACGGCAACCGGCTTTCCTGTTTGCTGTTACATTTTCAGTGTTATCTTTTTTTTTTTTTTGGCCCCTATGGAGTTGATTGAATTCCTCAGTTGTTGCCTCCTTCCCCAAGTCTGTCTCCCTTTCAAAATACTTGCACATGAGCGCACACACACACACACACACACACACACACACACACATACACACACACATGCACACACACTCAGGCACTCACACACTATCCCACTAGTTTCTAAAGACTAACAGAGCGGAGATGCATCTAAGGAGGGCTGAGATGGACCCTGGAGAATGCTTTCAGAGCGAGTGCACCTTTTTGTGGGAGGTGGGGGAGGGTTGGGGCTTTTTGGGGATAGTTTAATGTGATATAGTTTTTAGTCCAAGACCAGAAAAACTCTCCCATCAATTCCCATTCTGAGCCCACCTGAGCTCTCCAACTTGTTGAACAGGAGCTTAGGTCTTTAACAAGAGGAGGTATGTTCCTAGCCCCACCTGGTATCTGACAAAGACCCATGAGAAAACACTGGGCATTGAGCGTCGACCTATGAACCAGAAGGTCACGGTTCCATTCTCAGTCAGGGTGCAGGCATGGATGCCACTCGATCCCCAGTAGGGAGCCTGTAGGAGGCAGCTGATCAATGATTCTCTCTCATTATTGATGTTTCTCTCTCTCCCCCTCCCTCTCTTCTCCCCCTCCTCCTCTTCCTCCTCCTCCTCTTCCTCTCTAACATCAATAAAAACATATTTTTGAAAAAAGAAAATTCCTACAATCTTTCCCCTGAGAAGAATGGCTTGCTCACGGGTCTGGGCTGGTTTCACCCTGGCGTTCCGAGTGGCTGGGGAGGAACAAGGGCCCGGAGGCCGCGGCCTGTCTGGGTGGAAAGACACTTGGATTAGTCACGGAACCTTGAGTCACAGACGCCCTGTCAGTCTATGAAACCCAGATTGAGAGAATAGTGCGATGTCATGGGCTGTTCAGATAATTTGGTGAAAGGCCGTAGTAAGCGCTGGCAGGTAGAAGAACCCCATCGGTGATTGTCCTTATTATACTCCCGCTGGTCACTTCGGGGGACTCTGAGGAAGGGTGCTGGCGGGAGGTCGCTGCTGGAAGCCAGGGCCTTGAACTCCTTCACGTGCGTCTTCGCTGCTCTTGGGAATGCCTTCGGCTTCATCTCTTCATCTCCGGGCTACCATACACACACTTTCACTTATTCTCTTCTCCCGCTTGAGAGAGGAGCTGATTTGATTTTAATATTTGTAAATTTATTTTTTTTAAATTATTTTATTATTTTTGTATCTAACTTTTAAAATTTAGCTAGCGTGGGTTGCCGAAACCGGTTTGGCTCAGTGAATAGAGCGTCGGCCTTCAGACTGAAGGGTCCCAGGTTCCATTCCAGTCAAGAGCATGTACCTTGGTTGCGGGCACATACCCAGTGGGGGGCGTGCAGGAGGCAGCTGATGGATGTCTCTGTCTCATCGATGTTTCTAACTCTCTATCCCTCTCTCTTCCTCTCTGTGAAAAATCAATAAAATATATTAAAAAAAGGTTACAGTCTTTAAAAACAACAACAAAAATTTCATACATTTCCAGTACACGGCCTGATAATCTGATATCTGTATACGCTGTGCTCACCCAAAGTCTAGTTACCTTCTATCACTGTGTATTTTGCCCTCCCCCCATCCCCTTCCCCTCGGAAACCACCAAGCTGTGTCTGTTTCTATGAGTTTTATTTTGAAAGTGTTTTTTTTTTCTGTTGACAAACCTGATGGTGACACGGCGAATCATCAACTCAGTGTCGGGGCTGGAAGCACCCGGGGGAGGAGGTGCTATTTCTCCCATGACTGGGCGCCTGCCCTGACGAAGGAATGTCCTCTGCTCTTGCTCACAGGGCGAGTCCCTGCAGGGACCCGGGCCGTCCTGGCAGAGAGCACCCGGAACGAAGGCAGCTGTTCCGAAGCTGACTCGCCCACTGTCTCCTCGACCCGTGTCCGCGGGGCAGAGTGGGGGGGGGAGCAGTGAGAGAGAAGGCCTGAGCGCTGCCCGGGGCTGCTGCTTCTGCAGGGGAGGGGCGCACATGGGGAGGCGGAGAGACACCTTTCCGGTGGCATCTCAAGATATTCTTATTTTACAGAAACTCCAGGGTTTTAATATTTTGGGAAAGATCAAGGTGAACACAGATAGTTAATCTTCGCCCCAGGATATTTTGCCGTTGGTTTTTGAGAGAGAGAGAGCGGAAGGGAGGGGGAGAGACAGAGAGAAACACTGATGTGAGAGAGACATACAGATTGCTTGCCTCCTGCACATGCCACGCTCCCCCCCCCTCCCGCCCAGGGTTCAGCTTTCCTGGCGTCGGGGATCAAGCCTGCAACGGAAGCACACGCCCTTGACCAAAATAGAATCCGTGGGCTGAGGCCCTAGCCACTGAGCCAAACCGGCTGGGGTTTAAGGTGAATATTTTACTGAATAATGAAAGTTTGTAACCTTGGCAAGGTGTGTATGTGTGCACGTGTGTCTGTGTGTGTCTAAACCATGTCAGGGAGCACATTCTGCTGGGGGAGAAGCGTGTCTCCTAGGCTCGGAGCCGTGGGAACGAGGAGAGCAGCCCTCGGATTGGTTTAGCGGATGGCAGCCTCCCGCCGTTCTTATCGACGTGTTTGACAGCGTGTTCCTCAGGCGGGCTCCCGCGCTACTTGCCAAGTGAGATGGCGAATACTTCCCTAAATATTGACCGTCATTACACTAAGGCTCTGCAGCGGGGATGGCACCACTTTAAAAACCACCGTGAGCCGAAACCGGTGTGGCTCAGTGGCTAGAGCGTCGGCCTGCGGACTGGAAGGTCCCAGGTTTGATTCCGGTCGGGGGCACGTACCTTGGTGGCGGGCACATCCCCAGTAGGGGGCGTGCAGGAGGCAGCTGATCGATGTTTCTCTCTCATCGATGTTTCTGACTCTCTGTCCCTCTCCCTTCCTCTCTGTGAAAAATCAGTAAAATAGATTCAAAAGAATAAAAACCACCGTGAGTTCTGTCCCCCAAGTCCCTCGCAGGGGGGTGGCCATACATCCCTCTTCAACGACACTGGAGCCCTTCCCCCGCCTCGAGCTGTCACCAGAATGGGGAACCCCGGGTAGCGTCTCCACATTTCAGGGCGATAGTCTCATTGCAGGGTCAGAGAGAAACATGGATGAGAGAGAAACATCGATCGGCCGCCTCCTGCACAACACCCTCTCCTGGGGATGGACCCTGAAACCCGGGCATGCTCCCTGACTGGGAATCGAACCTATGACCTCTGGGTGCACGGGTCGAGGCTCAACCACCGAGCCACCCTGGCCAGGCACAAGACTGCATCGTAAGCTGCATTTTGTTTTCATAAGCTGCATTTTAACCACGTGATACCCGTGCCCAGCGCAGTTTGAGAAAAAACTGGTGGGGGGAGGGGCCGGGAGCTGTCGCCCGAGGAGGCTGCCTCCTGACTGGCACATCCAGATGTGGTTTTAAGGATGGCACGGGGCTGGTGGGAGGAAGCTCAGCTGCTGGGCAACAGCGCTGCTCACCTGGAAGGCGCCCGGGACGCCTCCCCCCTCGGGCCTCCGTTCTCATTTCACGGTTTCTGCCTCGGGTTGTGCAGTCCTGAGCTTGCACAGCTCCGGTGTGGATTTCCAGCCAGCGACGCCTCCATGAACAGCCACACTCCCCTCCCTGGAGCCGGGCCTCCACCTCCGCCTCCACTGTCTCCTCGGAGGCTTGGAGGGGAAGGAGGCCGCCTCCTGGGGGCGCCTCGGGGGGATGGGGTTTGGGGTGGCCACTCCGGTCCTGGCTGCTCTCGGCCCGGAGCTGGGCCCCTGCAGTTTGCCCGGCAGCCCGAGGGCCCCTTCCCAGGGACAGGTGTGCATGCAGCTCCCAGCACTGCCTCCGGCGCTTCTGTGCTAGGGGGGGTGGGGGAGAGGCTGGGCGTTTCTCTGACCGCCCTGGCCTTCAGAGGAGACCGGGTCTGGGTTCTAGTCCTGCGCACTCACAGGCCCCACACACCTTTCCATGAAAAAGCAAAACCTGCCCTGGCCGATGTGGCTCAGAAGGTGGTGGTTTGAGTCCCAGTGCGGGCACTTACGCAGAAGGTTGTGGGTTTGATCCCCCGTCCAGGTATATTCCGGAGGCAACCGATCAATGTTTCTCTCGCTCCTTTCCTTCCTCTCTTTGATATAAAGCTTTTTTTTTTCCTTAAAAAAAAAAAAAGCAAAATCTGAAATATATTTTACCACTACACTGGTATAAAAATGAATATATTAGCAGAAAGCTGGGTGGCTCAGTGGATAGAGCGTCAGCCTGCAGACAGAAGGGTCCCAGGTTCGGTTCTGGTCAAGGGCATGTACCTTGGTTGCGGACACATCCCCAGCTGATGGATGTTTCTCTCTCATCGATATTTCTAATTCTCTACCTCTCTCCCTTCCTCTCTGTAAAAATAAAAATAAAAATATATATATTTAAAAATGAATATATTAAATTATATTATTCATAAAACATTTATAAGTTATAGCTTACATATTAAAAGGTTTTTAATCACCTTTCAGTGAGAGAAATGCTGCTCTTTACCCGGAAAGTTTACTTTCCTTCTGATTTTAAGTGAAATTAAAACATTTCCAGGGGCCCCTAAAAGTACCCTAGGCCCCGGGCACAGTGCCTACTGTACCCACGGGATGAGTTGTTGGCCTTGTGCTTACGGGGTCTGGGGTGACTTTGAGCAAGTGGTTGGCTTCCCTGAGCCTCAGTTTTCCTCATCTGTAAAATGGGCGCAGTGACAGTGTGTGCCGTGATCCCTAACAAGTGGTGGCTCTTGGCATCTAGTTATCGCTTCATCAGAGGTGCCGCCGCCCCCGCCCCCAGCAGGGGGTTGAGGGGATTGCTGCTGAGGGGGGCCACTACTCCGGGGAAAACTGATGCTGTTGGCTCCGCTTCCCCCTCCTGCCTCTCAAAGCATTAAGGCCAAAGAGCGGGCAGGGCCTGCCCTCCCCCCAGCCCGTGAAGAAGCCCGATCTCTCAGGCTCGGACCCCCGCTGGGAGCCCCAGGGCACCCGAGCCAGACCCCGGCCGGCCACGGGCTGCTCACAGGTTTCCTTTCGGCTGCTCTCTCCTGGAGCCTCTTAGTCTGATGTGGACGCAGCCTGCGCTCCCGGGACGGGCCTTCCCGCAGGGACTTTGGTTACCCCGCGTCCTTATTGGCTGCGGCATAAAATATTAATTCCCCGCCGAGTGTGAGAGCTCCGGGCCCGCCCGGTGCGGGGTCTGGTTTCACAGTCCCCGGCGGCAGCTGCAGGCAGGGTCCCCCCCGCCCAGGGTCCTCGCGCCTCCGACCCGAGGGGAGGAGCAGGCCGGCTGGGCACTCCGGCGCCCCCACCACGCTCTGGGGACCGGGCATCGAGGGCACGACGGCTGTGAGAGGTACGTGCCCTGGGGTTGGGGCGTGGGAAGCATCGGACCTCTGGAGCCTGAACTGAACTGCGCCTGCTTCCTGTAAAATGAGCGAATCAAAACACACACACCCACACACACACACACACACACACACACGCACACACGCACACACGCACACGCACGCACAGAAGTGGCGGTGGTCTGCAATTGCCTTCCACCTTCTTCCCTCTATTCCGGTGGTTCTCAACCTTTCTAATGCCGTGACCCCCCGCAATACAGGTCCTCATGTTGCGGTGACCCCAAACCAAAACATAATGTTGGTGGCTACTTCAAAACTGTAATTTTGCTACAGTTATGATTCGGAATGCAAATACCTGATATGCATGATGTATTTTCCGATGGCTTTAGGCGACCCCTGTGTTTTAGTCGTTTGACCCCCCCCGCCGGGGTCGCGGCCCCCAGGTTGAGAACCGCTGCCCTATTCCAACACGCCGACATGCGGGGCCTGTCAGCTTCCCTCCGGAAAATGAACGCAACATCCTGGCACGGGACGTTTCCCCCTTTTTCTGGAGGGAGGATGGGTTTTCTTTTTCATTTGATTCTCAGAGAGGTTGGCGGGCCCTCCCCCCCCCCCCCCCTAAACGAGATTGTGCCGGCAATTTCGCTTTCAGGGAAACCTGTAATTACTTAGAGGGAAGATCCAGCTAGAGAGACCTCCTCCTGGAAGGATGGCTTGTGGTTGCAAAAGACCAGACGTGGAGGGCTCTTCGGAGGGTGGACTGCGAGAAGCAGGCGCAGAGCAGGAGGGGACCTGTACTAATGTTTGCGGGGGGTGGGGGGTGGGGAGCGAGGCGTTTCTCGGCCTGGCTTCCACCTGGGGTCTGTCTCAGAGGAGGCAGACGTGGGGACCGAGGTCCGGGGTGAGGGGAGACTTCCTTCCCCCGAGTCTGTCCTGCTCGCCTGTGTGTGCGGTTTAAAAGCAGTCCAACGGGAACACACCCCACGGGACAGCTTGCCAACTTGACTTTGCAAAGACCCTGGGGGCGGGGGAGGGGAGGAGAGGAGAGGCGGGACGGAACGAGGGCCGGCTAATTTGGGTGGGCAGCTGCCGCGCCTCTAAATTAGGAAGGTGGCCGGGGTCAAGGCCTGACTCACAGCTGGCCCCACGAGTTCCGCCGAGTGGCGTCCCCGTCACGGTGTTTAAGGCCTGCCGCGTGCAAGCTCATATCCCTCGCCGTCATCTCAGTAACGAGGCTTTCCTGGACGGAGCTCAAAGCTCGTGTGCAAACCCCGGTCATGCTCGGAGCGCTCCACGGCTCTGTTGGGGAGGGGCCAGCCTGCACCCTCTCCAATCTGGGACATCCCTCTCACCATCCCGGACTGCTGGCCAACAGGGGAGGGCAGTTGGGAAGGACCAGACCTGGACACCCCTTAACCACTGCCCTGCCAGCTTGATGGATGCCTAACTGCTCCCCTGCCGGCCTGATTGCCTCTAACTGCCCTCCCCTGCAGGCCTGGTCACCCCAACTGCCCTCCCTTTGCAGGCCTGGTCCCTCCCAAATGCCCTCCCCTGTTGGGCGGAGGAGATGGCATCGTGACGGGTGAGGGCTGACAGAGGTGCCTGTGCCCCTTTGCACTCAGGTGGGAAGTCCCCTAGGAGGTCATCCGAGTGGCAGAGCCGCCACCAACCAGCCAGGCAGGCTGGGTTGGGCGAGATGAGCCGCAGGCCACATTCCTCGGCCATGAATGGCCTGTCCGTCCTTCACGCTTCAGGTTCAGGGCACAGCTGTGGATGCAGGTTAACGACCTGCCGGAGGCACATGAGGAACTGGTCGAGGGGTGGGCGGGGCGGCCTCGCCATCAGCCTCATTCCACGCCGGGGCCTCAGTGGCGATCCAGGCCAGTGGTGGGCAAACTCATTCGTCCACAGAGACAAGTATCAACAGGACAATGATTGACATTTCTTTGGAGAGCTACATTCCTTAAACTTCTTCTAACGTCACTTCTTCAAAATAGACTCGCCCAGGCCGAGGTATTTTGTGGAAGAGCCACACTCCAGGGGCCCAAGAGCCGCAGTTTGCTGACCACAGATCCAGGCAAAAGGCCACTCGGCCACTCGGAAAGCTTGCTCTCCAGGGTGAGCGCTGGCTGGATCTTGTCCGGAAGTCGCTGTGTGGCTCTTGGGTGGGATGAGGTGCCCAGCCTGCCTTCTGCCCACCCCTGGCAGCCCTGCCCCTGCAGCCTTCAGGGACCCTGCTACAGGGAGGCTCACTGACCCGCAGGGGCCCACTGTGCACCCAGTGTCCCCCACCAGGTTCACTGGGAGTGGGTGACTCACCATCCCCCTTCGCACAGGACTGTGGGCTTTCTGGAGAGGAAGGACCTTTGGTGCTAAACCCAGAACAGTCCTGGGCAATCCGATGGCTGACCACCACCCTCCCTGGACGCCTGGGGCATGCCAGGGTTCTCTGCCTCCTCTTCAGGGCATGGGCCCTCATGGCCTTTATTTATTTACTAGAGGCCCGGTGCATGAAATTCATGCACAGGGTGTGTGTCCCTCAGCCCAGCCTACACCCTCTCCAATCTGGGACATCCTTCTCACAATCCCAGACTGCTGGCTCCCAACTGCTCACCTGCCTGCCTTCCTGATCGCCCCTAATTGCTTCTGCCTGCCAGCCTGATTGCCCCTAACTGCCCTCCCCTGCAGGCCTGGTCCCCCTCAAATGCCCTTCCTTGTAGGCCCAGTCACCCCCAATTTCCCTCCCCTGCTGGCCTGGTCCCTTCCAACTGCCCTCCCCTGTTGGCCATCTTGTGGCAACCATCTTGTGTCCACATGGGGGCAACCATCTTTGACCACATAGGGGCAGCCATTTTGTGTGTGACAGTCAATTTGCATATCACTATCTTAGTAGATAGGATTTTAAAAAAATAGTTACAGACTTTACAGAAAAGTTGCCAAGAAAAATACAAAAATGATCATATACCTTCCACCTAGATTCTCCACATTTTTTACATTTTAGTACATTTGCTTTATCCTTTCTCTCTCTCTCTCTCTCTCTCTCTTTCTCTCTCTCTCTCTCTGAACTTGAAGAGTACGTGACAGGCGTGATGCCTCTTTACCCCTAAATATTCAGTATCCATTTTCTAAAAAATCAGAGGTTCTAAAAAAATAAAAATAAAAATAAAAATAAAATAAAAAAATAAAAATCAGAGGTTCTGGTTTACCAGCACTGCACAACGGTGGCTATCGGCAAGTTAATGTTGAAGTAAATACTACGGTGTAACCTACAGACGGTGCTGGGATTCGAACAAAGGTCCCAACGAGGCCCGTTAAGCCAGAGGACATACCAGCTCCGGGGTAGCCTCCTTCCATCTGTTCTTTGTTTCTTCTCAGTTTTCCTTTGTGTTCACTTTTGGGAAGAGGACAAGGCTGTCAGGTTGTGGGATGAGGACCCCCAGCAGTGCCTGGCACATAGCTGGCCCCTACTAAGTGCTCCCATGTATAGAGCGCCTACTGTGTACCAGACTCTTCGTGTGCATTCTCTCATTCATCTCCTCAGCAGCTCTTTGAAGGACACGTGGTAGGATTATCCCCAGGGTGCCCAGGAGGAGACAGACTCAGGGAGATCAGGGGCTTGTCTGAGGGCCTGAAACCCAGGGAGGTGGGCCAGGATTTCCACCCCAGAGCTGTGCTCGGAACCATTGTGTCCGGGGGAGTCTTCCTGGTGTTCTCTAGGCAGGTGTTATTTCTCTGACCTTCGGAATTCTGAGGTTAGGAGATGGTTGTCAAGGTCCGGGCCATTGTCTACCCAGCACTGCCCCGGGCCATCGAGAGAGATAAGACTGTTGACCCTTGCACTTTCTCCAGGCCTGCCAAGGTGGCAATTATCCTTCAGGGCCCTGGAGAGGTTTCCAGCAAATGAGTGCAGAGGATAAAACTCACTTGGCGGCTGAGAACCTTGGCCTCCTGATCTGAGTCCCTGCTAGGGGGAGGCGCAGGAGCACAAGGACTAAGGAATCTGAGTCTGGTCTGGTCTGTCTGGCTGTGGCTGTACCTGGCTCCCCTTCCTGCCTCCTGCTGGTGCCTAGAGCTGTAGCTGGAGGCAGAGCATCCTCTCATGGGATCTGGCCAGCCTCCTCCAGGAAGGCCTCCTGGCCTGAGGCTCGGCAGCCCCTGGCAGCCCCACCTCCTTTACCTTGTCTCCATCCCTGCCTCTACCCCCTCCAGAACAATCCTCCTCACTCCACATTAGGTAGTTGATACATATGGATGGATGAATGAGTGAATGAGTGAATGAATGAATGAAAAAATAATGAACAAACAAATGAAAGGCCCCACAATGCCTTGGGGGCTGCCTTTCACTTGTCACCCTGACAGTAGCCTTTAAGCTCTTACCAGCGTCTCCCTGGTCTCAGATGCCCACTCGTTGGCCAGGAGGACTCATCTGCTCTGTTCTTTTTATTTATTTATTTATTTATTTATTTATTTATTTATTTATTTTATATATTTTATTGATTTTTTTACAGAGAGGAAGGGATAGGGATAGAAAGTCAAAAACATCGATGAGAGAGAGACATTGATCAGCCGCCTCCTGCATGCCCCGCACTGGAGATGTGCCCGCAAGCAAGGTACATGCCCCCGACCGGAATCGAACCCGGGACCTTTCAGTCCTCAGGCCGATGCTCTATCCACTGAGCCACACCGGTCTCGGCTGCTCTGTTGTTAATAAAACTCATCTATTCTTGTCTGGGGCCAGGTGCCCTGCACCCCTCATGGCTTGCACACACCTCTCCCCGCTTCTCTCAGGATTTCCCCACGCAGACCCTGCTCTCAGCTGCTTCGCATCACTTTGTGACTGCCAGCCCAGGCTCCGACCAGCCTTCCTCTGGGTGAGCCCTTTCTGACTCGGTGAATTCATTCATCTATCCATCCACACAGGGCCACTGAGCGCCTACCGTGTGCGAGGCACTGTGCCGGCGAGGTCCTTGCCTCCTCGGGAGAAAGGTGATTAAGGAACAAACAACAAACAGGGCGATCTCAGGGGCAGTAAGTGCTATGAAGGAAGGAAAACAGGGGTGGGGGGTTGTATATAGAGAATTTCGGGGGCCACCCATGCTGACTGGAGGCCAGGGAAGGTCACGCTGAGGAGGGGACGGCGAACTGAGATTCTCAAGAGGAGTCACTGCATGCACGGAGGCCTTCCTGGAGGAGGCGGGGAATGGCACTGCAGGCAGAGGGAGCGGCAAGCGCAAACCGTGTCTGGGGAACAAGAAGGAAGCCTGTTGCTGGAGCTGAGCTGAGCTGAGCTGAGCTGGGCTGAGCTGAGCTGAGCTGGAGGTCACAGGGCCTTGCTGACCCCGGTAAGGGCGTTGGATTTTGTTGTAAGCTCCGTGGAAAGCCACGGAGGCTTCCCACGAGGGAAGGCGGTGTGTCTCCTGTGCATGTTGCAGACTCTCTGGCGGTGGATCAGACTCGAGATCTCCAAGGTTCCCACCTCCTGCCAGGGCCCAGTGGTGTCCTCCCCTTGCCCTGCCTGGCTCCAGAGTGCCCTGGCCGGCCCCAGCCTCCTGGTCCTCAGTCTCAAATCCTCCTCCAGCCCACGCTGACCCTGCATCCTCTGCGGTGCTCCCACCGCAATGGCCACTCTGTCAGCCTCCAGCCCTCCCTGCAGATACCACGCCGGAGGCTCTGGACTCGGGCAGACCTGGGACAAATCCTGGCGTGGCCGCTCACTCGCCTGACCTTGCCTGAGCCTCAGTTTCCTCTCAGGGCACCAATAGCACCTGCTTTGTGGGCCGCTTGCAAGGATCAACCGAAAACGCAGGACGGTGCCTGGAGCCACGCCCCGCAGGGGGCCAGCCCTGGGCTGCCTGCGTCCCTCCCTTTCTTGGCCCCGAGCAACAGGGGAACCGTGCCCGCCGCTCCCCGGGCTGCGGCCAGGTTCTGCGGATCCCTGACCTGGTTTTTCTCCGTGGCTGACTGTCCCAGCAGCTGGCCGGGCTCCCGGCAGAGAAGCCAGGGACGAGGGGCTGAAACCCGAGGAGGTGAATGTGGCCGCAGATTGACAATGGCTTGTATGGGCTTGGCAGGTGCGGGCGAAGTGGGTGTCATCAGCAAACACAGCGAGGCCACCCGCTCCGCCGGGTCAGTGGCCTCCACTGGCTTGGCACCGCTTCGGAGTGCTCCTGTCCGACCCCCCGGGTGCTGGCCCTGGGGTCAAGAGGTCTGCCCCTCTGCAGCTGCGTGACCTTGGCCACGTTAATGACCAGTCTGTTTCCCCTGGAAACCACCAACCAGGTCAAGGCTGCGGTGACACCGACCAGGAGAAGCGTTGCCAGTGCTCAGCCGCTGGGCCCCGTGAGGGGACGGTGACGAGGATGGTGTCTGAGGTTATGCGGAGGAGACACTGCAGGCACAGAGCGTGGGGGAGGGCACTGCGGGCAGAGGGCACGGCAAGTGCAATAGCGCGGGCTCTCGAATCAGTGGCCACGGGGCGACCTCAGGCAGATTACCTAGCCTCTCTGCGCCTCGGTTTGGTCACCTGTAAGGTGGGGGTAAGAGCAGCCTCTGTTGCTGGGAGGGTGGCAAGTGATACACCGGGTTGCATAGCGCCTCCCACAAATATGTGACCATTTGGGACCCTGTGAATGTGATCTTATTCGGAAATGGGGTCTCTGCCGCTGTAATACAATGAAGATAAAGACAGCCGCCCTAATATGTTTGGCTCAGTGGATAGAGCGTCGGCCTGCGGATCGAAGGGTCCCAGGTTCCATTCCGGTCAAGGGCATGTGCCTTGGTTGCGGGCACATCCCCAGTAGGGAGTGTGCAGAAGGCAGCTGATCGATGTCTCTCTCTCATCGATGTTTCTGACTCTCTAAGCCTCTCCCTTCCTCTCTGTAGAAAGTCAATAGAATATATTAAAAAAAAAAAAAAGATAAAATCAACTCAGCCAGTGTGGCTCAGTGGTTGAGTATCGACCTATGAACCAGGAGGTCACAGTTCAATGCCCTGTCAGGGCACATGCCCAGGGTGCAGGCTGGATCTCCAGGGTAGGGCATGCAGGAAGCAGCCGATCAGTGACTCTCTCTCATCACTGATGTCTCTTTCTCTATCTCTTCCTCTCCGTGCCTCGCGGAGGGAACCCAGTCCTGCCAACACCTTGAACTCGGACTCCAGAGTGGAGGGAATACATGTGTGTTGTTTCAGCCGCCTAGTGTGTGCTAATGTATTACAGCAGCCACAGGGACCGAATACATGCGATCACCCAGAAAAAGTGCCCAGTGCGGCCTTTGGCATGTAGCAAGCGCTGCGTTACTGTCATCTTATAGTCATGCGCTGCGTCTCGGTGGGGATACCTCCTGAGAAAGGCGCCTCTGGGTGATTTTGTCTTCAGGCAGACACCACCGAGTACACTTCCACACGCCTCGAGGGTACAGCCTACTACATACCAGGCTGCATGGTGCAGCCTGTTGCTCTAGGCTACCGGCCTGTTCACATGCTACTGTCCTGAATACCATAGGTCAGCGGTTCTCAACCTGTGGGTCACGACCCCTTTGGGGGTCGAATGACCCTTTCACAGGGGTCGCCTAAAACCATCAGAAAATGCAGATATTTACATCACGATGCATAACAGTAGCAAAATTTCATGGTTGGGGGTCACCACCACATGAGGAACTGTATGCAAGGGGCACGGCCTTAGGAAGGTTGAGAACCACTGCCCTAGGCAATTGTAAAAAAAACAAAACGCACCGTATTTGGGTACGTAAACAGCAAAGGGGCAGTAAAAGGTGGTATGAAAGCTTTAGACATGGCGCACCTGGACAGGGCACGCGCCATGCATGGAGCTGGCAGGACTGGGTGAGCGGGTGAGTGAACGTGAAGGCCACTGTGCCATGATGGTTGTGCTATGATGCCATGACAGCTATGATGTCACTCGGCGTTAGGAATTTTTCAGCTCCATGATCATTTTTTTTAATGTATTAGGGTGGCATTGGTTAATAATAAGATTACAGCCCTAGCCAGCTCAGCTCAGTGGATAGAGCGTCAGCCTGCGGACTGAAGGGTTCCGGGTTCGATTCCGGCCAAGGGCACATGCCCGGGTTGCGGGCTCGATCCCCCAGGCAGCCAATCAATGATTCTCTCTCATCATTGATGTTTCTATCTCTCTGTCCTTCTCCCTTCTTCTCTGACATCAATAAAGAAATATATTAAAAAAATAATAATAAGATTACATGGGTTTGGGGTGTACACCCTTCTAAAGCGCCATTTGTGTACTCTACCATGTGCCCACCACCCCAAGTCTCTTCTCCTTCCGTCACCATATCATTGACCCCTTTTCCCTCTCCGTCCTCTCCCCTGTCCCCCTCTGGTAACCTTATGGGACGACCATGGTATATGCGGTCCATCGGTGGCCAAAGCATTGTCACTGAATGCCTGACTATAATCACCCTGAGTCATGGTGGCAAGGTGGGTTGTCATGGCTACAGACGTGGTTGGGAGATCCCCCTCAACCTTCCTGGCTTCAAGCCTTATTGGGGGGTGAGGGTGGTATGGCCCTGGCCTGCAGGGGTGGCTGCTCCTGGGGGAGCAGTGGACGGCTCCCATGAATCTGGGGAGGGGAGCCCTTGGTGGAGATGGGCCGCCCCTGTCTGTAACCTCCTGGGAGCTGCCAGGTGCGGCAAGAGCCCAGCCTGGCTCCCGGCCTCCGTCTCAGCAGATGCCGCCGAGACCTGTCTGGCAGCAGCATTCCGCCGGCACCCGGAGCAGCTGCTGTCACTCCGCAGCCGCCGCTGCGGTGTGACATGCAGATGGGGACCGTCAGCTGCAGCTCTCCACAGTCCCCCGCCCCTCCTGTGGCAGCCCCGCCTTTTTCCGGCTTCTGTTCGGAGGGTGGAGGGGGTCTTTGGAGGCCTTCCTCGGCGGGGAGAGAGGGAGATGGAGGCCTCTGGGGTCCTTCAGACACCCCAGCAGTTCTTTTTTTTTTTAAATATATTTTATTAATTTTTTACAGAGAGGAAGGGAGAGGGATAGAGAATTAGAAACATCAATGAGAGAGAGACATCCATCAGCCGCCTCCTGCACGCCCCTTACCGGGGATGTGCCCGCAACCAAGCTACATGCCCTTGACGGGAATCGAACCTGGGACCTTTCAGTCCGCAGGTCGACGCTACATCCACTGAGCCAAACCGGTTTCAGCCACCCCAGCAATTCTGACGCCACCTCCCGCTTTCCTCCAGGGCTTGTCACAGCTTCTGGGTTTCTGGGCAGAGGGGGCAGTGGAGCCCTAGCCAGTGTGGCTCAGAGGTTAGGGCTCCAGCCCTCAGACAGAATGATCGAGGGCCCGCACCTCAGTTGCAGGTTGGATTCCCTGGCCTCCGATGGGGTCCATACGGGAGGCAACCAATGGATGTGTTTCTCTCACATCGCTGTTTCTCTCTCTAAAAGTCAACGGAAAAATGTCCTCAGGTGAGGAGTTTAAAAAGGGTGGCCATGGAGAGAAGCCCTCTGAGCAGCTGGCTCCGGCACCTCCCTGGACTGGCTGCTTGATCTCTTAGGACCTCGGTTATCTCGCCTGTACTCGGGGATGCTTTGAGGACTTGAGGAGCCCTCAGAAGTGGAGGGCACCCTCCCTCCCCTGCACCCAACAGCCCCACACACCCTGACCAGGAGGTGCCGCTCAGTGGTCAGAGTGTCGGCCCTCAGATCAAAGGGTCTTGGGTTTGATATCTGATCAAGGGCACGTACCTTGTTGCAGGTTCCCCAGCCCCGGTGGGGGTGCATTCAGGATGCAACCAATCGATGTGTCTCTCTCACATCAATGTTTCTCTCTCTCTCTCCCACCTGCTCCCCCTGCTCCCCCTGCTCTCTCCCTTCTCTCTAGAAATCGATGGGAAAATATCCTCAAGTGAGGATTAAAAACAAACCAACACAAGCAGGCCACCCCAGGTCCCCAGAATCCACTGCCTGCTGGCATCAGGCTCTAAAGACGGGGTCACCCCACCCAGGCCAGGGCTCGGCCTGAGCACTCTGGAGCGAGTGCAAGGTTCTGCTTCTTATTTTTTTAAAAAAATATATTTTATTGATTTTGTTACAGAGAGGAAGGGAGAGGGATAGAGAGTTAGAAACATCGATGAGAGAGAAACATCCATCAGCTGCCTCCTGCACACCCCCTACTGGGGATGTGCCCGCAACCAAGGTACATGCCCTTGACCAAAATTGAACCCGGGACCCTTCACTCTACAGGCTGACGCTCTGTCCACTGGGCCAAACCGGTCAGGGCGAGGTTCTGCTTCTGAAACTCTTTCCCATTGAGTCCCCTCCCATTTCCATCCACAGCTGAATGTAACAGGCAGGATCTGAGTGTCTGCGGCATGCTAGGCCTTGTGGCCGAAGAAAGAATAGCAGCAACCTTCACGGTGGCAGTCCTAACAACAGGGATAGTTCTTCATCCGTCACGTGAGATCATAACAGTAAGACCCACCTCTTAGGACGTTGTAAGGACAGAATGAGATCTTGCCCCTAAAGGACTTAGCATAGAGTGCCTGGCACAGAGTAAGTGCTTCCTAAATATTACCCATAAGATAACAGCGATTATTATTAAAACTGCCACTTATGAGGACAGTGAGGCTCAGAGAGGGTAAGGGCCTTACCCAGGGTCACACAGCACGGAGCTCAAAGCTAAAGGAGGAGGCTGGTGAATCCCTCACAAGCTCCGGTGCAGGGTGTGAAGCGGGTTAAGGGCAGGTGGGGGTGCTGAGAGTTCTGACTGTGCAGCCTCAGGGGGGCTCCGAGAGGAAGGTGATCTTTGCACGGGGCCTCACCAGGCGAATGGGCCGTCAGCCTGGAGGTAATCGCATGAGCAAAGGTAGGGAGGCACGGATACACGGTAACTCAGGGGACAGGAAAAGGGGACCTCGAGGGACCCGTGGGAGAGAAGCCTGGGCAGGTGGGTTGCAGGCCGATGTAAGAGCCTCAAGTGCGTGCTGGGGATTGCTACCGGGTGACAGGCACCTCCTCCCCTCCCCCGACTGCCCCCTCGAGAGGCAGCCTGGTGCTGTGGTTCAACTCCACAAGAGTGGGGCCAGTGGCCGTGTGCGCAGCCTCAGCAGGAAGAAGGAGGCTGCAGCCCTCAGCCCGTGCCAGCCTGTCTGCCAGGCAGCGTGTGTGGCTTGTAGGCCAGGAGAGCGAGCTTTCGGGTCCGTCTGGGCTGTGACTCCCCGGCTACTTTGAGGGTCCCCAGTCCCTGGGGTCTCTCCCCTGCAAAGAAGCGGCTGGCACCAGCAGACACCAGGGTGGAAGTCTTCAGAGCAGAAGACAATCCTGATTCTTGGCGAGCGGGTGCTGGGCAGGCGCGTGGACACGCAGGTTGGCCTCCAAGGCCGGGACTCACAGAGGCACTCAGTCACGGTCTCCGAGATGGACCTTCCTTTGTCCACTTCAGGCTGGGCCACGCCCCCCTGTCCCCACCCCCTGATCGCCCATCTGGCGCCGGCTTGGTCTAGTGCAGCGACTGTCAGGAGCGAAGACAGAGGCCCGAGGCTGAGCTGGGCCAGGCCCTCGGCCAGCAGGATCTCAGATCTACAGATCTTCTCTCCAACTCGCTTTAGTGCTGGGCTGGCCCAGCCACCCTCCTCGGCTGCCCAGGGAGGGACGGGACACCCAGGGAGCGAAAGACCCAGGCCAGACTGGGACGCAGCTCTTGTCCCCGAGAGCCAGCCATCCACGCTGCCTTCCCACAGAGGTCCTCCTCGTCATGGGCTCCCCGCCCTTAAGCTGCACTTGTAATCCAGAGCCTCGGTTTCCCCATCTGCACAATGGGAACGATACCATCTATAGCACATGTCCCGAGCAGGGAGCGATCCCAAAGGCCATCCTGGGCGCACCGAGTTCCGCCCAGTGCTTGGGACACGCCCGTCTCCCGGCGGAACCACGCTCCATCGGATTAAGGTCCCATCCCCGTATTCCGGGCGCTGGACGTTCCGGTCATCTGGGACAGGGGGCGGTTCTCCTCCTGCTCAACGAAGATGCCGAACGGAAGCCACCGCCACCGCGAGGCTCCGAGTGGCGTCTTCCCCATCGCCCGGAAGCCGCCGAGGATGTTGGCAGCGCGGGCAGGAGGTTGAGACTTGTCACGATGACTAAGAACCCCGAGCTGTGGGAGTCCAGTTCACCCACAGCATCCCAGCTTCCCGGGGCTGTTTGCAAACAAGGGCCACCCCCGGAGGAGGAGGAAGAGGAAGATGGTAGTCCGGGGAGAGGCCCCCGGGCTGCCGCAGAGCCGGGCGGAGGGATGCTGGCTGTGCCAGGCGGCTGGCAGGGTGGTCAGGAGCCAGGGCTGTGGTTCCCCAGGAACGCGTGGCTTCCTTTACCCGGCCGCCGCCTCTGCACACCTCTGCCTGCACCTCGGGGAATGGAATGCGATGCCCTGCAAGGCATCTCCTTATTGCACGAAGCCGGAAGGAGGTGCCAGGCCCGGGCCAGGTGACGGATAGCCTCACTCCTGCTGACGGCCCCGGGAACGGAACCTGCCGGGATGCTCCAGAACCCACCTGGGGAGGTGACTGGGGGCAAAGGAGCAGACAGGGAGGGGGTGCGCTGACTCAGTGCGCAGCCCCGCCCCGCCCCGCAGACAGAAACGCGGCATCGGGAACCCGGCACGCCCCTCTCCCGACAGCCAGGGCTCGCCGGCTGGGTCTGCGCCTCGTGCCTAGCCGGGGAGCCGCGGCCAGAACCCCGGACCCGGGAGACAAACTGTAAGTGTGTGCGGGCGTGCGGGCGTGCGGACGGTCCTGCTGGGCAAGAAGGCCGCCTGGGGCGTGTGACATGTCCGTGGGGTACTGCCCTCTGGACGGCAGCGTGGCCACATGTTTAGGAAGTGTAAGGGGATGAAAAAGTGCTCAGACTCTTCCTTCAGAAAGATGACATGGAATTGTCCCCCGGATTCCTGCCTCCGTGCCCTGGGGGATGGGGGGTGGGTGGGAGACAGGGTGTGGGGAGGGAGGTGAGGTCACAGCGACTTCATTTATAAAAGCGGAAAAGGTGGGAGCTACTCCCGTGTCTGACCCCATGGAACGGCCAGTTCGGTCGGCAGAAAACGATGCCGCCATTTATCACGATTATGGTTCCCCCTGTCATGTATGATGGGGCGCTACGTGTGTCCCCAGACATGGGGACCCCACCTGGGAATGGGACCCGGGTCTGGGGGTGGCAGGTGGAGGGAGGGCTCAAGTTCAGAAAAGAGCAGGCCCGAGTGGGAAAATGTAACTCGGAGATGCTTATTACGAGAGTGTGAGCGAGGAAAGGCAGAGCTGAAAATGGTGTGACTCGGCCTCCCACTGTCATTAGCTAGAGTCTGGGACGCCGCTGCGCGCCATGGATCTTACATGTTTGCTCTCAGCTCCTGGTGCCCACTGGGTCAGGGACCGGGACTCTCCCCATGGAAGTGACCGAGCCGGGGTTCAAACCCAGGGCCTCCTGGCCTCCACGCCCCCGTTGTAACCATCACTCTATTCTGTCTCTCCTTCATACAGAAATAATGTCTGTTCAGAGTCAAGTTCCAAAGAGAAAAGCGGGGCCCACGACAGTAAGTTGAGAGTGTGTGATTGGGGGCTTTTTCCTACATTTGTGCAGAAAAAAAGAAAAAAAAACAACAATAGAAAAATCAACCCAGACACCTAGAATTTGCAGCAGACGGGGGTGATGGTGGGGAAACGAATGGGAAAGCCGAGGGAAAGTGGGAATGCGTGAATAATGCATGCCGTGATGTTGGACGGGAAGATGGGCGGATGATTTAGGAGCAAGGAGGGAAGCGGGGCCCAGCGGTGTAGGCCTGGGAACTAGGATCGATTCCCAGTCGGGGCACCGGCCTGGATCCTGGGGGCTTGGTCCTCAGCCCGGGGCGTGCAGGAGGCAGCCAATCCATGATTCCCCCTCATCATGGAGGCTTCTATCTCTCTCCTTCCCGGTTCCTCTCTGAAATCAATAAAAACATATATTAAAAAAAAAAAAAAGCACAGCCAGGAGCATTTGCGCGATGGAGCCCAGGTGGCTTCTGGACCCTCTTCTTGGAAAGGCAGACAGAGAGAGGAAGGGGTGGGGGCAGGGCCGCCCGCCCACCTCATTCTTGCGAAGTCAGTGCTTAAGTACACACCTCCCCGGTGCTGCATTCCTCTCATATTTGACGCTACGGGAAATGATAAAGCAGGGGGAGGGGGAGGGGGGGCTGTTTGCTTTCCACCCAGCAGCGCTGGGAGCGGGTTCTCGCTGCCAAATTCTTCCTTAGGCCCTAAGAGGTGTTAGGTTCCCCTCACAGTCTCCCTGGCAAAGGCAGAAAGGAGTCACTGTCTAGAGATCTGAGAGCAAGGCGGTTTTGGGGGGCGGGGGGGAGGGTTGCCTGGGTTCTCTGCAGAGACCTTTGGAAATGGGAGAAGCCTTTTTCCTGTCCACCCAGCTTTGAGAGACGCGGCACCCTCGGGCGTGGCCGCGGAGAGAGGAGAAAGGTACCGTTTGTTCGCGTATCGATCGAGAGCACGCAGTGCCCGTAGGAGCCGAGCCTGGCACAGCGCACAGCGAGGGAGAGAAACTTCCCGTCCTCCTCCCTCCCACGCCTCCCTGGCCGCCGAGGAGCATGGCTTCCTGCGAGCCGGCAGGTGGAAGCCGGGGCCAGCCCACCCACAGGCTGCGGGCTGGATGGAGGCCCATGTCCTGCAGCTGGGTTCACACGCATGCTCCCAGGACTGCGGGTCCCCCTCCACGGCTCCTTTCCGGCTCCGTCCGCTCCGTCCACCGCGGGCTGTCTCAGGGGCCCGGGGAGACGTGGTTTCTAACTGGGTCAGGGTGACTGCACATGTGACTGGTCAGTCCGGAATGCTGCTTCTCAGCTCCGAGGAACTATTTATTGCCCAGAATTAGGCAAGGATCCCCGATGGCGGGTGCTCCCTGCTGAGCACACGCAAAGCGTTGCTTCAGGATCCAGCGCTGACTTCTGTTCGCTAAGCATTTGCCTGACGTGACCCGGGAAGGAAGCCTGAGTCTGTACCCCGACTTTCCCCTCCGGCTTCTGTGTATTTACTCAGTCAAAGGGCCCCACCAAGGAGCTGATTCCTTTTCATCCGGTGGGGAGGGGGCGGCAGGGAGGTGACATTCAGGTGACTGTGGAGCCTGGGATGGACAGGAAGGTGACCTCTCTGCTTGAAGGACTTGGAGGACAAGCAGGAGGAGTCGGTCAGGTACAGGGAGGGGGGGGGAGGAGGCAGGTAGGAGCAGGGTAAACGTGAGAGGACTGCCAGGAAGGAGGGACAGCGTTGCGAAGGCCCGGTGGTGAGGGAATCTCAAGCTAAATCCCTAAACGCGGAAAACCGCTAAGTCCTGCTTGTGCTTCACTCTGGGTTACTGTGAGAATCAGATCAAGCCAAACCCCCATTTTTGCAGCCTTGTGAGCAGAACCCCAGGGCTCTTGACTGCCTGGCAAAGCCACCACGTTCCCTGTAACCGGGGTAGAATTGACAATGTCCACATCAAACCATTGGGGACGTTGCTAACACAGAAATGACCCGGAAGTCATCGGTGTGTAATCCCTGGTGACTCTGCACATGCTTTTTTAAAATATATTTTTTAAATGTATTTTATTGAATTTTTACAGAGAGGAAGGGAGAGGGATAGAGAGTTAGAAACATCGATGAGAGAGAGACATCGATCAGCTGCCTCCTGCACGACCCCTACTGGAGATGTACCTGCCAACCAAGGTACATGCCCTTGACCGGAATCGAACCCTGGACCTTTCAGTCCGCAAGCCAACGCTCTATCCACTGAGCCAAACCGGTTCTGGCCATTGCGCATTCTTTTTAAAAAATATATATATTTTTATTGATTTCAGAGAGGAAGGGAGAAGGAGAGGAAGAGAGAGAAATATCAGTGATGAGAGGGAATTAGTGATTGGCTGCCTCCTGCCCGCCCCACACTGGGGATGGAGCCCGCAACCCAGGCATGTGCCCTGACCAGGAATGGAACCTTGGCCTCCTGGTTGAGCCACGTTGGCTGGGCAGACATGGTGCATTTTTAAATTATTTGTTTTCCACCAGAAAGCAATCTGTCTATACAAGTCAGAGTTTTTCTAGAATTCTGAAAACGCCTCTTCCTAGTGCTGCCAATTATTCTTTCTTTCACTGGGGTGCTCGGATCTTCATAAGCTTGCACCTAGATGTATAGGAAAGCAGTTTATGTTTGTCACATGTATATTCACACAACACACACCAACTGGGTTTCTGTCTTCGCTCTGTCACGCGCGGGGTTTAAGGAGGACATGATGGGGCCCACCTCAGTGGGCGTCCAGGGTTAAGTGGGGTCTTGTTTATAAAGAGCTCAGCGCAGTGCCTGGCACGGTGTTTCGCTTTGAATAAATGGTAGCTATTATGTGCATGGAAGGAAGAAAAAAAAAAAAAGACTGTCCTAAAACGCTGGCATTTATCTCTAGTGGGTGGGATTATGGTTACAATGAACATCTATTACTTCTGTGATCAGAGATAAAGAACAAGAAGTGTCATTATTAATTTTTAAATCTGGCTTTGGCGTTGGCAGAAGGAACCTCTAGTTAATGTCAGGGCACCAGCGGGGCAAGTAAGACAGGGCATCCGGTTCTATACCCGGACACAGACAGCACCCCCACCCCCACCCCCAAATCAAATAACAGGAACAGAGGGAGATAGCTGGTCAGGAGTCGAGAGAGATTTCGCCCTCCTCCAATCTCGCAGCCCCCCTGACCACTGCTGTCTAGAGGGGCCGGCAGGGGGATTCCCCGATGGGAACTCGCCTATTATGGCCCTCTCTCCCTTGGGGAGGGTTCCCCGGGACCCTTATCCGGAAACCTCAAACTCTCCAGGGACCCAGTCCAGGAAAGTGGCATGTATCCTCCGTTGGGCCTTTGCTGGGGCATCGCTGTTCGAATATCAAACACACACTAGCTTACGTCCACTGGAGCGGGGGCGGTTGTGAAGGTCCTGGTCTGGCTTCCAGAACAGGCCGAGGCCCAAACCTTGGCTCTGTCTCTGGGGGAGACTCTTGACCGCCAGCCCAGTGCCTGGGCAGCAGCAGGAGACAGAATCTCCTGGAACTGCACGCCCCCCCGACCCCCGACCCCCTACCAACCAAGTCCCCTCTCTGCTCCTCCTGCGCCATCCCCCGAGGAGCAGGAAGGGGCAGCGTGCCCACCCTCTTGGGATTATCTGCCGAACCATCAGCCTGCACTGGGCTGGCTTCTGAGCTTCTTTCTTTCCCCTCCTTCCGCACCCCGGAGGGGGATCTTGCTGCCGACTGGGGAGTAAAAGGCCGCCTCTGTTTGGGAGACAAAGGACAGAGCGGCTCCCCGGCTCAGCTGTCTCTCCTTGGCTCCCCCAGGCATCTGTGTGAAGATGGCCTGCCGCGGCCACCCCCAGCCGTGTTTCCACTGGGCCTTAAAGGAATACTTGACCTTAAAAATCCCCGGCACCTACCGTGCCTGCTCTGGAAGATACTAATTTGCCTGGGGGGGAAGGAGGGTGGGTGACCAGGGTGGTGGGGCTGCCCCATCTGGGGAGGCGGCCAGACCTCTGTATTCCTATGAGAGCTGCTAGTAAGAGCACGCGTGCGAGACGTGGGGAAGGGCATATGTGTGCACGTGCCGGTGGGTGAGAGCTTGCGTGAACGTGTGCACTCGGGTTTAAAAGAGTGTGCGCCCTAGGGTGCGAGGGCACGAGGCACACAGCGTGAGAGACCGTGCGCGTGAACCTGCGGACGGGCACCTGCGTACAAAGCCTAAGGTGCACGTGAAGCGTTTGCGGGAGGGGCACGTGGGCGCGTGTGTCCCGGGTGTGCATGAGAGAGAGTGTGCACAACCGGACTCGCTACAGCGTGACAGAGCGTGCGTGGGGGGTATGTGCTAGCGTGTCCAAGGGCGTGCACTTGAGTCGGGAGGGGGACGGGCAGCAAGGAGGCCTGCGTGTCAGTGTCCATGTGGGTGCCAACCGGTGCCTGTGAATTCCTCCCAGGATTGGAGGACACGCGCGCGCGTGTGTGTGTGTGTGTGTGTGTGTGTGTGTGCACCAGAGTAAGCTGCCGTGCGAAAGTGGGCATGCATGCGCGAACGGGTGTGGGAATGCGTGTGAGCGTGTGTGAGGGACGTGTGTCCCGGTGTGCGGGTCCGCGCGCGTGACGGTCTGAGCACGCGTGTGCGGCGGTGGCTGGGCGGGCGCGCACGTGTGCACTGGCGTGTGTGCGCGGGGGTCCGGGG
>JAAGEH010000452.1:4685814-4717660 GCA_011751065.1 Lasiurus cinereus | reverse complement strand
GTGTGTGTGTGTGTGTGTGTGTTCAGGGACTGGACTGCAGGGACACAGGGTGCTGAGTTCTGCCAGGCTGAGGGGGCACGCTCCAGGGGGCAGAGGTTTTGAACTCGGGCTTGTCCCGGAAAGCCCAGGGTGGGTGACTGCGGGTTGGGGGCGGTCCTAGCTGCTGGCCAGCCTCCCTGACCTTCTGCCCGCTCTCCCAGGGAGACTGGGCGCCCTCCCCTACAGTAGTCTCTGGGCCGTGTGTTGTCACGTCTGTCCCTCAGTGGTTGCAATATCCCTGGTCTGGAGGGAAGGGGGGTGGAGGGCCCCAATCCAGAGAGGCTGGGCCCCGCCCCTGTAGCCAGCCCCTCTGCATTCATCCCTGCCCGGGGGGAGATCTGAAAAAGGACAGGTGTGCGTGCTTTGTATGCGCCTGTGCTGCTCTGAGCTCACTATCTATGCCTCGTCTGATCTGTCTCTCTGCGTGGTGGCCTTCTCCCCATTTTCAGATGGAGATAATGAGGCTCAAGGTCACACACCTCGCAAGTGGCAAAGCCAGGTTCTGGGCCAGGTTCTCTGGTCACCTGCTACTCCCACCCAACCCCCACCCGGCCCACCCCGGGAGCCCTCGGTGGGGTAGCAGCCCCGGCCTGGGGCTTATTTGTGGCCGTGGTACTTTTGACCTTCACCCTGCCCTCTGCTAAATCAGGCGGCCTTTCCCTCTTCAGGATCCTGCACACGCCCTTCCTCTTTCTTCCTGACATCTTCCTGGTCGCCTCCCCGACTTCCCTTCCAGAAAGCCCTAGGAACAGCGTCTTTTCCTGTCCCTGCCCCTCAGACCGCGCTGATCCCCTTCCAAGTCCCTTCCCTCAGCCGGGAATCTGACCTGCATTTTCCTGTTTAGCATGCAGACCAAGCAGCCCCTCTCTCCCTCCCGGCCCACTGGGCAGCTGGTCGTCCAGGTTGCTTGTGTGCTTGTGTGCCCAGCTGGGTGCCACGCAGCCTGGAGAAGAGGGTGTTCTGGCTGCTCCCTCTGGTTCTTCCCACTCCTCTCTGGCCCATCTCCAGGTCCTCCCTGGAACCGGCCCACATACCTGGATCGGCCTCTGCCCCTGCCCTTCGGCCCACAGCCCTGCTCCAGTGCAGCGGGCTGCCTGCACCTACGAGCCTCCTCCTGCAAGGCGTCTGCCTCAGCCACGGGAGGCAGGGGCCACGAGTCAGAAGCCTGGCTTGCTCCCAGGGTTCATCGGTCACCATGTCCCTGGGCCACCCCCTGGCCCTGCACTCTCATGTCTTTTTTTTTTTTAATTTATTGATTTTTAATTTTTTTTTACAGAGAGGAAGGGAGAGGGATAGAGAGTTAGAAACATCGATGAGAGAGAGACATCCATCAGCCGCCTCCTGCACGCCCCCCACTGGGGATGTCCCCGCCACCAAGATACATGCCCTTGACCGGAATCGAACCTGGGACCTTTCAGTCCTCAGGCTGACGCTCTATCCACTGAGCCCAACCGGTTTTGGCGGACTCTCACGTCTTTTGTCTCTCAATGCCTCCACCATTCCTGCCCCTCTGTCCACCCAGCGTGTTCCAATGGCTCCTCAATACCTCAGGATCCAGCTTCTCTCTCCCCCGCCCCCTCGCCAAGCTTCCCCCAAGAGAAGGAAGTGGGGGCTTCTTGGAGCCCCGGCCCATCCCTTGGTTTGCCCATCTTGCTCCAAGGCCATTCTCCCTTAAAGGGCCCCCCGGGTCTTTGTTCCAGTTTGGCCTCTCTGTGGCGTGTCTCCAGGAAGTAACCACCCTCTCCTTCCCACTTAACTCGTCACCTCACCACTCTGCACCACCCGCCTGGTGCCCCGGCCACCTTCCTTCTCCAGCTTCCCTCTGGCCAGGAGTGAGCTCTGTCCTCCTGATTGCCTCTCGTCTTGCATGACCCATGGCGATGTGTCCTCCCCTGTGGCCTGGTGGCCTCCCAGCTCCGAGTCTCCGTGTCCAGCCCTGCTCTCTTGCAGGTGTCCGTGCGGGCCTTTGCGTGCATTTACTGCAAGGCATCCGATCAGAGAGCCGCCGCTGGCTCTTTGGTCTCGGTGTAGCTGCAGCGCCAGGCCTGGTGCCATGGGGATGCAAAGATGAGCGTGCTGCCCGGTCGGTGTGGCTCAGTGGTTGAGCATTGACCTATGAACGACCCTGTTTCCCTGAAAAATAAGACAGTGTCTTCTATTAATGTTTGCTCCCAAAGATGTGCTAGGTCTTATTTTCAGGGGATGTCTTATTTTTCCATGAAGAAGAAGACGGTACACATTTATTGTTGAACAAAAAAAAAAAAAGGAAATTTATTACCTGTCTATGGGACGGAAGTCGTTGTCATCACAAACCAGCTCACGGATGGGCCGCAGCGCAGCCGGAGCTGTTCAGGCAGGGCGAGGTCTCTTTAAATCAGGAGTCAGACGCCTGACGGTAGCTTCAGGAGCCTTCCATTCCGGGGAGGCCTGATGTTCGGGGAAGTCTTATTTTCGGGGGGGGTGCCTTATATGACAGTGAGAGGCAAAACTGGAAGTAGGTCTTATTTTCGGGGGATGTCTTACTTTCAGGGAAATAGGGTAAAGGTCACAGTTGGATTCCGGGTCAGAGCACATGCCTGGGTTGCAGGCTCCACCCCTGGTGTGGGGTGTGCAGGAGGCAGCCGATCAGTGATTCTCTCTCATCAGTGATGTTTATATTTCTGCAGTGATAGACAGGGACAGTGGTCTGCAACCCAGGCCAGGCCGTGAGGAAGCCCCTGGGTGTCGCCAACTCTGTTTTAAACCCCAAGCAGGCTCCACGGTGCTTGTTCTGAGCTGGCGTGGCTGCTGCTTCTGTAAGCGGCATCACGTTTGTCTGAGTCTGGGTCTATGGCTTAGTCACCTTAAAGGCACACAATAGTTGCTCAATAAAAGCTGGTGCTGTGCAGGCGGAAAGTCTGTTCTGTGCTCAGTGTGTAAGGGACCCATGGAGCTTCCCAGCCAGCCCAGTGCTCCCCACCCACTCCCAATCTCCCACCGCTTCGGCTTCTCCCTGCACCCCGCAGTGTCTACCTCCCTTCCCACAGGGAGCTTTGAGGCCCTGTTTCTCCTGATCAAAGAGACATGCCCTCCCCCACCCCCCCAGCCAGGTGCTTGGCACCCAGCAGGCACCCAATAAATAATTATTAAACGCCGAATGAACGAATCTCTGTAGCATCTCAGCTCCTAGCCAGCTGCCTGCTGTGCTGTCGGCTGGGAAGGGAAGGCCAGTTGGAATCCAGGAAGGAGCTGACTTTTAAGAGAATCTGACACCTACACCTAATTTGTCACCTGCGACCCGCAGGGTCCCCCCTTCTGATTAGATTGACACAGAGGCCACTGCCTCACGCTACCTCTGCGGGGGGCACGTCTACAAGCTGTCAGGCTCGGGGCAGGAGGGCTTGCCATGTGGGATCTCCCCGTGGGGCCGCAGACACACCTGCTGGGCTCCTTGCCCCCCTTCAGAGCCTCCCTGTCCTGATGGGGTGGTAAGGACCCCGGGGAGCACTTGGTGCAGACCCTCTATCTGGATCCGGTGGGGGCCAGCGGGTCTTCATCTCCTCTCCCTGTGCTCTCTCTCCGCAGGCAGCCCGGCGGCGGCGCCCGGGGGAGGAGGCGGCGGATCCCCATCGGGCCATGGTCCAGTCTCGCCGGACCTGGAACCTGGGAGCGCCGCCCTCGCTGCGCGGCCTGTGGAGAGTGGGCCGGGCCCCGGAGGAGCCACCGCAGGAGCGGGGGATGGCCCGCCCCGCCCCAGCCAGCCCGGCCGCCCGCCCTTTCCCACACACCGGCCCGGGGAGGTTGAGAACTGGTGAGTCCGCATTTTTAAAATGCCTCTTGATTTCGCTTCCTTCCTCCCTGCGGAGCGAGGAGCGACCGGGGATGAGGGCGAGGGTTCTCGCCGGGGGTGCCGGGGCGCAGGCCCAGCTGTCAGGTAAATGACAGGGTCCGGGGAGCCGGGAGCCGGGCGTGGAGTCGGAGCGCGCCCGTCTCGCCCTGCACCCTCGGAGTTGCTGGCGGGCGGGCGGGCGGGCAGGCAGGCGGGCACGGAGTTAAACTTTAACGCGGTACCGGGAGGGACCAGGGGCCGGAGGACGCTGCCCGCAGCCAGCCACGCGGCCCCAGCCCTGCCAGGTCCCGGGCTCTGCGGCCAGCCAGCCGGTCCTTGGCGGGTCTACCCTGGGTTCCTGCCCCCCGGGCAGCGGCGGTGGCGGCGGCTGGTAAACAAGGTAGGCGAGGTGGCTGCCCGGCTCCCGGCGCGCACGGACGGACACCTGATCCTGCGATCCTGCCCGGGCTGGCCCGCGAGGGTGGACTGAGGCTGCTCCGGAGCGGGGCCTGGCGGGGTTTGGGCGCTGAGCGCTCGGGTGTGAGGGGCCCATTCCTGGGGGTGGCTTGGGTCGGGGACCCCCACCGCAAGCAGGTGGGCCGCGAAGGAGCCCCTGGATCTGGGTCCCCCACTGGCCGTCTCCCCTGGGGAGCTGTCAACACCAGCTCTCCTTTCTGGGTCACGTCCCCTGGTGCCTCCAACCGCGGGCAGTGAGTGGCAGCCCTGATTAGGGGGTTGGGGCTGGCTGGTCCGGCTGGTCAGGGCCGGGGAAGCTGCCCTTGACCCTGGCCCACGTTCGGCCCCGGGCAGGCCTTCCTTAGAAGGGTCAGGGGGGCGAGAGGCGCCTTCCGGAGGAGGATGGCTTCAGGGGTGTCCTGTGGCCTCTTGTTCTTGACCCGACAGGGAAGGGGGTTCAGTTTAGATGCCTGGGTCCCGCACTGCTGTCAAGTCCAAAGCCCACCCATGGAAGGAAGGGGAAACTGAGGCTCAGAGCGGGCAGCTAGCAAACTCCTCTTGGGTTCTCTCTCTCCCCCTCCTCTCCCCCCACCACATTTGTGCCCTTACAGCTCTCGGTACGGGAGAGTGAGGCTGGGTGATCCTGGGGACCTTCGGGAAAAGCTTGGGCTTTGGGGTCAGGCAACCCCAGTTGTCTGGAAGGGACCTAGGATGGTGTCCACCCCCACAAGATTGTCTGAAGGATTGCAAATGGGATAGGAACTAGCATTGCTTTTCTGGTTAAAAAAAAAAACAAGACAACAAAAACAAAGTGTAAAAAATAAAAGCTCTGGCCGGGTGTGTGGAGCGTTGCCCAATAAACCAAAAGGTCGCAGGTTCAGTTCCCAGCCAGGACACATACCTGGGGTGTGGGTTGGTTCCCCGATCAGGGAGCACACGGGAGGCAGCCCACGGATGTTTTTCTCCGCCCGGGGGAGGGGGAGGGAGGGAGGGAAAATAGAAATCACCTGCAGGCACACCCTGGCAGT
Organism: Lasiurus cinereus; assembly: GCA_011751065.1. Lineage (NCBI taxonomy): Eukaryota > Metazoa > Chordata > Mammalia > Chiroptera > Vespertilionidae > Lasiurus > Lasiurus cinereus. The sequence goes on along the minus strand of JAAGEH010000452.1, from coordinate 4,712,329 downwards.
GCAGAGGGTTCGGTTCCAGACCCCCACAACAAAGGGAGGATGGCAATAAAGCGAGTCACTCACTTTAGCTGCTGGTCAGGGGTCTTGCCTTCGATTTGTGAGAAGCGCAGTGTCGGTGGGGTACAGGACAGCGGAGCGCGGGAAGGAAACCCGGGTGGGCTGGTCCCTGGGCATTCTGTGTAGCTCCGCCCAGGCCTGCGTGTGCACGTGCGTGCGTGTGCGTGTACAGGTCTGCCAGATGAGCACGGTGGGTGTTATAGACACGCGTTTACCCACCTCAAAAATGCAAGGCAAAGCTCAAAGGAAACCCTGTGTGTGAAACGCTAAGCCTCAAGCCTGCTCCTGGGGAGGGTCTCAGCCAACGTGGCATCCCTCGGCCCCCACCGCTCTGGGTACCTGGCACTGTGTGCGCACTTTATTTTTAATTTTTATTTTAATTTGTGTGTGTGTGTGTGTGTGTGTGAGAGAGAGAGAGAGAGCATTTTGTGTGTTACCCATTTTGTCCTCACCGAAGGACTATGAGTTTGATTATTTTTTTTTAAGTTTTTTTTTTTAAGTTTGACTCTTTATCCCCATTTTATTGATAAGGAAACTGAGGGTCAAGGAGGGCATTCAAGTCTGGAAAGCACGTGGCTGGCACTCAGAACATCATCCCAGCCCAAGGCTGGTGGTTCTGCCATTTGCCCTGGGAGGCAACGCCCTCCCCCCAATCCTGTCCCACAGGCTGTGGGGGGTGGATGGGTGTCGCTGCCACAGTTAGCTCCCCCCTTCCCCCCCGCCCTCCCGCCATCCAGTAAGGTGGGCGGGTGTCAGCGGCCCTCGGGATGTCCTTTCCTGGCCCTGAACCTGCTTTTGGAGGCCGCAGGGGGCAGGCCACCCAGCACGGGGTCGGTGCTAAGGAAGGCAGGGGAGAAATCGCCACCTAGAGGCAGCCCGGTAACAGAGCCGGGCCCTGCGACGGCGCCGGGCACAGCCAGGGTGGCCTGGCGTCCTCTGCCACTCTGGGCAGCAGCGGGTGCTCCTGGGCAGGGTGAGCTCCCAGCCACCTGAGGGAGGAGGAGGAGGAGGAGGAGGGCGGGGCGCCCCACAGGGTCCGGGGCTGCCCTCCTGGTGGAGAACCTCGGAGCCGCTGCAGGGAAGGAAGGAGCGCAGCTGCCCAGTGCCAGCTCCCCTCCGTGCCGGGCAGGCATGTGACAGCGTGTACGGCGTGTTGGCCGGGGCGTGTGCGCGCCCAGCTCCTCCGCTGGGCCCTCCCCGGTGGTCCGCAGCCGCAGTCAGAGTCTCACCCTCTTTTCCGTCCTGGGACAGGGCGCGGCAAAGACACCCCGGCCGCCGGCGGGGATGAGGACTCCGGCGGCGCCCGGGTCGCGGCACGCCCGGCCCTAGCCCAGTGCCGGGCCCTCAGCGTGGACCGCGCCGGCCCCGGCAGCCCCCGCAGGCTCTACCTGAGCGTGCAGGTAAGCAAGGGGCTTCCAGACCACGGGGGTCCAGCCAGGGGTGCGTGTCTTGCCCTCTGAGCTGGAGCGCCGCCCCCCCCCCCGCCCCCCCCCCCCCCCCCCCCCCCGCCGGCAAGGAAGAAGCGCCGAGGGAGGGCCGGGGACCTGCCTGGTGCCTCTGCCAAGCTCCTCACGGCACATGCGCCGCTGAGCCTGCCGAGACGCAGCCCTGGGCTCTGCCGGGTTATCTCGGGGGAGCTATCAGGAGATGACAGCTTCCCAGCCACGCCCGGGCTGAGGTGTCGGAGTGGGAAGTGTGAGGCCTTCGCCGAGAAGCAGGTCGGAGGGGGGCTGTTTGTTCCCGTCCCGACGGGAGCCTGGGGGGCCAATCCTCATATTTCCTCCTCCTCCTCGTCGTCGGAAGCCGCCGTCCGAAAGCTAGACCAGCGGTTCTCAACCTGTGGGTCGCGACCCCTTTGGGGGTCGAACAACACTTTCACAGGGGTCGCCTAAGACCATGGGAAAACACAGATACGATTCATAACAGTTGCAGAATTACAGTGATGAAGTAGCCACGAAAATAATTGTATGGTGGGGGGTCACCACCCCACGAGGAGCTGTCTTAAAGGGTCGCGGCCTTAGGAAGGTTGAGAACCACTGGGATAGACAGAGAGCGGGCTTTGCCAAAACTTGGGTCCTCTTCTCTCGCGCTTACCACCAAATGCCTGTCCAAAGACAGACGCTGCATCTCTGTGTCTATTCAGTTGCAGAAAAAAAAACCCCACAAAAAACAGAATGACAGCAGTGATAAGAGCTACTTCTGTTGATTGAACGCTAACTGTGTGCCAGGTATATGATCTGTCTCACATCCGTCCTCGGGAACCGTCTCAAGACGACAGTCCCTGTTTTATCTGAGTTTCGTGGGGGAAGGCATAGATAGGGGTTCAGAGAGGGGAAGGACGTGGCTGCCGGTCCCACAGCCAGCTGGCATCTGAGCCCCACTCCACAGGACAAGCTTTGTCACGTGACGTAGTAAAGAGTTTGCCCGGGGCAGAGAGGCGATACCGAGGGACCCAGTGCCTCCCCCAGTCCTGTGTCTCTGAGGAAGCCGCTAGGAAGAGGGTAGTGTTTGGATCTTGCGCACGCATCCACTTCAGCACACCCAGACCCGTGTTTGTTACTGATGTCCACAGACTGTCCTGTGGCTGGCTCTTTCCTTCCCCAGGAAACCTGGGCGATTTCTCCCCGAGCGTCGATAGGTAGAGGAAGACCTCAACCTTTTAAACTGCCCCCTGATCCTTCGCTTCTGGGCTTACCCGGCCTTCCTCGCTGACCCTCGGGATGGTGGGTGATGGCGGCGAGCTCCGTAAATACCTCCCAGTTCTCGCGGTTCTAGCGCTGAGTAACCTCAGGACCGCGCCAGCTCGCACTTTTGCAACGCGTCTGTCTGTTGTTGCCACATGGTTATGAAGGGCTCGCTCTGTGCCACGCGCCGGGTTAGGTGCTGACACGCAGCAAAGGAGAGACATACACGCGGGCGGAGGCGTGTCGGGGAGGAGTCAGATGATGGCCAATGTAGGCCGGCCAGCGGGCGAGGGCCGCGGATGCGGGGGCAGAGGATGAGCAAGCCACCCCACTCCCCTCCCATGAGGGATTGTGCACGAGAGCGCCCTCCTTGAAGGGACACGTGCAAGTGGAGGGCAGGGTGGAGGGCGGGAAGTCCATGTGCCCGCTGAGCGTGTCCTCCCTCATGCAGACAAAAGTCCTTTCCCGGGTGCTGTCTGGCCCCAATTTTCTTTTCTTTTTTTAAATAAGACTTTCTTTGTGTTTTTTTTTTCATCCTCACCTGAAGAGATGCTTGTACAGTGGTACCTCGAGATATGAGTGCCCTAACATAAAGAGATTTTTGAGATACGAGCCGTCGATCGAGCGATTTTTGCTTCGAGATACGAGCACCATTTGAGATAGGAGTCATCGCGCGGATCGGCCGGCTGCACAGGACCCACCAGTTTACCGCGACTCGAGCGTCTCATAGTTTCCCACGCCTCAAGGTGACGGAACGAATTAAACTCGTATCTCGAGGTATCACTGTATTGAGTTTGAGAGAGAGAGGAAGTGGGGGAGAAATAGAGAAACATCGATGGGTTGCCTTCCGTATGTGCTCTGATTAGGGATCTAACCCTCAGCCTTTTGATGCACAGGAGGATGTTCCTACCAACTGAGCCCCTGGCCAGGGCTGGTCCCAGGTCTTTTTTTTTTTTTAATTATATATTTATTGTTGAAAGTATTACAGATCTCCCCCCTTTACTCCCATGGATCCCTTCTAGCCTGCCCTGCCCGCTGCCCCAGGCCTCCACCACCCTATGGTCTGTGTCCATGGCTTATGCATCTGTGCATACAAGTTCTTGGGTGGCCTCTTCCCACCCACCCCCCTTCCCCGCCTTCCCTCTGAGATTCGCACCCTGTTCCATGCTTCTCTGTCCATTTTGTTCATCAGTTTATTTGGTTCATTCGATTCCACATATGAGTGAGGTCAGGTGATGCTTGTCTTTCTCTGCCTGGCTTATTTTGCTTGCCTAATACTCTCCACGTCGCTCCATGCTGTCACAAAGGGTAAGATTCTTCTTTTTTATTGCTGCATAATATTCCACGGAGTAAACGTACGCAGCTTTTTTTATCCACTCATCTACCGATGGGCACTTGGGCTGTTTCCAGAGCTTAGCTATTGTAAAATGTGCTGCGATGAACATAGGGGTGCATGTACCCTTTCTGATTGGTGTTTCTGGTTTCTTAGGATACATTCCTAGAAGTGGGAATCCTGGGTCACATGGAAGTTCCATTTTTAGTTTTTTGAGGAAACTCTCTTTTGCATAATGGCTGCACCCCTCTGCATTCCCACCAGATTGTGCACTAGGGTTCCCTTTCCTCCACATCCTCGCCAGCACTTGCCTTTGCTGGTTTGGTGATGGTAGCCATATGGGACAGGCGTGAGGTGACACCTCATTGCCATTGGAATTTGCATCTCTCTGATGATGAGTGACTTTGAGGAGCTCCAAGCCTCCATCTGAACAGGGGCCCAGAGCTGCTGGTCCCTTCCCAGACAGCCTTGGGCAGCGAGGTTCTCCGTGGCCCTTCTTGTGTGGTTCATCCAAAAACACAGCCACACGGTCCCGGTATCAGTCAGTGCCGTGAGGAAAGCGGGCCGGGCCGGGGCGCGAACGGTTAAAGACACCAGAGACGCCCTGTTTTTCCCCTCTGAGCTGCGCCACTGCCACCGGTAGTTAAATCGGGAGGTGGTCAGAACCAGCGGCGGCCTGGAGCTGGGCGGTGGCTCTGTTCTTGAACTTTGATTATGGGGTGTCGGGTTGTGCTTGCCGCCGATCCGCCGGGGTCAGCAGATCTGCCGAGGAGAAGCTTGGTGGCGCTCCGGCCAGCAGCCGGTGTCCCTGACCGCGTCCGCCTCCGTCCGGGCCCCGCCAAGCTCTGCTGTGGATGTGGGTGCCTCTCCAGGTCAGGGAGGCGGGGCCGGAGCCGGGAGCTGGGAGCCAGGCCCAGGGAGGCGACAGCAGGCCGAGTGACCTCCCGGCCAGCCTCCCACGCAGAGCGAACCTGAGCACGTCCCTCTGGAGGCACCCCGAAACTCCCAACCCCCCGGGCCCCTTCCTGTGGTCTGGCCAGCGGGCCAGACATAGTGCACCCTTCGCTCGGGTCGGCCCGTGGAAACTTCCAGCTGCTCGTGATGGTGTGGCCGCGGGTCGCAGGGCGGGGACGAAGTGAAGTGGGCAGCTTTTCCCTACGTCTGAGGGCGGGGCTGTCTGTCCACCCTCGCTCCTCCGGTCCAACGTGGTGGGGGGGTCGTGAGGTCGAGAGGGAGGGAGTGGCTGGGGAACTAAGGAGCCTGCGCCTGCTGTCGCTTCTCGCCTCCTGTCTCTTCTCTGTCTGGGCTTTTTGGGGGTCAAAGTAAGAAGATACAGAAACACAGTAGCCGTCCGTCTGTCCGCCCCTGGCATGGAGCTTTGGCTCTGGGTATCTGCGGAAGGCACCGCCGTGACTTCTTACACCAGCTCCTCCAGGCGGGTGGGGGTGGTCTTTTCGGTTTCACGAGTGGGGAGAACGGCCCTAACCGGTTTGGCTCAGTGGATAGAGGGTCAGCCTGCGGACTGAAAGGTCCCAGGTTCGATTCCGGTCAAGGGCATGTACCTTGGTTGTGGGCACATCCCCAGTGGGGGTCGTGCAGGAGGCAGCTGATCGATGTCTCTCTCTCTCATAGATGTTTCTAACTCTCTATCCCTCTCCCTTCCTCTCTGTAAAAAATCAATGAAATATATATTTAAAAAAATAATAAAGAGTGGGCAGAACGAAGCTTTGGGGAAGGAGAGGAACTTGCCCAGAGCCACACAGCTCCCAGGTGGCAGGGAGCCGGCCGGGCCCTTTCCACGCGACGCTCGAGCCCCGGAGCCGTTTGACCACCAGAGCCTGGGTCTTTGGAACGCGGTGGGCACAGAGACGCACAGAACGCGTCTCAACCGCTCTTCCCAGACAACCTCTGTTGATGTTAAAAAAAAACAAAACCCGGTGGCCCTAGCCGGTTTGGCTCGGTGGATAGAGCACCGCCCGAGGACAGAGGGGTCTCGGGTTTGATTCCCAGTCAAGGGCACGCACCTCGATAGCAGGCTCGATCCCAGGCCCCAGTCTGGGTGCCCGTGGGAGGCAACCAGTGGATGTGTCTCTTTCAGGTCCCTCCCTCTAAAAATCTATGGGAAAATGTCCCCAGGTGAGGATTCTCTCTCTCTCTCTCTCTCTCTCTCTCTCTCACACACACACACACACACACACACAGACACACTCACACAGACACACAGAGAGAGAGAGAGACACACACACACAGACACACACATATCACACACACACACAGAGACACACACATATCTCACACACACACACACACACAACCACTGTAGACGTTTATAAGGTTAAAAACCCAAGTGTCCACGGGTGACATGGAAAGCCTCCCTTCCCTCCTCCCCACGTTCTGTTGCTTTTTATTCTCAGAAAAGTTTGAAGGATGCACGTTTCTCCACTCACCCCACCGCCCAGAGAGAACCACTCTCTGTATTTCCCAGGTGTTTTTCTCGAGGTGTGTTTTACGTCCCTGGCCCTCACATGGGATGTTAGTACCGAGGACGGCTTTCTGGGCAAGCTGCGGTGATTGATTTTTTAAAAAATATATTTTATGGATTTTTCACAGAGATAAAGGGAGAGATAGAGAGTTAGAAACATTGATGAGAGAGAGACATCGATCAGCTGCCTCCTGCACACCCCCGACTTGGGATGTGCCCGCAACCAAGGTACATGCCCTTGACCGGAATCGAACCTGGGACCTTTCAGTCCGAAGGCCGACGCTCTATCCACTGAGCCACACCGGTTTTGGCTGATTGATTTCTTGAGCTGGGGGGAGAGGAGGAGGGAACAGGGGGACTTCCTGCCCCTCCCCTTCCCCCACCTGCCCACCGGGCAGCTCTACCCAGCCTTTTAGCCTTTGCCTGGGAGGTGGGGTCCCGTGGTGTCTAGCTGTCTGGCCGTGGTAGGGGGCCAGGACCTTCCCCTGCTTGCTGGGACCCGCGTGCACCCTCCTCAGGAGCCGTTAGCTGGTGCCATCTGGAGGTGGGCATTTGGCATTCGTTGGGGGGGGTGGTTGCCTGAGATTGCCATGCGCCTGGGTCCAGCTCGCTGCCGCGTTGGTGACTGACACCCCATAGGATGGAGAGGACGATACTGGAGGTTTCCTGAGCGCCCAGTGGAGAGGGCCGGCTGCCGAGGGGGGTGGGGGGACCCCTCCCCACCCCTGTGCTGTCGCAGGACCTGGGCCCCTTTCCTCTCAGACTCCAGGCCGGTTTGTCCACATCGATGGCGCGGCAAGGGGTGGACCGGCGGGCCCGGGTCCTCGCCGGCTCCCGGGGTGCCCTGCTCTCAGGGCCGCGGGCGCCCCGCCCTCCCTCCCACCCCCGGCCGCCTTCACGCGAGGCTTCTGGTTGTGTCTTGGCAGCAGGCCCAGCAGGACAAGGGGTGCAAGAGCAGGAGTGAGGGCCCCAGAGAAGAGAAGCTGCTGAAGAGGCAGGCGCCGGCCCCCGGGCGGGACCGGGAGGCGCAGGACGCCGGCGGCGCCGTGAATGTAGAGAAAGCAGGTAACGACGTCCGCCCGCCCGCCGACGGGCGGCTGGCAGGGTGTCACACTGTCCCCCCCACTCTGTCCTCCTTGCAAATGCCGGTCGCCTTGACAGGGATCTCCCACCCCAGCCCCAGCCTCCTCCAAGCACCCGCTCCCAGCGCCCAGCTGATGAGGCTTTGGCGGGCGGGGGCTGGGGTTGAATGTCCCCGCTTTTCCCTCTTCCCCTGCACCTGTCTAAAGCAGGGCGGCCCTGCCAGCTCAGAGACGCCACCCACAGCCTGCAGAGAGAGAGGCCTGGCCGCCTTCCCCTGTAACTCGGGGTCCCCCGGGACCCAGAGACCCTGGGACAGGGCCCCCCTCTGCTGCTGGCTGGCGGCCCCTCTCTTCTCTGGCCGGGCTGACTCGGGGGAGATTCTAGGGCTCCCCTTCGTGCGATTCCCCCGTGGGAGGCCGGGCCCAGTAGTCACGGGGCAGGAGCGCCCTCACAGCGCCCACTCGGGGAAAGAAGGGGCCGGCCTGTCTCTTGCTTTCCCGCCGTCACCAGGGGTGATGTGCGCCTGAACTTGCCTGGCGGTGGAAGACCTCATCCGTCCTCTGGGTCCGTGCCAGAGCCACGCTCGCCCGTCTGTCTGGGCGGGCACTCCGGCGGTCGGCGGCAGGTGTGGGGTCTGGCCGAGGCCTGGGCAGACCGGCCTTGGCGAGGGGGGCACCATCTGGTCAATCAGGGGGGGGTCTCCTAGTGGGCTGAGAAGCGAGGGGCCAGTTCTCGTCACGAGGGAGGCCTGACTTTTGTCAGTGGGGCCAGGGTGGGCCTGCGTGTCCCTGAGGGCAGTGCCCAGGGACGGTAGGTCCTGAGCCCGGACACACCAAGCGGGTGCCCCTCCTCCGGGCAAGGGCTATTCAGTAGCTTGTCCCCAAGTGTCCTCTGACCACCCACTGTCCCTTAGCTCCTTCAAGGGCCTTTCTCCCTCAGCAAGCACCCCCCAGACCCCTCCTCGCTCCTGGGGAACACAGCCCAGGGTGCATCCCAGCAGGCATGGGCTCCGGGGTGTCCCAGAGCCTTCTTGGGGAACAAACAGCATCCTGGACAAGAAGGCTCTCCCATGTGCTGTGGGCACGCACCCACACTCACACCTGGACGTCCCTCCTGGTGTCCAGATTCCTGTTCCAAGGGTGTGAGTGGTGGTCTCGTTGTCTTGGGGTAAGGCCCATTGTCCCCATTTTATTTATTTTATTTTTAAAATATATTTTATTGATGTTTTACAAAGAGGAAGGGAGAGGGATAGAGAGTTAGAAACATCGATGAGAGAGAGACATCGATCAGCTGCCTCCTGCATGCCCCCTATTATAGATGTGCACGCCCCCTATTACAGATGTGCCCGCTACCAAGGAACATGCCCTTGACCGGAATCGAACCTGGGACCCTTCAGTCCGCAGGCCGACGCTTTATCCACTGAGCAAACCGGTTTTGGCCCCATTTTATTTTTAAAGATTTTTATTGATGTTAGAAAGGAAGGGCGAGGGAGAGAGAAACGTCCATGAGGAGAGAGAATCATGGATGGGCTGCTTCCTGCACGCCCCCTACTGGCGATCGGGCCTGCAACCCTGGCCTGTGTCTGAACCAAGAATCGAACCCTGACCTCCTAGTTCATAGGTGGAAGCTCAACCCCAGAGCCAGAGCAACTGGGCTATTGTCCCCATTTCACAAAGGAGGACCCTGAGGGGCCTCTCCCACCAGAGCCCAGGCACCCCATCCCCCCACCCCCCCACCCCCTGCCCCATAGCAGCCTGCAGAGGGCCGAGGCCATGCCAGGCCCCTGCTGCCCGGGGCAGCCCGTGTGCAGGCCTGGAAGCGTCCCTCTGGCCTCACTCTCTCCGGAGCAGAGAGCAGAGGCCGGGCCCGCAGTCTGTGACATGCAGGCGGTGTCACGTGCAGGCCATCTGGCCGGGCCACTGGCCAGCCCGGGACTCGCCTGCTCCAGCTCCTGAGTCAAAGTCGTCCCCAGGGGAAAAGCCAGCCCCCCCTCCCCCGGAAGCTACCCCCGTGTGCTTTGCCTCATGAGAGTGGGAGTGGGGACTTCTCCCTCTTTCCCCCCCAGACCCCCCTCCCCCAGGAGGCGGGGCGTGTACTGAGCCGATCTGCCCAGCCGGGACCCGCTCCCTCCCCCTCCCACTCCAGCCCGGGCTTGTCTGCAGCCAGGGACACGCTTGCCGCCTCTGTGGGTCAGAGCCGGGCCGGGGGACTCCAGGAGCAGGTGGCTGCATCCATGCACTCTGGGACCCCCCTCCCCCGCCTCCCGTCCCGCCCACAGGGCTGCGGCTTGGGGACCTCCCGTGGGGGAGCCCAGAAGCCCTGGGCTCTGAGGCCCAGCAGGGGCTCGCGGCCAGGGGGTGCTGCTCCACCACTTTCCTCTCGGCCACCTCGTCCCGGACTCTTCCTTCTGGCTGCGGGGTTCGGCCAGGGCCCGGGTTTCCGCCCTCCCCCTCCTCCCAGCTCCGTGCCAGCTCCCGGCCTGCAGACAGAGCCCACGGCCAAAGCCAGCTCTGGCCAGCCTCCTGCTCACAGGCTCCTGTCTGTCTGTGTCCCGACACCCATCTGTCTGTCTCTCCTGCTCCCGGTGGCAGGACCGGGGGAGGCTGTGGCAGGAGGAGGACTCGGGAGTCAGCCCAGCCCGTACTAACCAGTCCTCCAGCCCGTGCGGTCCCTGCTGTCAATCCCGTCCGGGACAGGTGTCCACCCCAGAGCGGCCTGCCTGTGTCTGTCTGTCTCTGCGTCCTGGTCTGTCTGTTCCTGGCACACACATACTTTTCCTTTCCCCCCTCTCTGTGTGCTGCTGACCACTGCTCCCTGCGGAGGGAGCACCCCCTCTCCTCCTTACTCTGGCGCGGGTTTGGGGTTTAAGGAAGCATGCACCCCGAAGAAGAGTGTTCTATGGGGAGGTCACCTGACTCCTTCCCGGCTGCTCCCGGAGAACGTGCAGATCTTTCTCAGCCGCCAGGACTGGCAGGCGGGCCGTGGAGAAGGTGTCACCCATCAGGCCGAGGGCCCATGCTTTGAAGGGAGTATTCAGTGAAAGCTGCTGCTTTCCTGAGCCCTCATCCAGGCAGTGCCATCTGCCCCCCCCCCACTCTCGCCACCCGGAAGCGACCCCAGAATCCCACAGCTGCCCATGCTGCGGCCCAGGCCCCTCCCGGCCCCATCTGCTCCGCTAGCCTCCTCTCCTGTCCCCGCCGGTGAGATGGTGCGGTTGGCCCTGCCGGGACGGCCCCTCTCCTCGTCCAGGGCGGACCTCGGCCGCCGCCCTGCTGACCGGCCACTGCTTTGCTCATAGGTGGGCGGCTCTCGGGCCGCGGGAGGTGCTCGAGCCTGTCGGGGCCGCCGGGCGCGGCCCCCGTGGTGCATAGGATGGTGGAGGCCATGGCCCGGCTGCAGGAGGACAAGGCCCGGCTGCAGGAGGAGCTGGCGTCCCTGCGGGAGAGGCTGGCCCTGCGAGACAGTGACCAGCAAGCCGCCTCCGCCCAGCTGCAGAACCAGGTACCTGGGGAGGAGGGGACGGGCAGAGGCCGCCGCTGCTCCCCCCCGTGGAGCGGGTCCCCGGACATCAACCCGGTCACCCGGAACCCTCCCGGCCACCGGTGTGATGGACAGCTAGCCGAGCGCACGAGCGGGCGAGGCGGCGAGAGCCAGAGGCCTGGTTGTCCTCGCACCCCTTCCTCAGGGTCCCCGGGACCCGGACCTGCCTCCCCAGAGTGACAGGGGCAGCCCGGGCAGACATGAGAGCAGCAGGAAGGTGCAGGGATGGAGGCTTCCAGGCCCGAGTGGACAAAAGTCAGTGCAGAGGTCACCCCCTGGAGCACCGGCAGGAAGGGGGGCTGGTGTGAGTGCGCGTGGAGGAGGGAGAGCCACGGGTTCAGGCTGTGAGCGTCGTTTTCTCTGTTCAAAGGCCAGGGGGGCGCTTGGGGACTCACAGCTCGCACGGTGCGCGCCTGGCAAGCCGATCACCAGCCTCCTCTACGCGCCTGGCTGCTTTCTCCTCTGCTTCCCGGGACATGGACGCCCAGCCGCGCTCCTGGGGCTCCGCTCCGCACCCCCACTGTCCCGTCTGTGTCTTGTGCCTGTGTCTGCCTCTCTCCACTGCCCCACGGTCTCCCCTGTCTGCCCCTCCCCTGCTTTGGGTCTGGCCTGGTCTGTGGAAAGCCCTGCCTTTGGGGGGAGCGAGTTCTATCTCTCTGGCCCCCCAGCACGTGGCCCTTCTCCTGGCTGAGCATCATGAGTGCTGTGGCTTGCCCTCGGTGCCGGGGGCAGTGGGTTCGATTCCTGCCTCTTTAAAGGAAGCATTTCCCCCCAGCCTCCTGGTGTGTCCTGCTCTCAGAACCACCTGTCCGGACCACTCTCTGTCCCTTGCTGGGTTGGGTGGTCCTCCTTGGGGCGTCCCAAGTGCCTGGGTCTCCCTCTTACATGCTGACCCCATTGTTTGCCCCACGAATAGGGGTTCCCCAAGGCAGGCTGTGCCAGGGCAGCTGTGTCCACTGCCAGCTCCTGCGGTGCCCACCTGCCTTCCTCCCCGATGTTTGCTGGGTGCCCAGTGTGACTGGCATGGAGCTGAGTTCTGGGGATGCCCAGGGAGACAGACACACCCTGGCCTGTGGGGGCTGCAGGCTCAGGGAGGACGGACGTTGGTTGTACACACCCATGTCACGTGGGAAGAGGAACGAGGGCTCCAAGGGGGAGCACACGTGGAGCGTCAGGGCTTGGTCTGGGGGGTTCAGGACCTGCAGGCGAGGTCAGGGAAGGCTTCCTTGAGAAAGTGACACTGAGCCGAGGTCGGGCCCAGAGCAGAGGAAATGTGTTTTGAGCTGAGGGGGCAGGTGTGTTGGTGCAAAGGGACTGTGGTGTCCCCTGGAGGATGGTTCCAGACCACCAGTCCCTCAGGGATGACCAAATCCTCAGGTGCTCAAGACCCTTATATCAAACTAGAGGCCCGGTGCACGGATTCGTGCACCAGTGGGGTCCCTCGGCCTGGCCTGTAGGGATCGGGCAAAAACTGGCTCTTCAATATCCCTGGACGGGTCCCAGGTCGCAGGAGGGTGCAAGCCAGCGAGGGACCCCACCAGTGCATGTGCACCGGGCCTTTCGTATGCATATAAGATTTTTGGTTAGTCTCTTCCCACCCTCTTCTTCCCCCTTCCCTCTGAGAGTCATCAGTCTGTTCCATGTTTCCATGCCTGTGCATTGAGCGTCTGCCCCCTGGTGGTCAGTGCATGTCATCACTGTCAAACGGTCGAACGGTTGAAAGGTCCAACATTCGCTTAGGCTTTTATCTATACAGATGGCTTAGTATTTGCACGTAACCTATCTACTTCCTCTCATATACGTGAAATGCTCTCTAGATTAATTACAATGCCTAATACAAATGCTGTGTCAATAGTTGTTATACTATATTGTTTAGAGATCAACTTGCTGGAGTTGTTTTCCCCCCAATTAAAAAATTTTTAAAAAATGTATATATATTTTGCCCTGACTGGTGTGGCTCAGTGGATAGAGCGTCAGCCTGCGGACTGAAGGGTCCCGGGTTCGATTCCAGTCAAGGGCATGTATCTTGGTTGCGGGCACCTCCCCAGTAGGGGGTGTGCAGGAGGCAGCTTACCAATGTTTCTGGCTCTCTGTCCTTTCTCTTCCTCTCTGTGAAAAATCAATTATATATATAATGTATATATATATTTTTATGTCAGAGAGAGGAAGGGAGAGGGAGAGAGGGATAGAAACATCAGCGATGTGAGAGAATCATGGATCGGCTGCCTCCTACACACCCGCTACTGGGGAATCGAGCCCTCAACCCAGGCATGCGCCCTGACCCAAATCCAGCGGTCCACCTCCTGGTTCAGAGGTCGGCACTTCACCACTGTGCGACACAGGCTGGACTCTTCCCCAAGATTTTTTTTTTAAATATATTTTATTGATTTTTCACAGAGAGGAAGGGAGAGGGATAGAGAGTCAGAAACATCGATGAGAGAGAGACATCGATCAGCCGCCTCCTGCACACCCCACAGTGGAGATGTGCCCACAACCAAGGTACATGCCCCCCGCCCGGAATCGAACCTGGGACCTTTCAGTCCGCAGGCCGACGCTCTATCCACTGAGCCAAACCGGTCTCGGCTCCCCAAGATTTTTGAGGTGAGGATGGGGAACAGGAGGATCGGAGGGCTGACAGGATGAAGGCAGAACCGAGGCCCGAGTAGCTGACGCGTGGCACGGGCTGTGGGGCTGGTGCAGGACCCCATGGTACACACATCTGGCCCACAGACAGCCCCCGAGAGCTCTTGGCAGCCCTGCCCTCCCCGTCCGCGGTGTTGACGGCCCAGGCGCTTCCCTTCCCAAACCCGGGTTGTGTTCTTAAAGCGCTTTCCCGAGATAGAATCCCTGACCACCACACCCACCCCTTTTGAGGTGTGCAGCGAATGGTCTCAAGTAGGTGCCGGTGGTGAGGCAACCACCTCCTCGCTCTAATTGCAGAACATTACGTCACCCCACCTCCCCCCAACTCCTGGCAACCAGCCGATCTGCGTTCTGTTGCATGGATTTGCCTGTTTGGGGCACATTTCATGTAAATGAAATCATAATACGAGTGGCCTTTTGTAACTTTCAACAAGTTTTTTTTTTTTAAAAGCTTTCCCCCCCCCCCCTTAATTAGCAAAATCGACTTAGTTCTTAGAGGGGAAGTTGAAGGGGAAGCATCACAGCCTTTTGGGTGTCTCCCAGCCCTGCAGACACTGGGGGCCCCAACCCTGGCTCCCCACCACCCTCCCAGCCCTCACTCCTCTGGGTCCTTTGGAGGAATGGGAATTCTGATGGGTGCCTGGTCTCGGCTCACTTTGGTTTACCCTCAGGCTTTCTTTCTTTCTAAAAAAATATATTTTTTTATTGATTTCAGAGAGGAAGGGAGAGGGAGAGAGACAGAAACATCCATGATGAGAGAGGATCAATGATCGGCTGCCTCCTGCACGCCCCGCACTGGGGATGGAGCCTGCAACTCAGGCTTATGCCCCGACAGGGAATCAAACAGTGAGACCTCCTGGTTCACAGGTTGACATTCAGCCACTGAGCCACACCAGCCGGGCTCTCCTCTGACAGCCTGTCAGCTCTTTTCTGCTAATTTCTCAGTGGCTGCACCTCCAGCTCCAGTCCCCGAGCCTCTCTCTACAGCAGTGGTTCTCGGCCTTCCTAACGCCGGGACCCTTTCATACAGCTCCTCGTGTGGTGGTGACCCCCAACCATAACATTATTTTCGTGGGCGCTTCATCACTGTCATTTTGCCACTGTTAATGAATCGTCATGTCAATACAGCGGTACCTCGAGATACGAGTGCCCTAACATACGAGTTTTTTGAGATACGAGCCGTGGAACGAGCTATTTTTGCTTTGAAATACGAGCAACATTTGAGATAGGAGTCATCGCGCGGATCGGCCCGCTGCACACGACCCACCAGTTTACCGCGACTCGAGCGTCTCATAGTTTCCCACGCCTCAAGGTCACGGAGCGAATTAAACTCGTGTCTCGAGGTACCACTGTATCTGTGTTTTCCGATGGTAAATATCTGTGGAGACTCACAGGTTGAGGACCGCTAGCAGGGTCTGGCCTAGGACCATCGGAAAACACAGATAGTGACACGACGATTCATTAGCAGTAGCAACGAAAATAATTTCATGGTTGGGGGTCACCACCACATGGGGAGCTGTATGAAAGGGTCGTGGCATTAGAAAGGCTGAGAACTACTGCCCGAGAGAGTCCAAAACCCTGCAGAGCCGTGGTGCTGGGTTCGAATCCTGATGTGGGCCCTCCGCAGGAGCTGTGTGACGGGGGCTAGCTAACCCTCAGCTGCCCCTCTGTTTCCCCCTCTGCGCAGCGGGCATGGTACCGGGGCCCGGCGAGATGGTCCCGGGTTAGGGGGTGCTGCCACCCCCTTCACAGGGAAGAGTTTGGGTTCGTCCTGGCTTTGCCACTCGCTGGCTGCCCAGTCGGAGCCTGCATCTCCCGGGGTCGAACGGGCTGAGGCGGGCGGCTTCGTGGCTGCGGGGCAGGTCCCAGTGAGCCCGACGGGAAAACGGGTGTCAACGGGAAAGTGCTGTTATGGGGAGGGCCCCCTGCGCGCTCCGGCCTCCGGTCAGCCTCGCTGGGTCTGACACCCGCTGACTCTCCTGGTTGGCTCCACATTGACCCTCGAAGGAGCACCCCCCCCCCACCCAGAGGTCCCTCCGCCGTGTCGCCTCGGTGCCTGGCTCCCAGTCTCGCTGTCTGCGCGTGGCTCTTCCTGAAAGGCAGGCCGGGTTAAGGGTGGGTGAGTGGGCGTGCTGTCCTGGCCGGAGTGGTTCAGTGGTTAGAGCACCGGACCGCACACCGCAGGGTCTCGGGTTCGATTTCCGGTCGAGGGCATGCGCCGCCCGGGTTGCAGGCCTGTTCCCCAGCCCCCGTTGGAGCCCGTGCGGGAGGCAGCCAATCAATGTATCGCTCTCACATGGATGTTTCTCTCTCTTCTCTCCCTCCCGATCTCCTTTCCACTCTCTCTCTCTCTAAAAAAAAAAAAATCAATGAAAAAAATATCCTCAGGTGAGGATGAACAAAACAGAAAAATGGAGTGAGGGCTGTGGGTGAGGGCTGTGGGGTCAGCCTGGTCGGGGGGCTGCGTTACCGTCCCAGGTTTGCCGCTTCGTGGGCAGGCATGACCTGGAACACGTGGCTCCGCCAAGGCTTCGTCTCTTGGAGCCTCAGTTTTTCTTCCTGTGAAATGGGCAGAATAACAGTGCCTGCCTCGGGGTTGGGGGTCAGAGTGCTGCTGTGATGGGGAGAGCCTTCCCCGCCGGTGCAGGGACTCGGTAAACGGGGCTGCCGTGATCACTGTGGGAACCTGGGCTCAGGAGGGCGGCAGGGGCCTCCCCTTGGTGAGTGTGGGAGGGAGACTTTGGTGGGTGCACTCGGGCCAAAGGTCCCCTCCTCAGTCCTTGAGCGCCTGGCTGACCCAGGCCACTGAGTGGGGCTGTGGCGACAGAGGATGACCCTCCTGGACGTCGGCAGTGACCGCCCCAGGTGATGTCCTGGTGGCTTCAAGCCCCCCCCTCCTCTGGGGGCCGTCCCTGGAGCCGGGGGCCCCCGAGTACAGAGAAGGAAGCCCAGGGGCGTCGCGAAGCCGAGACTGTCCCTGAAGGTTGTGCGGGGGGCAGGTGGTGTCTGGATTGGAGCCGAGCCCTCTGGCCTGGGGTCCACGCTTCCCGCTACCCCTCAGTGGCGGAAGGACTCAGATGCAGAAACGGGCAGCGAAGGCAGGGCCGGATGGACGGGCCAGGCCTGGTCAGAGGTCATGGGGCCAGGAGCCAGGCCTCCTGGGAGAGGGAGCATGCTGGGGACAGCGTGGGGTTCTCTCCGGGGCTGCCCCTCTGGCCTCCGGGCTGTTTCCCTGCGGCCCCAGGCCCTCTCGCCTCCCCCGCTTAGCAACGCCTCTCCTGCCCCTGGAGAGCCTTCCTGTCCTCAGGAAGCGGCTGAGGCCCGGCCAGCGGCCAGCGTGGCAGGAGGCGAGTGGCCGGCTGTGGGCGTGGATGGGGGCAGGGCGGCCCCGGCCTCTGGGCAGCCCCTTCGGCCAGGAGATGTAACTGTCAGGCCCTCCAACCCCCCTACCCCCCCCCCCCCTGCAACTCCAAGGCTCCTCGGCACCAGGCCTGTGACTCGGTTTCTCTGGCGGACACCTGTGTGGCCCAGGCCCAGCCTGGTCCCTTCCTCCATGGACCCTGGGGCGACCCCGAGCCGGCCTGGCGCCCCACGGCCGCCTGCCGGGAGCCCGCCTTGCCCTGTGGCTCTGCGCTTGGAGTGCGCTGGCTGCCCGGGCGGGTGCTGGCGGTGGTTATGGGGACTTACTGTGTGCTGGGCACCTGATGAGCAAGAGAGAAGGCCCCTCCCTCTTGGGACCGACGACGGAGAGCCATGTGGGTGCACAAAGAGGTGCCTCTGGGGCTCCCTCCGGGCTGTCCCTCCTCCCTGGAGGTTCACCCTCAGCCCCCCTCTCTGCCCTGGCTGCGCTGAGCCTGCAGCGGCTCCCGTCTGAGGTCCTCTGGGTGCTCTATGTCTGTTTGCTCACGGTTTTCCTGCCTCACCGACTCCTGGCACCTCCTCCTGATCCTCCCCCCCCCCCCCCCCCTCCCCCAGCGGACCCCTTTGGGCAGCTTCTCATTTCCCCCCCCCCCCAGGGGCTGGTCGGCGGGGGGGGGGGGGGCTGACACCCACCCCATGGATGGTTTGCGCCTGACCAGCCACCCCCCCAAAACCTCCCCCCCATGTGGAGCTGTGTCCCCCGCTGCCTAGATAACCCGGGAGGCGGCTGAGTGTCTGACACTCTGACCACAGGCGTCATTCACAGCCCCTCCCTCACCCCCCTTTTGTAGGCACCTCCATTTGGGGCGCCCCTCAGAGTTCTAGGCAGAGCCCAGAGCACCCAGGCTTCCGATTGTGATGCAACAAGGAGACTGGAGCCCTGGCCGCCGGCAGGTGGCAGGTGGGCGTCCCGACCCCCGGGAAATGCTGGAAACCCCCACTTCCGTTGCATCGAGTCTGAGGGCCAGGCAGCGCGCGCGGGGGCAAGCGAGGTCAGAGCACACTCAGCCCCGCCGAGGACACTGCCCGTCTGGGCCGCCCGTTCACAAATGGACCGTGCTGGGGTGATTTCTGGGGGAGGCCACTGCGGAGGGGGGGGACCCCAACCTTTCAAAAGGAAACGGACCCACCTGTGTTAGGGGGAAGGGGGCGCAAGAGGAACACACATTCTCTGAGGCTTCCAAGTAACGGAAAAGCGTGAAGAATTGGTCGTAGAATTCTGGGGTCCAGGGGCCTCCACGGGGTGGTGCTGCTCGCACGGTTTCGTTTGGGGGTTTTTCTTTGTGTTGAGACACGTTTCCCTGAGTCATTTAAGCTCCGGGTCAGCAGTAGTGACTGCACGCCAGTCTGTGTGCCCCCACAGGCCGCCCCCTCCCCAGGGTTGGTGTTCAGGGGATCCCCGATTTTGTGACTCAGGAATGAAGCGCTGCCTTGTGCAAAGTAGTTAGTTCCTCCTTCCCTGTGGGGCCGAGGACTGAGCACCCCTCTCCCCGCAGGCTCTTAGCAGAAGGGGTATCGGGAGCGTGCCGAGAGGGGCAGGAGTTTTGCCACCTGTGTGGCCCATGGCCCAGCACATTGCTGGGGCGTGGGGAAGGGGGGAGGGCTGTGGGAAGGGATCCTCCAGCTCTCCTGGCTGTGCCCTTAGGGGATCCACCTCCCCACCCCCCACCTGTCCACCCAGAGGACTTGGGAAGCCAGGTTGGGCCTCCCAGTCCTCTCTGGGTCTGTGTTTGGAATCCCGTCCCCGATCATGAGTGACAGCGCGGTGCCAGGGCCTTTGCCTCGGGGGCGGGTGCAGCCCATGGCCGCTTCCTGCCCGACCGACTCCGAGAGGCCGGGCCCGGCAGACCGTGGTCCAGCCCCTTCTCCGCCTGGAGGACTGAGCCCGGGCCCTGGTGCCCGCAGACGGCGGAGGCCCCTCGGCCATTCGAGTCGGAGATTTCACACACGCCCCCCGAAACCCGCACTTCTGGCCTCTTTGGGAAGCTCGGAAGGGTGGCGACACCCAGCCTGTGTCCTCCGTCCCCGTCCCCCGGGTGCCCGGTGGCTGCCTCCTGCCGGGGATCTGGGGGTCCAGCCCACACTGCCCCTCACCTGCCTCACCCGGTGGCCCCGGAGGCAGGGGAACACGGTGTTTGTGGCCCACTGTGAAAGCCACACCTGGACCCCCCTCAGAGTGAGTCCAGGGCGTGGGGTGCGCATCCCAGAGTGCTCTGCAGGAAAAGCTGCAAACGTGCTCACGTCAGAGTCCAAGCCCTCGTGTGCCCGTTGGGTTCTTTTCCCGGGAGGGGGGTCTGCGGCCAGTGGGAGGTTGGCTCCCGGAAGGGTCGCCGTCCTGGGGTCTGCCCGCGGGAGGCTGGTCACCCTCACCTCCAGATGCGGTGCACAACCCCGTCTCACCCAGCCGCAGTTCCTGCAAGGCAGGCTGGGAGCTGGGGTGGACACAGGCCCCAGATGCGCCTGCTCGCTGGCAGACCCGTCTCCGCAGGCAGCCTCACCAGGAACCACACCACGTGGAACATTCTAGGGCAGTAGTTCTCAACCTTTCTAATGCCTCGACCCTTTAGTACAGTTCCTTATGTTATGGTGACCCCAACCATAAAATTATTTTTTGTTGCTACTTCATAACTGTCATTTTGCAACTGTGATGAATCGTATCTGTGTTTTCCGATGGTTTTAGGCGACCCCTGTGAAAGTGTTGTTTGACCTCCAAAGGGGTCACGACCCACAGGTTGAGAACCGCTGTTCTAGGGGCTGGGCCAGGACAGATCCTGGCTCTCTAGTGCCTTTTAAGAGAAAAGAACATAAAGTTACAAATTCAGAAGCGGGTCAGGCCTCGGTGGCGGGGGCCTGTGCAAGGCACGCGTCCTGAGGGGTGGCCTCCTGCGCCCCCCGGTGAGCTGCCCCCGGCCTGAGCCCAGGCGTGCAGAGTTCACAGCATCCGCTGCACCTGCCCTCGGACTGGCCGGCGAGCTCGGGGCCGCTGGGTCCTGGCGGGAGAGGGTGCTGAGGGCTGGCAGGCCCAGGCAGGTGCCTCTGACAGGGAGTCCCCGGGGCGGCCTGGACACAGGGCAGGCTCCGCCGAGGCCGGGGTGTGGGCTGGAGGGGACCCGGGCCCGCGGTGACCCTGGCTTTGTGCCGGCAGGTGGAGAGCCTGAAGGAGAAGCTTATCAGCCAGGCCCAGGAAGTGAGCCGCCTCCGATCGGAGCTGGTGAGGCCACCACGGTGTCCCGCAGGGGGCAGCGGGCGGGGGCTGAGCCTCCAGACGAGGGGTAAGGGGTCTGAACCCCGAGCAGCAGCGCAAGGAGGGGGCAGCGTCCTGTCCAGGAAATGCTCCTGGATGCTTCCCACCTTCGCCAGGCCTCCGAGGTCCCGTGGCGCCCGGGGCGGGAGGGGAGGTCTCCTCTGCGATGGAAGCCGGGGAGTGTGAGCTCTGTATAAATAGGACTTGTGACTTTCGCAGGCAGGAAAATAGGGTGATGGGGCGGGTGCTACCGGAGCCGTTCCTGTCTCACCGCCCTCTCCCTCTCTCTCTCTCCTGTTTCATCTTCGTCCCCTGAGCCCCTGCTCTCCTTCCCTTTTTCTCCTTCTGTCTTTCTCCCCCCCTCCCCTGCCCTGGCACACACTCTGTCCCTCCCCTCCTGCGGGGGCCCTGGCCTCATGCCCCCGGGGCTGACCCCGCAGGGCGGCACGGACCTGGAGAAGCACCGGGACCTGCTGATGGTGGAGAATGAGCGACTGAGGCAGGAGATGCGGCGCTGCGAGGCCGAGCTGCAGGAGCTGCGGGCCAAGCCGGCGGCCCCCTGCCCGGGCTGCGAGCACAGCCAGGTGAGCCTGGGGCAGGGGGGGGGCGTCCCCGAGGGCCCGTTCCTCACAGGGCGCCGGCTCTGTGGGCCCGCCTGCCCGCCTGCCTCACCCGGGCCCTGGCCTGCCCCCCGCCGCCGGCAGGAGAGCGCCCAGCTGCGGGACAGGCTGGCCCAGCTGCAGCTGGAGGTGGCGGAGAACAAAAGCCTGCTCTCCGAGCTCAACCTGGAGGTGCAGCAGAAGACCGACCGGCTGGCCGAGGTGGAGCTGCGCCTCAAGGACTGCCTGGCCGAGAAGGCGCAGGAGGAGGAGCGGCTGAGCCGGCGCCTGCGCGACAGCCACGAGACCATCGCCAGCCTGCGGGCCCAGTCGCCGCCCATCAAGGTGGGAGCCCGGGCTGTGCCCCGGCGCTCGGCCCCCTGGGGCCCGGGGCAGGGCCGGCATGCAGGGGCAGGTGCGAGTGGTGGAGGCGGCGGCGGCCAGGTCTGCACTCAGTCAGTCTCTGCCTGCGCCCCCTCTTGCCCTCCGGGGCCAGGCACGTGGTAGGCATCTGGCAGCCGATGCTTAAGGTGCCCCCCGCAGGCCAGGCACGGACATAGGGCATCACTGGGTGCCCTCGTCTTTTTTTTTTTAACATATATATATTTTTATATTTTATTGATCTTTCAGAGAGGAAGGGAGAGGGATAGAAAGCTAGAAACATCGATGAGAGAGAAACATCGATCAGCTGCCTCCTGCATGCCCCCTACTGGGGATGTGCCCGCAACCAAGGTACATGCCCTTGACCGGAATCGAACCTGGGACCCTTCAGTCCGCAGGCTGACGTTCTATCCACTGAGCCAAACTGGTTTTGGCATTTTTTAAAAAAATATTTTATTGATTTTTTACAGAGAGGAAGGGAGAGGGACAGAGATCTAGAAACATCAATGAGAGAGAAACATTGATCAGCTGCCTCCTGCACGCTCCCCACTGGGGATGTGCCTGCAACCAAGGCACATGCCCCTGCCCGGAATCGAACCTGGGACCCCTCAGTCCACAGGCTGACGCTCTATCCACTGAGCCACACCGGTTAGGGCTGGGTGCCCTCATCTTTGCACTCATCTGCTCTGTGCCGTGGCTGGGGCCCCAGCCGGGCTCATTTGTGGCTCATTAAGAGGCCCAGGCAGCCACCTGGGGATCCAGGACCTCGCCGCGTCTCTGTTTAGCTCAGGGGCTCTTGGTGGGTTGTCCCTGAGGGTCCCCTCCCCGGGCCAGCTGAGTCTCAGGGCCTCAGAGTGAAGTCGGGGCACCCTCACACTTCCATGCCCCCCTCCCTCCCTCGCCCGCACGCAGTATGTCATCAAGACGGTGGAGGTGGAGTCGTCCAAGACCAAGCAGGCCCTCCACGAGGCCCAGACCCGGAACGAGCAGCTGCAGGAGCAGGTGGCCATGCAGCGGCAGGTGCTGAAGGAGATGGAGCAGCAGCTGCAGGGCTCGCACCAGCTGACGGCGCAGCTGCGGGCACAGGTGTGCAGGCCGGGCGGGGCTGCGCGTGGCCGGGGACAGTGCGTGCATGCAGCGGAGGCCAGCCTGTCGTACAGGGCCACCGACCCAGGCTGGTCCCTCCTCTTCCCGCTGACCGGGTGAACAAGGGCCAGTTCTGTGGGAGCCTCTGTTTCCTCATCGATAAAATGAGGTGATCGCATCGCATCGCACCGCACCGTGCGGCTCAGGGGCTGACTCATCGGAGGCTCTTCTCACCGAGGCGAGGGCTCAGCACACCGCTCTCGGAGGGTGCTCTAGTCAGTACCGGAGCAAACATGCTCTCCTGGAGTGCGCACGCCTGTCATGCATGTGCCAGACCCAGGCTGGTGCTAGAGCAACATGGAGAAGTAGCTGAATGGAGCTCACGGCTCCATGGGGGGGGGAGAGATGGCCATCCTGCCCCTCTACTGTGCGTGTGCATGTGTGTGTGTGTGCATGTGTGTGTGTGCATGTGTGTGTGTGTGTGCGTGTGTGTGTGTGTGTGCGCGCGCGTCCAGGTATGTGGGAGGCATAAGAAGAGACAGCCCCATGTACTGAGCCCCTGGCCTTGGCCGCCAGATCGCCATGTACGAGGCGGAGCTGGAGCGGGCACACGGGCAGATGCTGGAGGAGATGCAGTCCCTGGAGGAGGACAAGAACCGGGCCATCGAGGAGGCCTTCGCCAGGGCCCAGGTGGAGATGAAGGCCGTGCACGAGAACCTGGCAGGTGAGCCGCCACCGGGCCCCGGGCTGCCCCGCGCTGCATGCAGCCCTCCACCCCGCCCGCCTCACACCCCCGCCCGTCCCCCCCCCCAGGCGTGCGGACCAACCTGCTGACGCTGCAGCCCGCGCTGCGGACCCTCACCCACGACTACAACGGGCTCAAGCGGCAGGTGCGCGGCTTCCCCCTGCTGCTGCAGGGGGCCCCCGGGGGGGTCACGGCCCGGGGGTGGGCCCCCCCGGGGGGGGGGGGGGGGCGCGGGTGAGGCCTGGTGCCCCGGGGCACAGGCCGCATCCACCCAGGTGCTTGTCCGAAATCCAAAGGGATCTCCAGACCGCGGTGCCCCTGCCTCCCCCCCCCCCCCCCCACACACACAGCCACCCCAGACCCTGTTTGAAAACGCCTGCTCAGGGGCGGGTATTTGGGCATTTGCTCTATCGGGACTCCTGAGCCCAGACGTGTTACAGATGCCCTCAGGTCTCAGACAGCTGTCAGCCGGAGTGTACGTTTTGCGAGTGCACGGAATGTGCGTTTTGTTCCATGTGAGAATAGCCCGGGTCTCTCCCGTGCCTCCCACACACCCAGCCTTTCACAGCCCCTCAGCTCCTCGACCCTGAATGACGGCTCTGCCGGGCCGAGAGACTGGTGCATTTCAGGAGAAGAAACCAGTTCTTTTTCACATATTATGTCAGTAAGACGTGGACCTGGTAGGAGGAAGGGCATTGCCGAAACCGGTTTGGCTCAGTGGATAGAGCATCGGCCTGCGGACTGAAAGGTCCCAGGTTCGATTCCGGTCAAGGGCATGTACCTTGGTTGCAGACACGTCCCCAGTAGGGGGTGTGCAGAGGCAGCTGATCGATGTTTCCCTCGTCGATGTTTCTAGCTCTCTATTCCTCTCCCTTCCTCTCTGTAAAAAAATCTATAAGATATATATTAAAAAAAAAGGGGGCGTCGGATGAGAAGGAAAGGACTCTGCGACCCTGCTCCCCAAAGGCGGCCTCGGTGCCAGCAATTCCCAGGCGTTCGCTGCCCTCTTACCCTCGGGGGGCAGCATAGGGGCGGGCGCCGGCATCCTGCTGCTTTCCCCCGTGAGATGCAGCCTGGAGACCTTTGCCCACCAGCTCCTACTGATCCACAAGTCATATGCTGTTAGCCCCCTTTACAGACGGGAAGACTGAGGCTTGAAGACATGGAGCCTGTGGCCGCGGGTGCCCAGCTCCTCGGGGGAGAGCTGGGAGTGGGGTCCAGCGGGAGATGAGGCTGAGAGGCCGCTCTTGGTGCAGCCGGGTGACCTTGAACGGTCGGCTCAGCCTCTCGGGGGCTCAGTTTCCTTCTTTGTGCAATGGAGCTGGTAGCCGCACCCCTCCTCCCCAGAGGGGACTCAGCCCGGGGCCGGGGACAGTGCTCAGCCAGCCGGGGGGCCGGCAGCCAGTGGAGCGCCCCCCCACGGTGCTGCGTGTCCCCCACAGATCGGCCAGGCCATCGAGGAGGTCAACAGCAACAACCAGGAGCTGCTGCGCAAGTACCGCCGCGAGCTGCAGCTGCGCAAGAAGTGCCACAACGAGCTCGTGCGGCTGAAAGGTGGCTGCGGGGTGGGCTGGGGGGATGGGGGGCGCCGGCACGGGGGTCCTCCACCCGGCTCCGGGGCTGCCCTGCCCCTCCCCCTGGCCCCAGCTCTGCTCCCTGGAGCTGGGTCCTGTCACTGAGGAGCTCCTGTCTCGGAGGAGAAAGCCACGGAGAGTCAGGGCTTGGCTCTGTCCAACCCCGAGGCCCCCCCCAGGGCCCGGTGGCGAGGGGCTGCCAGGCCCCTGGTTCTGACCGAGGGCCGGGCCGCGCCGAGATTTCACCTGGTCACCGCGCCAAGGCCTAGGGCAGTGGTTCTCCACCTTCCTGAGGCCGAGACCCTTGCATACAGCTCCTCATGGGGTGGTGACCCCCAACCATGAGATTTCGCTACTGTGATGCATTGTGATGCAAATATCTGCATTTTCCGATGGTCTTAGGCGACCCCTGTGAAAGGGTCGTTCGACCCCCAGGTTGAGAACCACTGACTTAGGGGTTACCCGTCCTGTGCCCGGGGCTGCTCCAGACACGGAGACCTGGCTGAGGGCCCCCAGGCGCCATCCCTGCCTCAGGGCGCTCACGTCAGCTGGGAGGGCAGACCGTGAGCCCCCATCAGCCAGAGAAACCCCGACAGGCATTCCGTGGCCAGGGCTGGGGAGGAGGGGTGCTGGGGGGCTTCCTGGAGGAGGCAACGCTGGATCTGAGACGTGGGCTGGGAGTTGGCGCGGACAGGTGGAAGCGGGGAAGGTGGACCCGGGCGAGCTGTGGGGGGCGTTTTCATTCGGGGGGCACGGGGATCCCACCGAAGGGCCTGGAGATCCAAGCTTCCAAACACCCCACCCCCTGCAGGCAGCCTCTCCGCCAGCAATTCCCAGGGCGACCCCGCTCCTCCTATCCACAGGACCCCCACAACTGACCTTTCTCCCTGTCCCCGAGGGGTGCGCCCGCCCTCAATGGGTTTGTCAGGAAGGAGGTGTGCCAGTGAGGGAGTTCATCCTGTAGTGTGCGGGCCTGGGAACCCCGGGGAAGGCAGGAGGCTCCTGAGCCGCTAGCCGGCTTATTAGGGTTCCGGCCGTCTGGTCTTGACCCAGCCTGTCCCCTCTTCTCCTCCCCGACCCCATCCAGGCAACATCCGGGTGATTGCCCGGGTCCGGCCGGTCACCAAAGAGGACGGGGAAGGACCTGAGGCCGCCAACGCGGTGACCTTCGATCCCGATGACGACTCGGTCATCCACCTGCTGCACAAAGGGAAGCCTGTGTCCTTCGAGCTGGACAAGGTCTTCTCCCCGAGGGCCTCCCAGCAGGACGTGAGTGTGGCTCTCAGGGGGTGGGGAGAGGGGGGCACGGAGACACTCACCAGGAAAGTGAGGGATGGTGGAGGGGGGGAACAGAAAGCAGGGGGAGAGTGGGGGGAGGCAGGATAGAGAAGCCTGGGTGTCAGGGTCCCTCCTTCCCTCTGGAGAGAAGAGGGTGGGGAGGTCAGACTGAGGGCCTTAGAAGCCTCTGCTGGCAAAGGAGAGATTCCCCCCCCCACAGTCCCGCCCACCACGTGGCCCTCCTACCCTCAAAGCTCCACCCACCCATGTGGCTCCTCTCACCATGTGGCTCCTCCTACCCTCAAAGCTTCACCCACGTGGCTCCTCCCACCATGTGGCCCCTCCTCCCCTCAAAGCTCCACCCAC
>JAAGEH010000452.1:4659647-4685804 GCA_011751065.1 Lasiurus cinereus | reverse complement strand
TGGCTCCTCCCACCATGTGGCCCCTCCTACCCTCAAAGCTCCACCCATGTGGCTCCTCCCACCACGTGGCCTCTCCCACCCTCAAAGCTCCGCCCACCCATGTGGCCCCTCCTATCCCCAAAGCTCCACCCACTCCTTTGGCTCCTCCCATCACATGGCCCCTCCTCCTCTCAAAGCTCCGCCCACCCACGTGGCTCTGCATAGCCACCTGACCCTGGCCAGCTTTGAGCCAGGTCCCTCCAGCCTCTGAGAGGCGGGGGGCATCTCAGCATCTGCTCTTGTCTCCTCTCTGCCAGAGCCAACCTGCCAGGCCTGTTTTGCCTGTGCTCTGCCCTGTGCCCGGCCCTACCTTTGCCCTCGTCCTCTGCCCACTGTCAGGCAGGCAGGCAGGCGGAGGAGGTGCCCGGCCTGTGACTGGCCTCTGCCTCCCTTTGGCAGCGCCCTCTAGGGGTGGGGGCGGGTCTCCTGCGTGCCAGGCCCGGCCCTGCCTCAGGTGTTGGTGGGCAGTAGGCACAGCCCTGTCTTCCCATCCGTCTTTCGGCAGCGAGGTTACCATCGGTGTCTGGTGCCACTGACTCGTTACTGGCGATTGCACCACAGTCACGTGCTCTGTTATTGCTGCAGGAGGGAGCGGTCAGGGGGAGTGGCTGGACTAGGAACTGGTGGGGACCCTGGTCCCAGCAGCCCCACACCCTCCATCCCATGTTCCCCCCTCCCAGGTCTTCCAGGAGGTGCAGGCCCTGATCACCTCCTGCATCGACGGGTTCAACGTCTGCATCTTCGCCTACGGCCAGACGGGTGCTGGCAAGACGTATACCATGGAGGTGGGTGCCCGCTGCCCGGGGTGGGGTTCAGACGGTGAGGACCACCCCTTGCTGCCGTGGGTGGGGGCTCAGGGGTCTGCCTGGTGTGCTTTGCCTCACTCGGTCTTCACACCCTCCCCAGTCACCAGGGCCTGAAGAGGGGGTGCCTGGGAGAGGCAGGGGTGACCACCAGCAGCTAGCAGAGGGTCTCAGCCTGAAGGCAGAGTCCGCCTCTCAGGACCAGCTCTCAGGGAGTGGATTGGGCTCCACCTGCATTCATTGGGCTCCTGCCCTGTGGCTGGGGGCGGGGCCTGGGGGCGTCAGGATGAATGAGGGCCGGTCTCCACCCTGAGGAGGTCCTGGCCGCCCTGGGAGAGGCTGGCTGGTGAAGACTGTCCTGAGAGCCCTGCTCTGAGCTGCCACCTCCCTGCTTGGGGCTGTCCCCTCCCCTCGGGGACCCAGCATCTAGATCAGTGGTTCTCAACCTTCCTAAGGCCGCGACCCTTTAATACAGTTCCTCATGTGGTGGTGACCCCCAACCATACTTCATAACTGAAATTTTGCTATTGTTATGAATTATAATGTAAATACCCGTGTTTTCCGATGGTCTTAGGCGACCCCTGTGAAAGTGTTGTTCAACCCCCCAAAGGGGTCGCGACCCACAGGTTAAGAACCGCTGGTCTAGAGGAAGAATCCTGACTGTAGGTGAAAAAGGAAGGCTATCCCTCCCCCCTGGATGTCTTTGGTTGGTCAGCATCTCCCTGGCTCTTGATGGGGTGGTTTCTGGGTAGAGACGGAGGGCAAGTGTCTGGGTGTCAGGACCAGAGGAGAGAGAGGGCCCTTTGAGGGGAGGGGCCCTCAGAGGGGAAGCAAGAGCCCAGGTGCGATTTCCTTTCAGAAAGGCTGGGAGCTCAGGGTCCCCAGGTCCCTGCCGGCTCCACCCGGGCCTGCCCTCTGCCACCTACAGTCACCAGGGCCAGGGCCACGCTGGCTCCCACAGCCGTGTGCGGTCCCCGGCCGGCGTTCCCCTGGGCGCCCTGCTCTGTCTAGGGCGGTCCGGCAGGTGGTACCGTTTTAACGGTGGGAAACTGGAGGTGAATGAAGTGGCTTGCGATTGGGCGAGGGGGTTTGGGTACAGAAGCCTGCGGACGGAGGCTGCGGGCAGGGAGGCTGGCCGGCGAGGGGCAGCTGGAGCGGGCTGGGGGCCACAGGCACCCTGTGAGCATCTGCACGGGGCCACCCCTCGTGGTGGGAGGGGCCCAGCTCACGGGGCCTTGCTTCTGCCCCCAGGGCACCCCTGAGAACCCAGGCATCAACCAGCGGGCGCTGCAGCTGCTCTTCTCGGAGGTGCAGGAGAAGGCCTCCGACTGGGAGTTCACCATCACCGTCAGCGCCGCCGAGATCTACAACGAGGCCCTCAGGTTTGAGGCTCTGGGGGGCGAGGGGGGGAAGGGGGGATTATCAGGTGGAGGGCCCTCAGGTGGGTGGTTCTCAGGGGTGAGGCCCGCAGTGGGCGGCCCTGGGGTGGCACAGGCCTCTGAGAAGCTTTGTGGTATCAGGACCGTGGAGAGCCAGGTGGGATGGGAACGTGGAGTCTTCTTTTTTCTTTTTCTTTTTTTAAATATATATTTTATTGATTTCTTACAGAGAGGAAGGGAGAGAGAGTTAGAAACATCGATGAAAGACATCGATCAGCTGCCTCCTGCACGCCCCCTACTGGGGATGTGCCCGCAACCAAGGTACATGCCCTTGACTGGAATCAAACCCGGGACCTTTCAGTCCGCAGGTTGATGCTCTATCCACTGAGCCACACCGGTTAGGGCCGTGGAGTCTCCTTGAAGGAGGAGTGGGGGGCAGTACACCAGGACTCAGCTCAGAGGGTCTGCTGGCCCCAGGACCCTCCCCACCAGTGGGCAAGGAGGAAGGCACGCTCTCTCACCTGAGGAGTTCCTTCCTCCCTCCTCACTCCCCCCAAAGCTCCTCCCATACCTGCAGGCTGCCCAGGCTGATGAGAGAGGGCTATGGGGGGCTGCCCACAGGGTCCGTGCACGGTGGGGGCAGGAGCATCGCACAGGCCTTTGTGGAGACAATAGGTCTCTGCCCTTCAGTGGGCTGCGTGCAGGGACCAGCTGGAGGAGGAGGAGGGCTTAGCCCAGTGTTCGGGAAGGGGTGTGGTGGGTGGGTGGACATCCCAGCTTTGGGGCAGGTGCAGAGCCAGCGGACACAGGAGGGGAGAGTGACTGTCGTCCCCTGCACCCCCACTCCGCAGGGACCTGTTGGGGCAGGAGCCCCAGGAGAAGCTGGAGATCCGGCTGTGCCCCGACGGCAGCGGGCAGCTGTACGTGCCAGGGCTGACGGAGTTCCGGGTGCAGAGCGTGGACGACATCAACAAGGTGCGGGGCTGGGGGGACCCGGGGTGGAGGGGGGACCCTGCCCAGAGCTCTGTGAGCCTCTTTCCTCCTTCGGGGACAACAAGGAGGGTGACACTTGGGGGCGGGGCGATCCCCAGGCCCCCCTCGAGCCCCGCGCCTCTGCCCCCCCCCACCAGGTGTTTGAGTTCGGCCACACCAACCGCACCACGGAGTTCACCAACCTGAACGAGCACAGCTCCCGCTCCCACGCGCTGCTCATCGTGACAGTGCGCGGCGTGGACTGCAGCACCGGCCTGCGCACCACGGGTGAGCGGGGGTCCCCGGCAGCAGCCCGTCCAGCCCCCCGACACCCTCTCCCCGACACCCCCGCCTCCAGGGCGCCCCTGACCCGCCCCACGCCCTCCCCCAGGGAAGCTGAACCTGGTGGACCTGGCCGGCTCGGAGCGCGTGGGCAAGTCGGGCGCCGAGGGCAGCCGCCTGCGGGAGGCGCAGCACATCAACAAGTCGCTGTCCGCCCTGGGCGACGTCATCGCGGCGCTGCGCTCCCGCCAGGGCCACGTGCCCTTCCGCAACTCCAAGCTCACCTACCTCCTGCAGGACTCGCTCAGCGGGGACAGCAAGACCCTCATGGTGGTGCAGGTGAGGCCTCGGGGGGCGTGGCCAGCAGCGGGACCGGGCCCTTTCCGGATACCCAGGCTGCGCAGGGAAGGGACCCTGGTCCTCAGCAGATCCAGCCCCCTCCAGCTGCCCCTGGCCGGCCAGCCTCCCTGCCCGCAGCCTCCGTCCGTCCGCAGGCTGGCCGGTCCCCAAACCCCCTCGCCCAATCGCAAGCCACTTCATTCACCTCCAGTTTCCCACCTTTCAAACTGTACCACCTGCCGAATGCCCTAGTCAGTGACATGCACCCCGATGGGGCCACACACCAATGGGGCCCCCTAAGTTCCTTCATCTGGGTCCTGGTCCCCCGGCCGTGAGCGCCCTCTGCTGAGCAGGCTGCCCCTCGTTCTGTGGGGGCCGCCGGCCGGGGTGGGCAGTGAGCCCTCGTGTCCCCCAGGTGTCCCCCGTGGAGAAGAACACCAGCGAGACCCTCTACTCCCTCAAGTTTGCCGAGAGGGTGCGCTCCGTGGAGCTGGGCCCCGGGTCCCGCAGGGCAGAGCTGGGGTCCTGGTCTAGCCAGGAGCATCTGGAGGTAGGGGCCTGGCACAGGCCTGCGGGCACTGGGTCAGACACTGCCAGGTCAGGGGCCAGGGGGGGGGTCTGGGAGGGGTGACAGCCTGGGGCGGGGCGGTGGGGGGGGGGGGGTGAGGAGATGCCAGAGGGGCTGGAGCCAACACTCGAACCCAAACCCAGTAGCCAAAGTAGGTCTTGGCCTTGGGGATGGGCGGGGCGCGGGAGGCGCACAGGTGCCCGGCATCGACCCGCTCACGTCTTTTCGCGTGTTACCTCGTTGACCTCTCGCAATAACGAGCTGGGCGCGTCACGGCAGCCATTTTGCCGACGAGGAAGCCGGGTCAGGAGGCTGGGAGGAGAGGGGAGCGTGGAAGAGGGGTGCACGGCCCCACCCACCTGCGCCCCCTGCCCACAGTGGGAGCCAGCCTGCCAGACGCCGCCCGCCGCCGCCCGAGCCCATTCGGCCCCCGGCTCTGGCACCTCCAGCCGCCCGGGCTCCATCCGGAGGCGGCTGCAGCCCTCGGGTGAGCATTGCGGGGGTGGGCGGGGGGGGTCTGAGTCACCCCGACAGGCCAGGCCCCGCCACGGGACTGCCCTCACCTGGACGGGCTTTTTAAAAAGTTTCTAAACTGCCCAGAGCCTGTTTCACAACCTCCCCTGGTCCTGGGCCTTCGCCAGGGCCGATGGTGCTGTGTCCGTTTCACAGAGGGAAACGGAGGACCCCTCTCCCCCCAAAGGGCTCCTCGTGGGCTGGTGACCTGAGGCCCAGGATATGTGTGTCCCTGGCTGGGCGCCGGCAATACGCCCGGCAGAGCGAATCCGTGTCCCCAGCCGAGCCCAGCTCCGCGGGTGGAAAGGGCAGGGATCACCCCCCCCCCTCCCGTCCTGGGTGAGGAGGGAGCCCAGCCAGGGACTGGGATCCAGGCCTGCAGCCCCCAACTGGCCCCGCTCACAGAAAGCCCAGCCCGAGCTTGGGGTCCCAATGGGGGGGGGGCGGCAGGTCCTGGGGCGCGGGCCCGAGGCAAGCCCGCCAGTGAGACGCCTGTTGCTTTGATTTCAGCCTGAGGCTGGCGGCCGTCTCAGGTGAGTGTGGGCCGTGGCCCGGCCGCCCGCGCCTGGCCTGGCCGTGGGTTGTCGGGCTGTGCCGGGCGCCTGCTGCTCAGGGCTGGGGCTGTCCCGCTGCCCGCTGTCTGCCTGTCTGTCTGTCTGTCTGTGCGCTGCTGCCTGGCTCCCTCCTGCTCCCGCGGAGGCTAACAAGCCCCCCTCCCCCCGCAGGGAAGTCCAGGCCGCTGCCTGTGTGACGGACGCGTCCGCCCTGCGAGTCAGGGTCTGGGTCCGAGGCCGCGCCGGGAGCCTGGGAGGCGGAGCCGGAGGAGGCCCCGCGCTCGAGAGTCTCCCCTGAGATGAGAAACGCGTTCGGAGGGAACGGTGTCCCTCGGCTGTGCTCTCGGTGCCAACGACGTGGGCTGGAAGGGCAGGCCCAGACCCTCCGAGAGTGGCCCGTCGAGAGTGGCCCGTCGTGGGGAGGGCGGCAGTGCCAAGAGGTGGCCCTCGCCCGGGCTGGCCGGCCTCTCCCGCCTGCAGGGTGCCCTCTGCAGCGGGTGGCCGAGGGGCCCCCGGGGGTGCAGGAACCGTGGGACGGACGGCCTGGGTGGTGGGCACCCTGGGGGCCGCCGGCCCAGGGCCCGCCCCGGGCGAGGACGTGGTGTCCGTTGTGTACATAGCGCGGCCTGCTGCAGGGGACTCGGGGTATTTATAGCCGGCAGGAGGCCGGGGGCGGGGGCTCCGCTGCTCCCCACCCGCTGGGCACCGGGCGCGCTCCTTGCCCCCCGGCCTCCTGACCACTCGCTCCTCTGGAAGCCTATTTAAAAACTTTTGGAAGCTTAGCCATTTTTAATATTAAAATAAAAGCCTTTTTTCACACGTGTGGTCTGAGGGAACGGGTCTTGTGAGCCCCGGAGCAGGGTGCCAGCTGGGGCTGTGGTTCCTGCTGCTGGCGGGCCCCCCACAGCCCGGGCCTGCCCTGGTGAGGATGGCGGGGCCTGAACGTCCACGGAGGGCACCGCCGCTGCCCCCTCCTCCCGTCACCTCCGTCTTACAGGTGGGACACGGAGGCTCCAAGGCTCAGCACAGCCACGGCCGGGCCTGGCCTTGTCCACGTTAGTGGCCACAGGGGATAGGACCCCTTCCCCCCTCGCCATGGGGGTGTGCGAGCCTAAATTTGGTGCCAGCCTGTGCTCAGTGGGGGCCTCCCTCCAATGGGGGCTGTGCCCACTGGGTCGGGTTGCTTATGCTGGCCGCCAGCACTGGGGGTGCTGCAGGGAGTGAGGTGTGTTCAGGGCCTGCAGGGGAGGGTGGGGGACGGCTCGTCCGGCCCTGTCTCTGAAGGCCTGCAGGGGCACATGGTGACTGTGTCTGAGGTGGGGTCCTGGCATCCTGCAGCTGTTGGCGTGGAGGCATACAGGACAGCTGGGAGTGTGGCTGAGACGGGTGTGGGGGATGGTGGGGCCCACCTCTCACCTGTCTCCCCGCCGCTCCCTCCCCCAGAATAAGTCTGAATGGGCCCTTTCCTGTTGGCCCGGCACTCTGCTGCCCCCTGCTGGCCACACGGCCTGGTGCAGGCCTCTGCCTGCAATCCCGCACCTGGGAGGGCCCTGCGGCGAGGAGCCCCTTCGGGCAAGAAAACCAGGGAGTAGTTACAAATTTAATAAAATGTCTTATAAATTACAGCGGCAGCCCCAGGGCTTGGTTGGCTGCCCCAAGATGCAGGAATTGGGCAAAGCTGGGCAGCCACGGCTGGACAAGTTGTCTGAGAGTTCGGG
Organism: Lasiurus cinereus; assembly: GCA_011751065.1. Taxonomy (NCBI): domain Eukaryota; kingdom Metazoa; phylum Chordata; class Mammalia; order Chiroptera; family Vespertilionidae; genus Lasiurus; species Lasiurus cinereus. Next base: position 4,678,637 of record JAAGEH010000452.1, on the reverse strand, counting down.
GCTGTGGAGGTGGCCAGTGGGCCAGCGCGGCCGCCTCCAGGATGGCCACAGGGCAGAGGCTCGTGGGCCGGTGGGTGCACAGTAACCAGAGTGGGGGTTGAGGCCAGGCCCCCAGGGGTGCCCGGTGCCCCCATCCACTGGGTTCCTCAGTCCAAACTGGCCATGAGCAGGTGCAGCTCCCGGAAGGCACTGCCGTGGCGGCCGCTCAGGCCCGACTTGCTCCTGACGAGGCCGCTGATGCTCTTGAGCTGCTTATAGCAGAGCCGGCACTTGTGCAGCCTGTGGGCGGAGGGGCAGCACTGACCGCCGCCGCCCCGCTCCCCGGCCAGGGGGGACACAGGGCTCAGGGCAGAGCTCCCCCACCCTCCACCCGGAGCTGGGTCTTTGTCCCAGGCCCAGTAACCTGCATAAGCTGGACCAGCAACAGTGGGCTGGGCCCTCACCTCTCCTCCCGGCTGATGTCGACGCCCACCGAGGGCGGGGCTGCCAGGATGTCCGTGATGAGGGGCAGGAAGCGCTGTAGGATCAGCTTCAGGGAGGTGCAGCCTGTCTGGACGTAGCTGCAGAGGCAGGTGGATGGACGGAGCCGCAGGCAGGCGAACAGCAGGGACAGACAGACAGACAGAGGGGCGGAGGATGAGAGGCATGCGGGCTCGTTTCCGCCTGGGCCCTTGGAAGCTGCGGGGGGTTGGAGGGGGGCAGCAAGGCTGCACAGGCACCCCTGGGGGCCCCACCTGGGGATCTGCCCAGTCCTCCCCGCCATGAGGCGGCGGCAGCTCTCGGCGTACCTCTCGTACTTGCTCTGCAGGAGCTTCTCGATCTGCGGCAGCACCGTGGTGCACAGGTCCAGCTTCCACAGGGAGCTGGGGAGAGGCCGGGACAGGCCCTCAGCACCCAGCCCTGCCCGCTCTGCCCCCTCGCCCCCTGCGGCCACTCACGCTTTCTGGTTGACGATGTTCAGGAGGTCCACCACCACCGACAGGTCATTGATGGCTACGGCCGAGTCCACCGACGTCTGTGCAAACAGAGCGCCCGTCACAGGGCTGGGAGAGGGCCCCTGCCAGGGGTGTGGTGAGGGCCTTAGTGTGGGGAGCGGTAAAGCCGCCTGAGGGCTCCGCACAGGCCGGGCCCACCGGCAGGTGAGCAATGAACGGCGGCTTGTGAGGAGGATGGAAGAAATGGAGTCAACCACGGGGTGGTGACGGGCTGCCTGCCTCCCGCTGGCCAGTTCCTGGGCCGCCTCTGGGTTCTGCCCTCAGCCTGGGGCAGGCGCAGGGGCAGGCACTTGCCTTGATGTCGCCTGTGGTCCACACGGCCCTCACGGTGTCCAGGTTCTTGTGGCGGCTGGTGAGCACCACACACATGGTGTCGTGGCCTTTGCGGATCTGCGACATGGCATCCTCATCGACCAGCTCCGTCTGCTGGGGGATCTTCACCGCCTGTGGGACGGCCCAGATGCTGGCGGCGAAGCTCGGCCCTCGCCCACGGCCCCCCTCCCACCCCCCGCCCGGGGCTGGGCCCCCACTCACAGGCAGGAAGTCGGAGGCCTTCAGCCCAATGGGCTCGTTCCGGGTGGCAGGGATGATGGCAGGCTCGGTCTTGGGCGCAGGGGTGGAGGTGGCGACCTGGGGCCAGGGTGGGACCTCGAGCTGGAGGGGTTCGAGGCTCAGCAGGCAGCCGGCCAGAGGGCTGTCCTTCTGCCCCCCAGATGGGAGGCCCCTCACCCCGCCGGGCTCAGGGCGCCAGCCCCTCTGAGCCTCACACGCCGTCTACCCAGACCTACGTTTGGCACCGGGAACTGCGGCTCCGTGGCCGGGCTGGGCTTGGCTGCCTCCTTGGCGGTGGCCACGTCTGGAGGCAGAAGGAAGAGATTCTGGGTCAGGAAGAAGGCAGGGCTCGGGGGGGTTCTGGACGGCATCTGTAACTGGGGGGGACGGGGCAGGCTGTCCCCCACTTTCTACCTACCCTGTCCCAGGCCTGGCAGAGAGCAGGCACCTAGCCTGTGAGTCCATGGGACCAGGGAGCTGAGGGAGGACAATCTGCCAGCTCACCGGGAATGTGTGCCAGGAGCACGGGTGGTGAGGGGCTGGAGAGCCACAGGGCCCCCAACTACTGCGGGCCCAGCTCGTTCCTCCACAGCACGTGCCCCATTTCTGGACTCCTCTGTGGGGTTGCGAGGAGCACCCGCCTACCCTGTGCACACTCAACCACCAGGGACTAGCCTGGGCCCTGGCACATAGTAGGTGATCCTGAGCAAGCGGCAGAGTCTGAATCTGTGCCACAGAGGGGAGGGGCGGGCAGGGGATCAGAGGGGAGAGGACTGAGGAGCTGGGGGGCCAGCTCTGCCCCACCCCGACTCACCATCCTCGGGGGGGCGCTGGGAAGGGCTCACTTCTTCGAGGGGGTGTCCGACCTGTAGAGGGGAGAGGGGTTGGGGACTGTCAGCTGCCCGGGGTTCCTGAGTCCCTAGGGCTGGGCAGCCTGGGACCCAAGACCCTGTCAGGACGCGGGGTGGAAGGTGGTTTCCAGGCCTGCCGCTGCACCCTGCGACCCTGTCCTGGCCCACAGCCCTCAGCCCCGCCCCTTCCCACCCACTCGCCCCGGCCGTGGGCAGGGCTCTGCCGGGGCCCAGGGTGCCTGGGGTCAGAGCTGGCGGGCGTGGGGTCAGGACTAAGGGAGCGGCGGCCTTCCAGAGGCGGGTGGCGGGTGGCGGGTCAGGGGCGGGGCCAGGCTCACTGATGCTGTTCTTGGGCTGGAAGATCTCGTTGTACTCCTCCGCGTTCTGGATCTCCGCACGAGACTCCCGCTCGTCCCGGTCGTCCTCGCTGCTGGGGCTGCGGCGCTCGCTCTCCGAGTTCTGCTTGACCCTGCGGGCAGCAAGAGGGGGACGGGCCAGTGAGCCAGGCTGGGCCCCCCGGGTCAGACCCCCTTCCTGTGCCCCCGAGCCCACCTCTGCGGCTTGCTGCAGGTGGTGCTGGGCCGCTCGTAGATGCGCCGAAGGGGGGCGGTGGGGAGGGGTGGCTGCTGCGTCAGGAGCCGGCTGTCCTGCACGGGCTCCTGGGCCACCGTGCCGGTCCTGGTGACCCGGGTCAGGTCCACCACGTACGAGGAGACGTTGCTCTGGGCGAAGGCCACGCCTATCTGCAGGAAGCGGAGCGGCGGCTAGGGGCGGGGCGGGCCGCTGGGCGGACAGTGGGGGGGGGGCGGGCGGCGGGCTCACCAGCTGGTTGTTGCAGATGGCCAGGTCGGCCACCTTGCCCCAGCTGACGAGGACCACGTCAAAGCAGCGCTCGGGCTCCCAGCCGTAGACGCGCAGCGAGTCCTGGCAGCCGCTGTACAGGCAGCAGCCGTCGGGGTTGAAGAGGATGCTCCTGGGAGGCGAGAGCGGGCCGTGGGTCCCGGGAAACCGGGGAGTCCGTGGGGAGCCCCGGACAGGGGGGAGCAGAAGCAGAGGGGGAAAGCCCGCCCGCACCCACACCTCGTTCCCAGTGGCCTGCGTACCTGACGGGCCCCGGCTCCCCTTCAATACAGCTCACCACCTGGAATTTCTCCAGGTCCCAGAAGCGGATGGTCCTGCAAAGACAGCCAGGCTGTGCCGGGAAGCCAGAGCCCTGGCTCCACACAGGCCTCCTCTCCCCCGACACACACACACACACACACACACACACACACACACACACCACCCCGCAGGGCCTTAAGAGCAATGCCTTGGGCCAGAGCTGGCCCTGGACAGGCAGGAGGAGGGGACACAGTGGGAGGCCCACAGGGGCCTTGGGGACATGCCCTTGAAGGCTCGGGACACAAGCCGGAAACCAGAGTCCCATCTTGGGCTGGCAGTTTACTCAGCCCAGCGTCTCACCAGGCATACGACACCCTGGGACAGAGACAGATCGGGGACAGATATACACATACTCCGGCAGTCCCAGGCGGCGGCCCCTCTCCTCCTCACCTGTCGGAGCTGCCGGAAGCCAGGAGGTACTCGTTGGGGTGGAACTCCACCACGTTGACGGGCCCCGTGTGGCCAGGGAACTCGGACATCATCTTGCCAGCTGTCAGGTCCCAGAGCTGGGCCGGGCGGGTGGCGGTCAGGAACCCCCCTCTCCCTCCCGTCCCGCCCAAGCTCCGTCCACACGCCACCTTCCCGCCTGCACAGCTTGGGACAGCAACCCCCCAGGAGGGAGGTGGGGACCAGGCTGAGGGTGACCAGCAGACCCAGGCCCCAGCCCTGGGCTGGGTCAGGTCGGGAGCTACCTTCACTGTGTGGTCATCTGCCGCCGATGCCAACCACTTCCCGTCGGGGCTGAACCGGAGACACCGCACGGCCTGGCTGTGCCCCTGAGGAGGACACGGCACTGGGCTCACCCTCGGGGTCTGGCCCAGGGCCTTCCCTCCCCATCGCCCCACGCCACCCCAGCCTTCGACAAGCAGTGCATCCTGGGGTGCCGGCAATGAGGGGAAGACGTGGAGCAGATGCCACAGAGGCACACGTCCCAGGGGGACCATGGACTCCCGGGCCTGCAGAGGCTCTGGGACATCAGACTGCACGGTCAGAGTTAAATGCCCTCTCTTCATGTCAAAGGGTCTAAAACCTCTAAGAATAATAAAATAAAAATCTCTCGCCAAAACCGGTTTGGCTCAGTGGATAGAGCATCAGCCTGCAGACTGAAGGGTCCCAGGTTTAACTCCGGTCCTGTGCCTTGGTTGCAGATACATCCCCAGTAGGGGGCGTGCAGGAGGCAGCTAATCGATGTTTGTCTCTCATCGATATTTCTAGCTCTCTATCCCTCTCCCCTCCTCTGTGAAAAATCAATAAAATATATATTTTTAAAAAATCTTTTAAAAATCTCAATAATTCTATGTTAAACTTAGTGCTTCCAAACTTCTAGGAACAGGTACCCCCCGCACCCCCTGTCCGAACCTGCTACCTGCCTGTAAAACCAGAGCACAGAGCACCGTGGTTTGGTAAGCACGGTTCTGGGAGACTCGTGGAAAGCTGGGGGCCCTGGTGGACCACGCCCAGCACCCTGCTCTGCTCCAGATTCACATGTCTCGCGCTCTCACCCACGTAGTACAGCAATGCCCTCCAGCCCCGGCCGTGTGGGCACCCCCATGCCTCAGGCCTGCACGGAGCTGTGGAATGGCCACAGAGGGCCTGCCTTACCCTGTACCGGAAGACACAGCCTTTTCTCCTGATGTCCCAGAGCTGCGGGGAGAGGAGCAGAGGGGCAGTCAGCGCAGGAACAACTGAGGCTGGGCCTGCACTGTGGGCCTCCTGCCTAGACCGGAGGCCAAGGTGTGGCTGCGAGCAGAGAAGGGATCGGGGCGCCTCCAATCATTACACCCCAAAGTGACAGCAGTCTGGAAACTGCTCGCTAAAGCTGGGAATCCCGCCTGGCTGGTGTGACTCTGAGCATTGACCTATGAACCAGGAGATCATGGTTCGATTCCCGGTTGGGGCACGTGCCCGGGTTGTGGGCTTGATCCCAAGTAGGGGGCAGGCAGGAGGCAGGTGATCAATGTTTCTCATCATTTCTCTCTCTCCCCCTTCTTCTCTGAAATCAATAAGAACATTTAAAAAAAATTAAAATAAAGCTGGGAATTCCAAGCAGAAATGTCCCATCTCCCTTCTCTAGGAGGCTGTGCATGTTGCCGCACAGGGAAGACACCCACAAAGAGCTGAAAACCCACCCTCGGGCAGGACATGTTGGCCCACTGCCAGCCAGAGACCCAGGGCTGAGAGTGGCGTCTCACCTTGATGTTCGTGTCCTGGGAACCTGAGGCCACAAACTCGCCGTAGGGGTGGAAATCCAGGCTGCAGATGTTGGCTTTGTGGCCCACGAGCGTGCGAAGAACTACGAGAGAAGCAGACATGTGGGCTCGAGAGGCAGGTTGACGGCCAGCACAGAGGGGCTGCTGTGTTTGTGGGGGGCTTGAATACTAACAAGAAAAACACAGACTTCACAAACGGGGGCGAAAATCAACCAGGGTCCTACCACCCTGTTTTCCTCCTGAGAGCCATTTCTGGCATCACCGAACCTCCGGAAAACGCATCACAGCCCCCAGCTTTCGCTATAGGCTTGTCCAGTGTGTTTGGAGAGCACGGGGGGAGGGGGATGTCAGGCAAAGGGCAGTGGTGGGCAAAGCACCCTTCCCCCCGCCCCAGTAGAGCGAGTGGAGGGTGCACCAGCTGTGGCCCTGGAGGGAGGTGGCTGTGAGGACTGAGAGGACATGGGGGGACAGGCTGGTCCTCAGAACCTCAGGGGTGGGGGGCCAGTCTCCTCCTGCTGCCCCAGGAAACCATGACTCCCACCTTCCAAGGGTCTGCAGGCAGCTTTAGCCCAGCTCAGCCCGTAGGCAGGCGTATGTGTCTCTGGTCCCAATCAAATTTGTCTCCTCATTCTGGCCTCGTGTGTCCCGCTTTTTAAAAGATTTATAATTCTACTGTCTGCATGAACCCGATCCCTGTGCGTGCCGGGCCGACGGGTCCAGGAGCCCAGCCATCCTGAGCTGTGAGCCAAGGAGACGGGTGCTGGGAAGCAGCGCGCTCTCTTCAAGGAGTGGTCGCATGCCACCGGGCTCAGCACCCCGTTTCTGGTGGAGGCGGCCTCGGGCATGTGCTGCCCAGTCTGGGGCCTGGAGGGGGCAGACTGCTGGCTCCTGCTTCAGCCCCTGGGCCCGGCCCCCCACAGCCAGGTTTCCCAAATCCTGCCCCGCCCCGGGAGGACGTGGCGCGCCCCGCCCTGCGTGGGCCGGCTTCATGAAGCGGGATGCTGCTGACCCGCCCTCGCCCTCTGGCTGTGCCACGGAAAGCAGGCAGGACGACATTCTTCAGGCGTGACTTCTGCCCCTGCTTCTGTCCCAGGAGGGACGGCCTGGGTCACAGCAGCTGCGGAGAGGAGGGCCTCGGGGGTGGGTACCCCACGAGGGGACCTTGCAGCCAAGTAGCTGCTCATCCTTCCCTACACCCTCCAGTGATGGGCGGCCTTCAAAGCAACCGTCCTGCACCCCTTCTGTAGCCGTTGCTGCCATGCCCGCCATGATGGGCCCGAGGTCTCAGCTCTTCCTGGCGCGGCTGCTGAGGGCAAGCCTCTCCATCTTCGGAGGAACTCCTCCAACTGAGCCTCCAGCTGACGGTGGAGAGCACCGGGATGGGGGTTCTGACATCAGATTCGGGTCCCAGCCATTCTTCCGGCCTGACTCCAGGAGGGTCCTCGCCGAGCTCAGGAGCCTCCCTGTGCCCATCTGACAAATAAGGGGGCCCTGGCAGCCGGGCTGTGCATCAGGGTCACCTGGCAGCTCACTGAAAGCCGATTCCGGGCCTAGCCCCCTTCTGAGCCGTGTTCGCCGGGAGTGGGGTCTGGGCCATGTTTGCGGAGCCTGAGAGCGGCCATTGTGGGGCTCCAGGCCCAGGGATCCCGGACAGGCCTTCAGTTCCACTCCTCGCCCACCTCGAGGCGCTCTCACATCTGTGTGCACGCGAAGTGGCTGTGTCTGAGGACACACAGCGCCCCGTCTTCCCTTCGGCCCCTTCCAGTCACAGCGAACGGCGGGTGCATCTGCTGGGATTCGGGCCAGGCCGAGGCTCCGGGTGGAGAACTGCCTTCCGCGAGCCTCTGCTTTCTCTGCTGGTTCCACCCCGGCCCCTGGGTCCAGCGATGCCCCCGCCCGGACGCCGTGGGTGCTGTGTGCGGCCAGGCAGCGGGAGCGTGCCGCGACACTAAGCACGCAGCCCACGCGGGGGGGGGGGGGGGGGGCAAGCAGCACCCACAAGGCCCGGGCGCCATCTTCCTGCCCAAGAAGACCACTGACTGCCCTTGGCGGAATGACCCTGGCCACTGAGTGTGTGGCTGATGCCACCGTCCTACAGCAGACGCAGAGCACGCAGCCCAGGAGGAGCCCAGAGACTGGAGGTCTCGGCCAGGCATGGGCGGGGGGTACGGGGGGCGGGTGGGGATCAATTCTGGGGAAAGCAGCCTTGGCAACCCCACGCCCCCGTTTCCTCTCCCCTCCAGCGGCGGCCCCACCCAGCACGCTGGAAGTCCCGGCTGGCGGCGGGCAGCCGACCGGGGGCCCCTCGGGGTGGGCCCGCACAGCTCTGTGCTGACATAAGCAATGCTTCTAGAAAGAATCGGCAGCAGAACCAGGCTGTTTAGGAAGATGGAGGGCATGAGCCAGACACCAGGAGGAGGGCAGAGGCCGAGGCCTCTGAGAAGCGGCAGGAGCGAGAAAGGCTTCCTTGTTCCATTGTATTTTACAGCGACCGGAACCTGCCTTCTCCCACCCTGACTCCTGGCTGACATGTGCCCTTCCATCCTTCCTTCCTTCCTTCCTTCCTTCCTTCCTTCCTTCCTTCCTTCCATCCTTCCTTCCTTCCATCCTTCCATCCTTCCATCCTTCCTTCCTTCCATCCTTCCATCCTTCCATCCTTCGATAAAGGCGAAAACTAACTGAAACCAACAGCCGCAGGAACCGAAGTGCCGGCCACCAGCCCCATCCTGCAGGCGGCTGAGTGGGGGCGCCCCGTTGGGCCACCCGCTCCCCCGTGGGCCCCACACAGCTACCTCACCCCTGTGTGGCCCCTGGGGGCCCCGATGTGCTTCCAGGTCTGAATCCACAAACACAGCCACCCGCCCATCCACACAGCTGTCCACTCGGACTTTTACCAGGCGCCCCTTGGCGCCAGCTCTCAGAGATGGGGGCGAGGGGTGGGGTCACCACTCTGGCCAGTGTCCCAGGACGGAAGCACCCCACCTCGTCAGGACGGGCTTCCCGGAGGAAGCGGCGGGACGGGAGCCCGAGGCGGCGGGGTGCAGGGAGCACGGACACCTACTTTTGGCAGCTTCCAGGTCCCAGACGCGGATGGAGCCTGACTGGGAGCCGGCCACGATGAGCTCCTCGGGCGTGTTGAGGCGGACGCTCTCCACGGGGGACGTGTGCCCCGTCAGGCTCTGTGGAGAGAGGGCGCAGCCTCAGTGCACTTCCTGGTCAGACCCCCCGATGCTGCCCGATGACGGGTCCCCGGGAAGCGTGTCGGCGAGAAGTGGCCCAAGCGACCACGGCTGAGCGGCCGCCTCTCCGGCCTCAGCTCCCGGGGCCGAACGTGGGCCGCGCTCCAACCCCGGCCCCTGCTCCCTGTGCCCGACAGACCGCCCTGCAGAAGTGGCCCTGGGCCCCCTGGGGGGCGGCTGACCCTCAGTCTGAGTCCAAACGGCGGCCCGCCTGGCTCTGCTCCGTTTCACGCTCTGCTGGCCCACGCCCCTCAGGACGGGACCATGGCAGAAGGGAGGCGGGCTCTCAATGGCACCCCTTGCTCCCCTCCAGAATGCCCGTGTCCCCAGAGGGGGCTCTCAGAATCCGCATCTTGGGAGTGACTATGCTAAAAATATGGAGTCTTGCCAAGACCGGTTTGGCTCAGTGGATAGAGCGTCGGCCTGCAGACTGAAAGGTCCCAGGTTCGATTCCGGTTGGGGGCATGTACCTTGCTTGCAGGCAGATCTCCACTGTGGGGCATGCAGGAGGCGGCTGATCGATGTCTCTCTCTCATCGATGTTTCTGACTTTCTATCTCTCTCCCTTCCTCTCTGTAAAAAAAATCAATAAAACATATTTAAAAATATATATATGGAGTATCCCCCCAACTCAGAGCTGGGGAGCAGGGCCAGGCCGGGCCCAGAAGGGAGAGGGGGAAAGTGCGGCATTTCCAGCTTCTGGAGAGGCCAGGTCTGAAACCCCTGGTGTCTGTCACTCCCACCCAGCACTGGCCACCCCAAGGCACAGCAGTGACCCCATCAGTGTTTGCTGTCCCCAGCTCCCCCCTGGGGGTGGGGACAGTAGGGAAAACCGCTCCTCGGTGGAACTCCCCCAAAGCCAGACAGTTACAAGCAGCTGGTCCGACTCCCCCATGTCCCTGGCAGGAGTATTCCCAGGTACACACTCCACGGAGGGCAGCTGGGCACATCCACCCACACTGAGAAACGCCCATTCCCACACACACAGACACATGTCACCCACTGCAGCGAATCTCGTGGACAAAGGACAGAAACAATACAAATGCCCATCACGGGGCAGTGTCATCATGGTCACCCAGGCACTGGATGGCTATTCATTCAGCCTGAAAACGAATGAGCAACCCTCAGACTAACCTCCCTGACGTGTGCAGGTGTAAAGAGATGGAGACAGTGTGTACAGTGTGAAGCCATTGGTATAAAAGGGGGGAGGGAAGCAGACATGAACATCCGCTCCTGAATGTATGGAGTCATTCTGGAAGGATGGAAGGGCACCCGGGAGCCGGGAGCGAGGCCATCTCCAGGGAGGGAGGTGGGGAAGGGGAAGGAGGATGTGTCACTGTGCACCGGGTGTCACCTGGATGTGGAACCACTGAGGTCACACACTCCAAAACGCACAGAAACAGATCACAGTGACTGCCCGCAGAGGGAGAGAGAACTTGGCAAGTCTGAGGCCCTGCAAGGCCTGGTCGTGGAGAGTCTGGGGTGGGGGTTGGGGGGGACATGGCCCGGCTGAGGCCTATGGGGGCCTGTGGCTGCACCAGGCATGAGAAGGAAAGTCTAGACCCAAAACTGTCTCCTGTGCTTCTCAGGACGAGAGCGTGGGCTCACTTCATGTCCATTTTGGATCAGTCTTTGCTGAGTTTCCTCAAATTATGTACGTTACTTTGTCAATCAGGGACAAGGCACATTTAAACTTTAACAACAAAGGGAGCCTTGATCGGTTTGGTTCAGTGTATAGAGTGACAGCCTGAGGACTGAAAGGTCCCAGGTTCGATTCCGGTCAAGGGCATGTACTTTGGTTTCGGCACAACCCCAGTAGGGGGCGTGCGGGAGGCAGCTGATCGATGTTTCTCTCTCATCGATGTTTCTAACTCTCTCCCTCTCCCTTCCTCTCTGTAAAAAAAAACAATAAAATATATTTAAAAAAAACAAAAACAAAAACACAAAGGGAAACAAAGCAAACGATTTCAATTCTGTGGTTGTGGCCTGGGTCAGATCGTAGTTCTCTGATGAATCTCCAGGACAATGAGCTGATCAAGTCTCTACTAACACACACCACCTCCCGTCCTGTGTGTTCTTTATCCTGCCTTGGCCCACAGTCAAGAGTGGGATACCAGCCCGGCTGTGGGGCTGTGTGGGGAGAGCGAGGCCCGTGCTCCCGGTGGGAATGTGAATGGATTTCTGGAGGGCAATTGGACAGCAGGGTTTGAAAGCTGTGAAAAGTGCACACCCTCCGATTTCATGCAACCATCGCAGATCTGCTCACAGATTTGGCACGTGGCTGAGCAGAGCCAAAAGGCTGCAAGTGACCTTCATGCTGGGAACAGGGCGGGGCCACGCCAATGCCAGCTCACGCCACGGCACACCAGAGCCATTAAAGATCATGCCATTAAAGGAGATTATTCTGACATGGGAAAATGCTTACATATGGTATTTTTAACCAACCAGGCCACAGGGCAATGAGAGCAGTCTGGAAATATATTGTTATTTATGTCTGTGTGTGCACATGTGTGTGTTGGCATGTGTGTGACATAAATGCACAAGTCTGCACACGTGTGCATGTGCATGTCTGTGTCTCTCAGCACCTACAAGGACACAGACCAGTAACCAGCTGCAGTGGCCTGGATAATGGGACTCTGTCTTCCAGTTTTGTACTTTCCCCTCTTTGTGGTTTCGTTTTGGAAGAGTTTGCAGCACTGAGTGTCGCTGTGCGGCCAGTGAAGTCTAGTCAAGAGCCAGCCCTCTGCCCACTCCCGGCAGGCGCTGCACTCCTTGCAGGGGGTGAGGTGGGAATGTGTCAGTCACCCACACCCAGCTGCCGGTGGGCGGATGGGCCCTGGGCCCGGTGGGGTGGAGGCCGCCCAGACTCTCCCTCATTAGCTTCTCACGCAGGCTCCCTGGCAGCGTGCTGTCCACAGCCGGGTGACACCCCATTCCGAGGAGGGGCCACTGTCGCCACCATCGGCCGATAGCTAGAGGCGGCATGGATGCTGTGCTGTGTCCCCTACCCTCCTCGGGACGGGCAGCCAGAGGACAGGGTGCCTCTCCCAGCCAGACCCCATCCTTCCCCCCGTCCCCTCCCGCCCCTCGCTCCTGCCCCCCCCCACACACACACACCCCGGCCGGCGAGTCTCACCATGATGCAGTTGGGCTTGTTGATGGACCACAGGTTGACGCGGCAGTCGTCCCCTCCTGTCGCCAGCAGCCGCCCGGAGCCCTTGCCCAGCACCAGTGAGGACACATTGCTGGCGTGCGCGACGATTTCCTCTGCACGGGGGAGGGCAGAGGGGAGGCAGTCAGGCCACAGGCGGGGGGCTCAACGGGCCCCGTGGAGGAGGGCAGGGGAGGGGATGGGAGGGCCTGGCCCTGCTCGGCCTCCAGCTCTGGCACCAGAAGCCCCTCCCGAGGGCTCTGCCCCTGGGGCGCCCCTTTGGTGCCCGGACACCCCTTCCGACACCTGCTGACAAGGTGGGGCCTGGGCCGGAGACAGACATGACTGCTTCTCAACTTCGCCGACACCTGTCTCCCCGCTGGGCCTCGTGATTGCCTTCCCTTTTCTGCACATCAGCTGGCAATACTACTGGCGTACTACGCTCGATTTTTAAACTGGCCTGCTGTTTTTATTAGTTCTGTCTTGTTAGCAATAATGTCCATGAAATCACAAGTATGATATGTCATTATGTTTTTTCTATGACCCAAAAAGGAAAATGAAAACAATTATTAGGATAAAAAATATTGTGCTGCCCTAACTGGTTTGGCTCAGTGGATAGTGCATCAGCCTGCGGACTGAAAGGTCCCAGGTTCGATTCCCGTCAAGGGTATGTACCTGGGTTGTGGGCACATCCCCAGTAGGGGGTGTGCAGGAGGCAGCTGATCGATGTTTCTCTCTCATCAATGTTTCTCTCTATCCCTCTACATTCCTCTCTGTAAAAAATCAATTAAAAAATATATATACAGCAGAGACCGGTTTGGCTCAGTGGATAGAGCGTCGGCCTGCGGACTGAAAGGTCCCAGGTTCGATTCCGGTCGGAGGCATATACCTTGCTTGCGGGCACCTCTCCACTGTGGGGCATGCAGGAGGCAGCTAATCGATGTCTCTCTCTCATCGATGTTTCTGACTTTCTATCTCTCTCCCTTCCTCTCTGTAAAAAATCAATAAAATATATTAAAAAAATATATATATATACAGTATTGTGCTGTGTATCACCTGAGCACCCCCCAAGCTGCCACTCGCTGTGCACACACACCCCTCTTTGGAGCAAACACTCTAAGAGCCAATAAGGTCAACCCTAGACAAGCTGTCCCCGGGGAGCTCCCGGGGCTTCAGCCCCAGCTCGAGTCACGGACCAGGTTCTGATCGGAGCTCGGATACTACAGGCCGTGTGGCTTTAGACAAGCCACCCACCCTCTCTGAGGACTGGTTTCCTCATCTGGTTAAGTGCCAGAACGTTGACCTATGAACCAGGAGGTCACAGTTCAGTTCCTGGTCAGGGCACATGCCCGGGTTGTGGGTTTCACCCCTAGTAGGGGGCGTGCAGGAGGCAGCCAATCATTGATTCTCTATCATCATTGATATTTCTCTTTCTCTCCCCCTTCCTCTCTAAAATCAATACAAATATTTTTTTAAAATATATTTGTGCGTTGAGGGATAGAGAGCTAGAAACATCGATGAGAGAGAAAGACATCAATCAGCTACCTCCTGCACGCCCCCCACTGGGGATGTGCCGGCAACCAAGGTACATGCCCTTGACCGGAATCGAACCTGGGACCCTTCAGTCCACAGGCCGAAGCTCTATTCACTGAGCCAAACCATTTTCGGCCAACACAAATATTTTTAATAAAAAAATATGAATAACAGTGCCTGGCTCACTGAGCTGCGGAGGCTTCGGTGAGAGGGCGCCTGTGAGCGGCTGGGCGGGGAGCGAGCGCTCGGTGGTGGTTAGGCAGGCTAAGGACCAGGCGCCACGAAGACGGTGAGCCTGGGGCCCCAGGTGGGCGGAGGAGGGTGGGCTGTGTGAGGAGGGGGCAAGAGGCAGCCGACCCCTGTGTGAGGGGTCTGGGTGTGGGGGGGGTTGGGAGCAAGGGCTGCCCAGGCAGAGTGGGACGTAGAATCACTGTGGGCAGCCACAGGGGCCCCGGGGCTGTACGGCTGGGGCAGCAGCGGGGGCAGAAGATGCTCTAAAGCAGTGGTTCTCAACCTTCCTAAGGCCGCGACCCTTGCATACCGTTTCTCATGTGGTGGTGACCCCCAACCATGAAATTTTGCTACTGTTATGCATTGTGATATAAATATCTGCATTTTCCGATAATCTTAGGCGACCCCGTGAAAGGGTCATTCGACCCCCAAAGGGGTCGCGACCCACAGGTTGAGAACCGCTGCTCTAAAGGGAATAAAACAGGCCGGGAACCAAGAGGCCGCCCAGATCCCCCAGCTCCTTCCAGAGCGAGGTCCTCCCGGGAGGAGGAGCAGACAAGACAGGTCTCCCCACTCCGCCAGGGAGAAGCCTCCCGCGCCGACGCCCGGGGGTGGCCTCGGACAGCCAAAGCGCTGTGCACGTGAACCCGTCCTCTGTGAGCACGTGGCCTCCCCCCTGCACGAACGCTGGGCCTTGCCTTCCCGATAAAGCCACGCGTCAGCAGCACTGGGATCCTCCCCGCCTCTGTGGCACCACCTTCTCCCTGCCGCTGTGCTGCAGCCCGGGGCCGCCTCCGAGGCCTGCACCCACGGAGCTGCCTGCCCCAGGGCCTTTGCCCGTACAGTTTAGGCGCCTACGGTCCTCCCTGACCCCACCCTCCATCACCGAATTAACCGATTCAAAGCACATGCGCAGCTGAGAGACCAAAGAGAGACGGAGGGGCGTGGCCGTCTGATGCCTGCCTGGCGTTCTCCCAGCCTCTGGACCCCATTTCTCGGGGGCCTCCATCTATTTCGCCCCCCTACGGCCTCCCTCGTGCCTGGTTCGATGCTCAGGAAAGACCAGCTGTCGAAGGGATGGGTACATAATAACCCTAATAAACAGAGGGCCACGCTGTACCTTCCTTGGGAGCCGGTAACAGGATTCTCCCAGAACCCTCGGGCTTAAGAGGAACAATTCGAAAATGGTCCAAACCTCTCATTTTACCAGCGAGGACACTGAGGCCCGGCCAAGCGCTTCGCCCGGGTTCCCACGGTTAAAAAGTGAAGGCCTTGCCCCGGCTTCTGAAAACGGCCCACGGGCAGCGCACAGCGCGGGCTGACCACTCTGGGCACCAAGAGTGATACCAACCAGTCACTCCCGGCGGGGGAGGACCCACAGAGGCCCCGACAAGGGGGAACTCGGTCCTCAAATGTGGTCTGGGGCACCTTGGGATCCTCCAGATCCTTGCAGGAGGTCCAGGAGAACAAAACTGTCTTCCTAATAACACTAAGGCGGTATTTGACCTTCACGCTTTTGTTTGCTCCTGAGAATCTCGTTCCCCAGAAGATGCGTGAGGTGATGACATCATCACCAATGGCCTGTTTGACTGCGTGTTCTTGTTTGAAAATGTCTTGGTCTTGCTGACATGGTAGATGATGAGAGCTAGAACTCCCAGAGACGACGACTTTGGGGTCCTCGGGTCAGAGTCCGGCACTGCCACCGGGAGTTAACGACAGCCGGGGGTCGTGCTCTCTCAGGTGCATTCAATGTCCCTCGGCCTGACCTGTCACCCCGGCTCCCTGCCCCAGGATGCCCTCAGCTGATGGCGGAAACCTGACGTGGGAGATGCCTGAAAATGGCAAGAATACCTTGCAGGACTCTCGCCCCATTCCGCCTGCCAGCCTAACTGGAAAATCCTGCACCGGGCGCTTTGCTGTATTTGTTTTCTCACTGGAATCTCACAGCGACTCTAGAATGCAGACGTTGACTATCTCATCGTGCAGACAGGAAATGAGGCCAATGTCACCCAGCTAAGTGCCAAGGCCAGGATTTGCCTCTTGATCTGACCCCAAGGCCCGGGGGTCTCCCCTTGTGCCAAGAATAGAAGACAAAGCTGGGGGTTCAGGCTCCCCCACCCGCCCCCCAGCACTAAACAGCTAACAGGATACACGGGGCGAGGAAGAAGACAGAGGAGAACCACTCACGCAACTTCCAGGCTGTCTTGGTGACCACCGGCGTGGCCATCCTCCAGCTGTCTGGCACTTGACGCTCCACCCGCAAAGCCGACTGCTTTCCTCCAGGGGTGGGGGTGGATCCCCCCCAGACCCACCAATCAAATTGGCAGGGAGTCCCCACGCATCCAGGCAGAGGGAATGCCTCTTTTCGGGACCAACTCTTCCTTTTAAATCATCTACAGCAGCGGCCCGGGCGTGCCCGTCCGGATCGTGGGTCATGGAATTGTCAGGCTGGGGCCATCTCAACGCCACACGGGGCTGGAACGCAAACAGAGGCGATGGCTTTTGAGGAAACGCTCGGTAGGAGCTCGGCGGGGGGGAACACCCCGATTTGCAAACTACAAATCCTTGCATCCCTGAGGCCCCTTGATACAGACAGACAGACAGACAGACACCCACCCAAGCCAGGAGCTGCACTGCACATTGGGGGTGGGGTGGAGAGGCAGGAGGAGAGGGGGCACCTCCGACAAGGTGACCTGGAACCCGGGGGGGAAGGTCCCTCCCAGAGTCCCAGAGGCCAGGCGGCGGGGAGGAGTCTGCAGATCAGACAGATTTCGGGGAGTCACTGTTTTTTGGTCTGTCTGACCTATGGAGAGGGGGGCTCAGCTGGGGGGGGTCCCAGGAGAGGCTCCCCCACCCCGGAGAGACAGGTGCTGAACGTCTTCTCTGGGGAGAATGTCCAACAGGCACCTGGGGGTCCAACCCCCGAGTTTGGGGCAAAGGCATTCATCCTGGTCCCCCCCCCCCAACCCCCAAAAATGCCACGGGCGGGCGGTGCTGGGAACTATGAGTCCTCACCCCTCCCCCTCCCCCCAGCCCCCTCCCCCGGAAACCCCCCCCCCCCCCGCACCCCTGGGCCCCCCAGTCCTGCCCCTCGCGCCCTCCGCTCCTGCCCCCGGCCGGCCTCCCGGGTGGCCCCCCCCAATTCACACATCTTGTCTCCTGAGCCCCCTAACTTGCTCCCGCCCCGCCGGACCTCCGCTACCCCGCGCGCCCCGCGGCTGCCGGGGCCCCCATTCATTCGCTCTCCTGCTTCCGGCGCCCCTAGTCACCCCGCAGACACCCCACCCCCCTCCGGCTCAGCTTCCGGCCGCCCCGGGCCGCCCCGCCCGCGGCGAAGGCGGGCCCCTCGGCCTCGCCGGGCCCTCCCGCTCCCTCCGCCGCCGGGGAAAGGGCTCCAACCTCCCCGCGCCCGCAAGCCCTTTCCGCCGCCGCCGCCGCCGCCGCCCGGCCCGGCCCGGCCCGGCGCCCATCGTCCGCCCCGCCGGCCCCGCTCCACCTGCAGCCGCGGCTCCCGAGGCCGAGGCTCTGCTCCAGGGGCGACCCCCCCACTTGCCTTCATCCCCTGCCCTGATTGGCCGCTGCTTGACAACCGACCCTCACAACACAACCCCCTCCGGCCCCGGGCCCCGCCCTCCCCCGCCCTCCCGCCAATCGGCGGCCTCGGCGGGGCTCCGCCTCCCCGCCAGCTTGGGCCAATCGGAGGAGGCACTTCTGCCGCTTTTCCTAAGCTCCCGCCCTCTTTCCCCCCCTCCTCCTCCCCGCATTGGGCTATTCACGAGGAAGGAGAGTTCAAGAGCCACCCCCCCACACACACACACACTCGGCCACCTAATGAACCAATGCGGGCTGCCGTTTCCCTCGGTTGCCCCGCCTTCGCCTCCAGCTTTCCCCTTTTCACCCGCCTTTGCCGACGCTTCCCCTCGAACCTCTCGTTTAAAGCGTTGGGAAAAAAAAAAAAAATGTTGCGGGCGGGACGCCCTCCCCCGGGGCGGCTGCGCCAATCGCGTGAGCAACCGTCCCGGCCCGGCCAATCAGCGTCCGCATTGTTGGGAAGCGCCAATTCCCGGCTAACCAATGGGAAAAGGGACAGCCGGAACCCCCCCCGGTGAAGCCGCGGAGCTTCCATCTTGGAGCCGGGCAGAGCGAGGAGGATGTACATCCTTAGCTTTTTTTTTTTTTTTTTTTTTTTTTGCAGCGGGGCCTGCTCGTCACCCTGTTGTTGTTACCTGTGGGGGGCGGTTCCGAGGACTTTAAGTCTCTCTTCTGTGGCTCCAACCCCGGCCTGAGCCTCCCCACGGGAGACCGGGAAATGCACCGAGACTTCCTGCCTCTGGGGCTGAGTCCCCGGCGTGCAGCCCGGGGTTGCTGCCTGCACGGCCGGCCGGCCGACCTCCCGGTGCATGGGTGGCCGCGCCCCCAAAGCGATCATTTGTGATTCGTGGGCCGGGAGGGGGGTGGACCTCATCTCCAGCCGGCGCCTGAGCCAGAAAGCAGCGGGGCGTGCCCACCCGTCACGTTGCACCGACGGGAGAGGCGTTGTGGGGGCGCGGTCCAGGGAGCACCCCATTTGCAGAATGCAACCCCATCAAAACTGCCCGTCCTGGATCTATCCGCTTTTTTTATATATGAAAACGTCCGCAGAGCAAACGGGAAAGGATGCTCTCGTGATAGACTAGCATGCTATTTCGATCCGATGACGACCCCTATACTGAGCAGGTGGATTCCCACGCGTGCTAACGTTTTGCGGCGATTGGCCAAAATGCGTGTTTTCTGAGCCATTTGCAGGTTGTAGGCCATCCGGACGTTTCGCCCCGACACTGAATGCTCTTGAGCATGTCATTCTTAAAAAATATATATATATATATATCAGACCCTTTCTCCTCCGTAATCGTGGCATCGTCACTACCCCCAGAAAGCAATTATTTTTCCAGGGCGGATTTTTCCTCATCATCCCAGAGATGTTTGTAATCACCTTCTCCCTAATTGGGACACCTCGAGATCAGCAACGTGGCTCATTCTATTTCATCCTTCCCCTCCCCCCCTCTTTTTTTTTTTTTTTTAATGACAT
>JAAGEH010000452.1:4629007-4659547 GCA_011751065.1 Lasiurus cinereus | reverse complement strand
TTTTTTAATGACATGGATCTTTGGAAGAGATTGGGCCATTGACCTTACAGATCAGTGGTTCTCAACCTTTCTAAGGCCGCGACCCTTTAATACAGTTCCCTCATGTGGTGGTGACCCCCCCCAACCACACTTCATAACTGTAATTTTGCTATCGTTATGAATTATCGTGTCAATGCCTGTGTTTTCCGATGGTCTTAGGCGACCCCCCGTGAAAGGGTCGTTCGACCCCCCCAAAGGGGTCGAGACCCACAGGTTGAGAACCACTGTTGTAGATGGTCCCACATTGTAATTTTGTCTGACTGTTTTCCTTCTAGTGTCATTTACCTTGTTCCTCTTCCTCCGAATTTCTTGTTAAATGGGAGTTAAAGCATGATTGGACTCAGGATCACCAGGTGGAAACACTTTATAATGACGTATAATACACATTCCCCCTATACTGTCAGGGTACGTGGTGGATGAGTTTCCACCAGCCGAACGTACTCAGGTCAAGAAGAGTATGACCAGCCCCGCAGAAGTCCCCCGTGAGAAAAGCAACCGTATCGTTCACGTGGCTGTAGTCGGTTCCATTTCCCCTGGGCCCAAGTGGGTGCCTTAACCTCAGCATTATGGACATTTTAGGCTAGAAAATCCTTGAGACCATGTTAGGCTCAGCATTCCAATGGCAAGAACAGGAAGTCAAGGACCGCCATGGGTAGAGGAAGTAGGTCCCGGGCTAGAGATAAGGAAGGGAAGGAGTGCTGGAGCTTGTGAAACGCAGTAGAAATTGCCAATCGCAAGTGTGATTATTTACAGAGAAATCACAAGAAGCAGGAGCAGGTGGGGCTGCAGGGAGGTGGAGCGGCACCTGATGCTGAGGTCCTTGGCTGGTTTCAGGGCTGGGGGGGGAGGTTTCTCGCTCTGCCAGCTGAGGCTGCGGCCCCGGGATGGAGGGAGGGGGAGCATCAAGAAAAGACTTTCAGGTGCTCCAGCAGGCGTGGGTCCTTGTAAAGCTTTTCCTCCAGCGCCAAGTACTTCAGTGGGGCCAGCTCCTTGTGTCTGGAATCGGAGGGAGGGGTGGAGCGAGAGGCGGTGATGGGGTTGCCCAGCTGGCGCTCCGACTTCTTCCTTGTGGGGGCTCTCAGGCTCCCCTGACACCACCCCCCCATCACACCCACCCCCCACCCCTCGCCTCACCGATTGAGCCGCTGCTCCAAGATACGGATGCGGAACATGGCCTGAGAGCAGTAACTCAGGTACAGGTCTTCGTCCTCGGTGGTCAAGGTCACCTGGTTCTCCTGGTACCACTGCTGTTTCTTCTGCAGCTCCTGGGTCTCCTGCGGGCACGGAGAGGAGAAGGCAGGAGGGGTAGTGATGCAGGCGGACCCTCCTCCTGGTCTTAGGCTGAGACCCCTGTCCCCCCCATCACCAGAGAACCCAGGAGGGTTGACTCCACCATCACCATCCACAGAAGCCAGAGGAGCAGAGAATGCCTTGAGTGGGGAGCCACGGGGGTTGTGTTGAGAGGGATAGCAAGTCCATGGGGTCAGAGCAGGGTTCGAGACTGAGACCGCCATGGGGCTCTGGAACAGTGACCTTTTCAGAGCTTCCAATTTCTTGCCTGTCCAATGAGGGTCGTTATACACACTCACCACCACCACACAGAGCTCTTTGTGACGATTAAGTGATATAACGCATAGGAACTGCATGATATCCTTCCAACCAACAGCAATGCATCAAGAACTAGAAGTTGTTACAATGCAGCATCCTTCCATCCATCCAACCACCCATCCATCCATTCATTTACTCATCCCTCCGTCTACCCATGCACCTATCCTGTTCGTCCACCACCCATCCATTCACCCACTACCTACCCACCCATCCACCCTTCCACCCAATGAGCAAGAGTAAGGAAGGACAACTTGGTCATCTGGAAACTCCAGGCGATTGGTCCCTCCCAAGTCGGTGACACGCGGGGCCAAGAGCCCTGGGCCCACTTTCAAGATGAGGGTGCCACTGTCCTCTCCTCTACCCGGGCCCTGGCCGTACCCTCTCGAAACGGGCCTGGATGAGGTTGGCCTTGTCGATGAGCCGCTGCTTGAAGTCCATGAGGCACTCGTCCTTGAGGCGAATGGCCTGCCAGCGCGTCAGCTTCTCTCCTGGGGGCAGCTGTGCCAGGAAGGGGGCCAAGTAGTCTAGCTGGGCCTCCACCTGCCGCAAGTGCTCCTCGTGCATCACGCGCTCCTGTGGGGGCGGAGGGGAGTCAGCTGGACCAGCAGGGGCTGCAGAGACCGCCCGGCCAGCTCTGCATCAGCATGGGACCACACAGCCGAAACCGGTGTGGCTCAGTGGATAGAGCGCCGGCCTGCGGACTGAAGGGTCCCAGGTTTGATTCCGGTCAGGGGCACGTGCCTGGGTTGTGGGCACATCCCCAGTAGGGGGAGCCTGCAGGAGGCAGCTGATCGATGTCTCTCTCTCATCAATGTGTCTAACTCTCTATCCCTCTCCCTTCCTCTCTGTAAAAATCAATAAAATATATTTAAAAACAAAACAAAACATGTGACCACACAAAATCAGCCCTCAAATCCGGAGCCCAGTGCTTGGAGCCTCTAGGACAGTGGTTCTCAATCTTTCTAATGCCGCGACCCTTTAATCCAGTTCCTCATGTTGTGGTGACCCCCAACCATACTTCATAACTGTAATTTTGCTATTGTTATGAATTATAATGTAAATACAGTGGTACCTCGAGATACGAGTGCCCTAACATACAATATTTTTGAGATACGAGCCGTCGAGCGGGCGATTTTTGCTTTGAAATACGAGCAACAGTTGAGATAGGAGTAATCGCACGGATCGGCCGGCTGCACACGACCCACCAGTTTACTGCGACTCGAGCGTCTCATAGTTTCCCACGCCTCAAGGTTACGGAACGAATTAAACTCGTGTCTCGAGGTACCACTGTACCTGTGTTTTCCGATGGTCTTAGGCGACCCCTGTGAAAGTGTCGTTCGACTCCCAAAGGGGTCGCGACCCACAGGTTGAGAACCGCTGCTCTAGGACTAGGCCTCAGAGCGGCCTGGGGCTGTCTCCTGTAGCTGTGGTGATGGGTGACAGCCAACGCTCTGTCCTCCTTGAATGCATGTCTTTCTACCTGAGCCTCAGTACACACCTAATGCTTAGTCGATGCTCGCTCAGTAAATGGTGAGAAATGGTTGTCATTCATGATGTTGAATCAGAAATGACCAGTAACTCTCTCCCTTTCCCCCCTTTCCCCCTGGAGCCTTCGGCCTCGTGTTTGGCAGGCAGGGGCCAGGGATGCGGGAGAGATGCGGGGGCTGGTGCCCATCCCTGGGAGTCTGAGAACCGGTCATCGGATGCCCTGTCCTGCGTCTCCAACCTCCAACTCCTTTTAGAAATCTCCACGTGGCGGGTGAAGGGCATTTAGAAGCTGGCCTCGAAACCAGGCTGGGCCTTGCAACCCAAGGGGGTAACCTGAATGGATCTGTGTGGCGGGGGATGGAGAACTCAGGCCCGTGGCCAGGTCTGGAGCTCGAGGGGAGCCCCAGGTGGAGGTGGGCACAGCCTTCTCATGCTCCCCGCCTGCAGAAGAGGCCTGGGGCTGGCCTCAGCCCCTGGAGGTGGGGGAGGCCTGGGCTGGGCCCTGAGTGTTCTTTGGGGGGAAACACAGGAATGGCCGGCTCAGCAGCAAGGATGAGCACAGTGAGGTCAATGACTTCATCCCCTAGAGAGGGCTTCCCGGCCGAACCCCTAATCACCCCCCTCGCCCGGAGGCCCGTGGGGTGCGGGAAAAGTCAGGGCCAAGCTCACCATGGCCTCCCGGTACTCCCTGCTCTTCTCATTGCGCTTCGTGTCGTAGATGGAGATCTTCAGCGTGTGCGCCTCGTCCTCTTCCTCTAGAAGCTTCAGGATCTCCAGCACCTGAGTTGGAAAGTGCGGGAGGGGGCGTGGTTAAGGCACCCCCCTCCCCCCGCCACTCCTGCTGCCTCCCGCCTGCCCCCTCTCCCAGGGGACCCTACCTCCAGCTCCGACTCCCAGGCCTGATGCCGGGACATTTTCTCCTGCTCCTTCAGCAGCATCATGGCCTCGTACTGGTACAGCAGCTTCTTGGTGTGCTCCATGGGCTCCACCTGGGACCGCGGCCACGGTGGCAGAGAGGGCAGCAACAGCCGGGGTCACGGACGGACTCTGGAGCCAGCCCTCCTGGGTTCAAACCTCCCCCTGCCATTGTCTAGCTGTGGGACCTCAAGCAAGTTGCTTAACCTCTCTGGGCGTCAGTTTCCTCAGATATTAAAAAAAAAAAAAAAAAGAAGAATGAGCCCGGCTGGTATGGCTCAGTGCTTGAGCGTTGACCTCTGAACCCGGAGGTCATGGTTCCATTCCCAGCCAGGGCACCTGCCAGAGTTGCTTCACTAGATCCCCAGTAGGGGGCGTGCAGGAGGCAACGGATCAATGATTCTCAACATGGATGTATTTTTTCTCTCCCCCCCTTCCTCTCTGAAATCAATAAAAAATATATATAAATATATACTGTATATTGTAAAAGGCCCTTTAACAAAATGGATAGCAACTCAATTATTTAAAAAAACACACCAAAAAAAACCCCCCAAAACAGACAGATAATAACAGAAGAGAAACTAGAGCAGTGGTTCTCAACCTTTCTAATGCCGCGACCCTTTAATACAGTTGCTCACGTTGTAGTGACCCCCAACCATAAAATTATTTCCGTTGCTACTTCATCACGGTCATCTTGCTACTGTTATGAACTGTCATGTAAATATCTGATAGGCAGGATGTATTTTCATTGTTACAAATTGAACATAATTAAAGCATAGCGATTAATCACAAAAACAATATGTAATTATATATTGTGAAATATTTCTAATTATAAATAAAGGAAATTTTTGTCTTGAATCGTGGTGTAGCACGGGTAACAGTCTTCATATGACAACAGTAAACTACATGGCTATACTTTGCTACACCGAGGAGCGGTGTGTTGGTTCCTAAGACCATGGGAAATAGGTGTTTTCCGCTGGTCTTAGGCGACCCCTGTGAAAAGGTCGTTCGACCCCCAAAGGGGTCGCGACCCACAGATTGAGAACCGCTGAACTAGAGGCTCAGAAGAATGAGCCGGGAGAGTGGGGATTTGAAGGAGGCGAGCCGGCCCCAGGAGGTGAGACGATCATCCATCCTCCAGCGTTGGTCTCAGGATCTGGGGCCTGTGCGGCCCGGGGCAGGGAGGATTGGGGGGGGGGGGCCGTCTTGGCCTGCTGGGTTGTCTTTCTTGGTGGGAGGGGAAGGGTTTCAGAAGAGCTGCCAGGAGGAGGGTCCTGGGACGGGAGCTTCTTCCTTTTCCCACGGGGCAGCGATGGCTCGCAGGCGGCGGGGAACCTGGCGTGTCCGTCCCAGCTCTCCCAAGCTGCGGGGGGCAGTGGGGGGGACCGGGCCCCGGGGCCCTGCTTCCTTCTCCTCCCTGAGCCCCCCACCGCCCGCCCGGGCCCGGGGCCCACCTCGTAGCTGATGCACATCTCGGGCGTCATGATGATCTTGTTGCCCTTGCTGTCCACCTCGGTGCGCCGCAGGAACTCGCGCCTTGATGCCGTGATGTGGTCCTCGCGGCAGTGGTAGCGCAGCTGGATGCGCTCGTCCAGGATGAGGAACACGCGCTCCTCCACGTCCTCGTCGGCCGGCTTGGCCGGGTTGCGGAAGAACCGCTCGGTGATTTTCTGCGGGGCCCGCAAAGCCTGGGGTCCTTTAGGGGTTCCTCGGGGGGCGGCCCCTCCCCGCCAGACACCGGTGCTGGTGGCCCCACAGGGGCCAGGGCCACGCCACCCCTACCCTGGGTGCGGCTGGGTGTCTCCTCTAACCCCCTCCGCCAGACTCTGCTGGCTCACCTCCGGAGGTGGGGAGCTCCCTACCTCTCCGGGAGCCTTCTCTATCACCAGACACCCCTTCTTGTTGGAAGGGTCTTTTTTTTTTTTTTTTTTTGCTGGCTGGCTGGTTTGTGTGTGGGGATGCAGCCGTGAAATTCCGTGGTCACGTCAGTTGTAATGATATGGAGAAGGGAAAGGCCCAACTTCATAGTAAGGGGGTGCTGCAGGGATTCTGCCCACAGACACACGCCTCTCCATTACGTGTGAAAAGACCCTAAAAGCCAAGCCTCTCTTATGTAGTACCCTGTTTTCCCCGAAAGTAAGACATCCCCCGAAAAATAAGACCTCCTTCCAGGTTTGCCTCTCGCTGTCGTATAAGGCATCCTCCGGAAAATAAGACCTCGCCAAAACCGGTGTGGCTCAGTGGATAGAGCGTCGGCCTGGGGACTGAAAGGTCCCAGGTTCCATTCTGGTCAAGGGCATGTACCTTGGTTGCGGGCACATCCCCAGTAGGGGACGTGCAAGAGGCAGCTGATCGATTCTCTCTCATCGATGTTTCTAACTCTCTATTCCTCTCCCTTCCTCTCTGTAAAAAAAAAAAAAAATCAATAAAATATATTTTAAAAAAAGAAAAGAAAAATCAATAAAATATATTTTAAAAAAAGAAAATAAGACCTTAATAATAAGGCCTCCCCCAAACATAAGGCCTCCCTGGAATATAAGGCCCCGAAGCTACCGTCAGGCGTCTGACTCCTGATTTAAAGAGACCTCGCCCTGCCTGAACCGCTCGGGCTGCACTGTGGCCCATCAGGGAACTGGTTTGTGATGACAACGACTACCGTATCTTAGACAGATAATACATTTCCCCTTTTTTTTTTGTTCAACAATAAAAGTGTACCGTATTCTTCTCCATGGAAAAATAAGACATCCCCTGAAAATAAGACCTAGCTCATCTTTGGGAGCAAAAATTAATAGAAGACACTGTCTTATTTTCGGGGAAACAGGGTAATATCTGAGCGATGCCATTCTGAGATGTTTGATTTTTTTTTTTACCATTTTCCCCTTTATGTTTTTTTCTCTGTTTTATGTTTCCATGTATTTATATGTTCCCATATATTCTCAATGTTTAGTCTGCGTGTACCCTTCCTATAACCGAAAGGAAGGAACACTTCCCTGGTGGCTGAGGGCGCACCTGGGAACAGTCACTTGGGGAACCTCTCTCTAGAGTCCGGGTTGTCCCCACCCCGGAGTCCCCCCGGCCTGTCAGAGCACCCCGTCCCCAGCTCCGGAGGCCCTTACCATGATCGGCCGGGGGTTCGACTCGGCGCTGCTCATCGTGACCTTCTTGACCCGGGGCCCGTACGTGACGTGTCGGTAGGCGAGGAAGTCGGGCCGCCCTTGGTAGTGCTCGGTCATGGTCTTGGGCGTCTCCTCCCGCTTGACCAGGCCGTCCACGCGGGCCTTTTCGTAGAACTCCATGACGCGGTCGTTCTCGGGTTGCATGGACATGTAGGAGTGCACTGCGGCGGGAGGCGGCGGGGGGTCAGGACCGGAGCCCCTGCCTCCGGGTACCCCAGCCCTGACCTCCCGGATGAGCCTCAGGTCCGGAACTCATGTCCCCCAGTTGGGTATTTAGCCTCTTTCTTCTTCTTTAAAAAAAAAAAATGTATTTTATTGATTTTTTACAGAGAGGCAGTGAGAGGGATAGAGTCAGAAACATCAATGAGAGAGAAACATCCATCAGCCGCCTCCTGCACGCCTCCTACTGGGGATGTGCCCACAACCAAGGTACATGCCTTTGACCGGAATCAAACCTGGGACCTTTCAGTCCACAGATCGATGCTCTATCCACTGAGCCAAACTGGTTTCAGCTAGCCTCTTTCTTCTCATAAACACCTCCGTGCTGAATGTCTGCCGCGGGCATTTAAAACCTATTCTTGCCCGTTATTTGCTCGGGGCCAAGGCCAAGCGCAGACATGTTAGGGCTGCTGTTGGTGACTTTGCCCGCCCACCCTGCAGAGGAGCGGTGCCCGTTTGCTGTCCTGCCAGCAGGGACGGGGTTGACTTCCACTGCCGTGCACACATGCTCGCTCCTGGTAGGGCTGGCCATTTCTCTGACGATGACATGAGGGCCCCTCAGTGAGCTGGTTTTATTTCTTTTATTTCAACCCTCCAGTGGGGTTGACCTCTTTTGGGGGGGAGGGGGAAGGAGATGGTGTATTGGCCTTATGTTTTCTCCCTTCCCAGGGCCCACGGTCATGGGCATGGCCTCCACACCCTCTGCCCACTGCATCGCCCTGGTCGGAGCACTTGTTGGTTTTATGGCTCAGCACATCCTGACCCCTCTGGACGGGTGTGTGTGTGTGTGTGTGTGTGTGTGTGGCCCCACTGTGTGCCTGAGCCCAACCACAGAAGCAGTATGTGGTCCTGCTGTCACTTCCTGGAGCAGTGATTCTCAACCTTCCTAACGCCGCGACCCTTTAATACAGTTCTTTATGTGGTGGTGATCCCCAACCATAAAATAATTCTTGTCGCTACTTCATAACTGTCATTTGCTACCGTTATGAATCTTAATGTAAATATCTGTGTTTTCTGATGGTCTTAGGAGACCCACGGGTTGAGAACCGCTGTCCTGGACGGACATGTGTCACGTTTCCTTCTGTGCTTCCCTGGCCTCTCCCTGGTTGGCTGGAGGTGGGGGGACGGGGAAGTGGGGGGCGCTGTCTGTTGCTTGCCACCCAAAGAGCCCTGTCGCTCGCTACCCAGACACCGGTGCTTCCCACCGCACGCCAGTCACGTGGGGGCGACTCTGAGGGGCCTGGAGGTTCCGCTGGGGGCCGCAGCCGGCCAGGCCGGGGGTCACTCACCGCGCAGGGCCTGCGGGTGGCCCGGCTTGAAGTAGTCGACGATCAGGCCCGTCACCTTGTTGGTGTGCTTCAGCTCCAGCATGTCCTCCCGGTTCTGGTACCACTCCTTCATCTCCAGCAGCTTGGTGCCTGGGCCGAGCGAGCGAGCGGTGCTGGCTGAGCCCACCCTGCCCGGCGGTGCCCGCCCGCCCTCGCACCCAGAGAGCGTGGGCGACGTGCCACACACACTCCCTCATCCGCACACACTGCCTGCCCCCCTTCACCCCAGCCGGCTGCCCCCCTCACACTCCAGGTCCTCGAAGGTGCTGAGGCGGGACATGAGGCCATTGCTGTTGAGGTACGGGGCCCACTTCTCCAGCTTGGCCCTCTTGTACTGGATCACCTTCGTCCCGTTTGGGCAGCGGGTCTCGAACGCTGTGGACGGGGGGCCTGGGGTGAGGGACCCCCTCCCGCCCCAGATCAGGGGGAGGGAGGCCAGCCCCACTCAGCCCTCAGCCAGCACCCCCTCTCCACTGAGCTGCCTGCTGAGCTCTCCAAGCCCCAGGCCAGCTGGGGGGCTGCGGGGAGAGGGGGTACCCACACAGACACACCTTCTGGGGTGATCTCGATGGGATCCACCCAGGAGTGTGGCATGTCGAAGCTCTTGTCCTCGTCCTCCTTGCCCTGTTGGGGGAGGCGGGGTCAGGAGTTATAGGCAGAGCCTCTGTCTTGCCCCACCCCCCACCTCCCCGTCCCTCGCCCAAGCTCAAGCCTGGATGGTGTGTCAGCTCCCCCAGGGGACCCAGAAGTCAGGGCAGGTCTGACCTGGCCTGTGTGACCCAAGAGAGGGGGGAAGGGGAGCCACCTGCTCCCTGGGGGGCTGGGACCTCCCCTGCACCCTGCTGGCTGGGCTGCAGCACCCCGGCCCTGCACGCCCCCCTTGCCATGGCCCTTGGTGGGGACAGGGGCATGCCTCCACCGAACAGCAGCTCAGGGGTCCCGGAAAGTCTCAACCGCCCTGAGCCTCAGTTTCCCGAGTGGGCCCCTTGCGAGGGTTCACGGGTAGAAGGTACATGAAGAGCTGGGGACACTGCCTGGCTGTCCTGATTGGCTGGTTCTTTCCCTCTCTCTCTCTTTTTTAAAATATATTTTTATTGATTTTTTGCAAAGAGGAAGGGAGAGGGATAGAGAGTTAGAAACATCGATGAGAGAGAGAGACATCGATCAGCCGCCTCCTGCACGCCCCCTACTGAGGATGTGCCCGCCACCAGGATACATGCCCTTGCTCGGAATCAAATCCAGGACCTTTCAGTCCGCAGACCGACGCTCTATCCACCGAGCCACACCGGTTTCGGCTGGTTCTTTCTCTCCGAGCCTCGGTTTCCCCAACCGCAAAATCAGGCCTGGCCTGGACAAATGGTCCTCTAACCAGGGGACCACAGAAACCGGAAAAGAATTTCCTCCATTGAAAGCTTTCCGCCCACAAACCTTGCTCCGGCCTTGGCCGCCTGCTCAGCTAAGCGGGCCACCCCTCGCGGCCAGCAGGGGGCGCCCGTGCACCAGATTGACTGTCGGGTCTCCAGAGCAGAGGACCCTGAATTAGGCTCAATACAATCTCCTGGGGTGCCTACACTGCTGTGCCCTGCACGCCACATCACACCGATGGCCTCATTGGTCCTCAAGCCGTTCCAGCAGGTGGAACAGGGTCTCCGCTGAGAACCCAGACTCCAGAGCCCAGCGGCCAAATCCCAGGTTCATACCCCGGCTCTGTCACCCACGGGGCTGTGTCCCTTCGGGGAAAGTCACTCCAGCCCTCTCTGTGTGTCAGTCTTCCTAGGTGTAAACTGGGACGATAACCGTCATGCATGGTAAGATGGTTCCCACCTGTCCCGGTGGTTGTGAGGATTTAGTCACGGTAAAATTCAGGTTAAGCGCCTACGGGCACGTAGCAAGGGCCATGCGGGAGTTACCTATGGTTGGGGTTGCATTGTGTCTCCCAGGATCCATAGGAACTCGCCCCCGGGACCTCAGGGCGTGACCAGATTGGGAGAGAGGATCTTTCAAGGGGTGATTAAGGTAACAGGAGGTCATTAGGGTGCGCCCTCATCCAATCTGACTGGTGTGCTTATAAGAGGAGGGGATTAGGACATCAGACGCACAGAGGGAAGACCCTGTGAGGACGTGGGGAGAAGACAGCCACCCACAAGCTACGGAGAAGAAACCAGCCCTGCTGATACCGGGGTCCTGGACTTCCGGCCGCCAGAATGGCAAGACACAGCGTTTCTATTGGTTAAGCCCCCCCCCCAGCCTGTGGGACTTGGTTACGGCAGCTCTAGCCACGGAATGCACCTGTTACTGGTTCAATGACTCTAACTGACCTGCTGACCCCACCCCTCCATGTGACAGAGGGAGGATGCGACAGAAGCTGGCAGTGATCAGGGAGTTCGCCCACCGTGTCCCAGCCAATCCCAAGGCCTCTGGGCCCCTGACATCCCACCCAGGCCTCCCTGCTGACCTGCCTGGAAGACGAGGAGATCAGAGGGATGCTGGCGACTGGCGGGGTGTGGGGGGGGGGGAGGCCCCAGGTGAGTGACCTTCAGGAGGACTCGTAGGACGGACACGAAAGGCCTAGGAGTGCTTGGGGGAGGTCCTAGTGGCTCTGCAGGAAGGCTCACAAGTGAGGGGCTCCCCGGGCCTGTGAAGGGGGTCTTAGCAGCCTGCTCCAAGGGCATACTCCCTGAATAGGATCGTGTGGGGGGGGCGGGAGGAGGTCAGGACCTGAATACAAGTCCCAACCCTCCCCTATCCCCTTGGGTCAATGGATCTGTCGGGGCCTCAGTTTGTCCATCTATAAACTGAGGCCCTAACCCAGGCCCTTGAGGAATGTATAGTCGGTCTATCGGCACTGTCCCCTCCCACACGCGTGCAGGTTAGCTAGACGTCTGTCAGGCCGGCCCGAAGCAAGACCAAGTATGAAGCCCCCCACCTGCCCCTGCCCCCCGGCCCCCTAGGCGGGTGAGACTTACCAGATTGTCTATGTCATCCTCATCGGTCAGGTTATCATCGTCATCATCCAGGAGCGACAGGTGAGGCTTATCGGTCCCCAAAAGCAGGTACTCCCACCTCACAGGGTCTCCCAGGTCGAAGATCAAGTCCTGACGGAGGAGGGGGACCAGCTGAGCATGCGCCACAGCCTTCACGTCCCACTCCGGCTCCACGGGGCACAGCAGGGACCTGGGCCCCGGGCCAGCGGGGCGCAAAGTGGGCTCCACAGGCCCACCCTCCTGATGTCAACAGGGAAACCGAGGCCCTTAGGCGGGGCTCGAAGCCCCTTCTGCTGCTCAGCCTCCCGTGAAGAAGTCCCATTGCTGGTCTCTGGGAGAGGAGGGGAGCCCCTCACTTGTGAGCCTTCCTGCAGAGCCACGAGGACTCCCCCAAGCACTGCTAGGCCTTTTGTGTCCATCCTGTTAGATTCTGCATTGCCCAGGGCATCGCGGGCAGTGTGCCGAGCAAACGCAAGCCAGGGAGGTTTTAGGGAAGGGGAGCCGGCCGGCCTGTGGAAAGCCCTCCTTAGGGTGTTACACCAGGGGGAAGGGAGGGAGGCAGGCACAGAGGAGGCAGGTGGGGTTTCTCTCCCAGAGCCTGGGTCCTCCACCTCTGTCCCTCTCAGGCCACCTGAGCCTAGGCTCACCTGCCAGGTCACCCCACCTCCCCAGGGTGGCATGCGGTCCCCAGAATCAAGTGTCCCAGAGGGAGGGCAAAGGCTGGAGAGCAGCTGCATGTGTCTTTAACTCACGTGTAAGTGGCTCTGAGGTGACAGACTAGTATATCTCTCTATATAAAAGCCTAGCAACCGAGTGACCGAACGACTGGCTGACTGGCCGCTATGATGTGCACTGACCACCAGGGGGCTCAATGCAGGAAGCACAGCTCAGCTGACTGTGGGGCACTAGACACCAGGCTCATGGCTGGCTAGTGCAGCTATGGCGGCACAAGCCTCTCCCATAAGCCTCTCTGGCAGTGCTACGGGAGCCGCGGCAGTGGGGCTGGGATGGGTGGGAGCAGCTCAGCACTTGGCCTGGCTCGAGCTCCTCCCTGGCCGCCTACTGCTTCTTGCACTACTACATCCCTCAGGCCAAAGCCGGCAGTCGGACATCCCCCGAGGGGTCCCAGATTGCAAGAGGGCGCAGGCCAGGCTGAGGAACCCCACCAGTGCATGAATCTGTGCACTGGGCCTCTAGTATTTATATACAGTGGTACCTCAAGATACGAGTGCCCTAACATATGAGATTTTTGAGATACGAGCTGTCGAGCAAGTTATTTTTGCTTTGAAATACGAGCAACAGTTGAGATACGAGTAATTGCGCGGATCAGCTGGCTGCACACGACCCACCAGTTTACCGCGACTCGAGCGTCTCATAGTTTCCCACGCCTCAAGGTGACGGAACGAATTAAACTCGTATCTCGAGGTACCACTGTATCTTTATGAAAATCCATTGAGCTGTACACTTAGGATGCCTGTATTTTTCTGCCAGGTATGCTGCATTTCAATACAACGCTTTTAAGTCATTCATACAAACGGACCATCCACCTTGTGCAAGATGCACAGATGGAAAGAGAGACAATCCCAGCCGAAGGGAGTGGGCTCTGGAGACTCAGCTCCGGGGAAAGTCTGCAGCCCCCCAGGCCTGGTGGCCAGCTCTGCCACTGGTCACCGCCCCCCCCCCAGCTGCCACCCCCACGCGGGCCCCCGCCCAGCACCTTGCAGCAGTTCCAGCAGTCCTGCATGTTGATCCAGTAGTTCTTGTGGTTCCACAGGCTCTCGATGCCCAGGAAGTGGTCGTCCTGGGTGCTGTAGCTGCGCGCCGTTAAAGGGTCAATGAAAAAGCTCTCGGGCACCTCGCGCTTCCCTGACAACACCAGCACCCACGAGTGCACCCGCAGGCCGTGCAGGGGGTCAGCCTTTGGGTTCTCCGCCTCCTGCACAGAACAGGTGGGTGACCCTGAGCCACGCGGGCGGGAAGCGGGGAGTCATCTCCCCCGGGGCTGCGGGATGGGTAGGAGAGCGGAGTTCTGATCCAGACTGTACCATTGGCTGGCTGAGTGACACTGAGGATATCATCCCACCTTTGCATCTGCTTTCTTATCAATAAAGGGGGAGGGACGGACTCGATCTGGGGTTTATAAACTGGGCAGTGACAGGGCAGCTGGGATTTACTGGCTTTCTGTGTGGTGGTTTGTGGTGAGATTCCGTCCAAAGAAAGGTAGTGGGACACCATATGGCTTCCCGGCCTGCCTCCCTTTGGGAGAGGGTGACTGTGTCATATTCATGCTTGTGTGTCCCTAGTGCCTAACCAGAGGAGATGCTCAGTAAATACCACATGGGAGGAAAGGGAAGAGGAGGGAGGAAAGGAGGTGGAAACAAGAATAAGAGTGTGGATGGGTAGGAGAGAAGGAAGGAAGGAAGGAAGGAAGGAAGGAAGGAAGGAAGGAAGGAAGGAAGGAAGAGATGGGTGGATGGGTGGAGAGATGGGAGTATAGATGTACGTATGTATTTATGTATGTATGGATGGATGGATGGAGAGATGGATGGGTGGATGAATGGGTGGATGGATGGAGAGATGGGAGGATGGGTGGGTGGAGAGATGGAAGGATGGATGCATGGATGGATGGATAGATGGATGGATGGATGGGTGGATGAGTAGATGGATGGAGAGATGGATGGGTAGATGGATGGATGGATGGATGGATGGATGGAGAGATGGATGGATGGATGGATGGATGGAAGGATGGATGGAGAGATGGATGGGTGGATGGATGGATGGTTGGATGGATGGATAGGAGGAGGGATGGATGATGGAGAGATGGGAGGATGGATGGATGGAGAGATGGATGGGTGGATGGATAGAGAGATGGATGGGTAGATGGATAGATGGATGGATAGGAGGATGGATGGATGATGGAGAGATAGGAGGATGGATGGGTGGGTGGATGGATGGATGGATAGATGGAGAGATGGATGGGTGGATGGATGGGTAGATGGTTGAGGATGAATGAGAGAGCATATGTGGGTGAGTCTTTAGTGAGAGAGTCTGGAATGAGGAGGACACCAGAACTGCCCACCATAACCTGGGCTGCCCAGGCAGCAGAACTCTGCCATGAGAATACTACCACCGGGAGCTGGCTGACCACCAGTGGGAGATTCCCAACGGCCAGGCCGAGGTGGCAGAGAGGCAGAGGAGGGGATTTGGACCGGGGTGTCCATACCCATATTTCTTCCATGACCCGTGTCTTTCCCATTCCTAGAAACGCCTCCTCAGGAGCTGAGCTCAGGGGTTGAGGGCTGAGGACCCACCTGGAGGCGCTCCTCTTCCTCCTTCTGCCGCTTCTCCTCCTCAGCTTTGATCTTTTCCTGCTTCTTCCTCTCCTGCTCCTGCTCGTACCTGCTGGTCAGGTCCCGGGGGGGTTTGACGGCGTACTTCTTAGTTGGCTCCACCTGTTTCGCCTGGACTGTCTGTCACCGAACAGGAAAAGAACATCAACAGCCACCAACCACCATCCCTCGGACCAGGAGGTCACAGCTGCTCCTGCAACTCCATGACATTGGGCAAGACCTTCCTCTTCCCTAACCTCGGGCTCTTCTGTACATTGGAATGGGGATACCAGAATCTTCTCCCAGGCTTCTTCTGACAAGACAGGGAAATGCCATGGGAGGCGCCCACCAGTCCCGGCACTCAGGAGATGTGGTTTTCTCTCCTCCACGCCCTCTCTCCCCCCGATGCCCACCTGAGCTATGATCTGGACAGCGGGGCAAACTGTCGGGAGTCAGATTTTACAGCTTTTGCCATTGGAGAGTCTCATACAGTGGTACCTCGAGATACGAGTGCCCTAACATACGAGATTTTTGAGGTGCTGTCGAGTGAGCGATTTTTGCTTTGAAATACGAGCAACATTTGAGATAGGAGTCATCGCGCGGATCGGCCGGCTGCACACGACCCACCAGTTTACCGCGACTTGAGCGTCTCATAGTTTCCCACGCCTCAAGGTTACGGAACGAATTAAACTCGTATCTCGAGGTACTACTGTATCTTTATTTTATTATTTGAGAGAGGAAAGGAGGGAGAGAGAGAAACATCAATGATGAGAATCATTGTTCGGCTGCCTCCTGCACGCCCCCTACTGGGGATCGAGCCCACAACCCGGGCCTGTGCCCTGACCGGGAATCGAACCTTGACCTCCTGGTTCTTAGGCCAACACTCAACCACCGAGCCACACCAGCCAGGGGGCTGGATAGACTTGTATGGAATACGCAGAGTAAATTGGAGGGGTTTTGAAAGAAGCTACGGGGCATTCACAAAATTTACCTCCTGGGGAACACGGAAGCTGAAACCGTTATACGGGGCGAGGGACTGCGGGGACTTAGTCTGCGTGTGTTAAGAAGCTGAGGTCAGCCCAGCCAGAGTGGCCAGAGGTTGAGCGTCGACCTCTGAACCAGGAGGTCACAGTGGGATTCCCGGTCAGGGCAGATGCCCGGGTTTCGAGCTTAATCCCCAGTGTGGGAAGTGCAGGAGGCAGCCGATCCATGATTCCCTCTCATCACTGATGTTTCTCTCTCTCTCTCTCCCTCTCCCTTTCTCTTTGAAATCAATAAAAAAACATACATTTTTTTCAAAAGCAGCTGAGGTCTGGTGGTTTGAAATCCGAACTCCGTGGTGATGGAGCTGTGCTCCTGTGGCTGGGGCAGGGGGACCAGCCAGGACACGCTGCTTACACGGGGCACCACCCTCCCCGCACCCCGTCCCCGGGAGCCTGGCCTACCGTCTTGGGCTTCATGGTGAGCGGGCACACCTCCCGCGTCAGGTCCATGAGGCACAGGTCCTGGGAGCCATAGCCGTTGACGCAGTAAGCGTCGTAGCCCGAGCCGATGAGCATGGAGCAGAGCAGCGTGCTGAAGTCGAAGCAGTTGCCGCGCTGGTACTTGAGCACGGTGGTCGGAGAGTACAGGTGCGTGGGCTGGCAGGGCGGGGGGTGAGGGGGAGGTTAGCACCGCCGGCCGCCGCCCTGGGCCTGTCCCCCCAACCCCCGGCACCCATCAGGGCTGGGCATAGCCCCCAGGCAGGCTGGACCCCCACAGGGACCTCTCCTTTGTGGGGCAGGGCGGCCCGCTGAGAATGGGGCGAGAACCACAGACCCGGGTGCATTCGGGGAGAGCCGGGCCCCGCTGGCCTCTCGTTCTCAGGGGCTGTGGGCTCCCCGATGGGCACGCCCCGGGCCTGTGGCGGCTGTGGGCTCCGGCTCTCCGACGGGCCGAGTCAGGGCTTTATCCCAGAGTTCCTCTCCTCGTCTCCCCATCCTCTCCTCCTGGCCCTTCCTCGGTTCCCACTGGGGACCCCTCCCTCCGTTCTCAACCAGAAGCGCACGGAGCCGGAGCGCAGAGACGGGGCGGTGGGCTCTGAGCAGCTGGGCCTCCTCTCTCTTGCCTCTCCTGCCTCCGGGGCTCATGGAAGGCAGGCTCCGGAGGCAGAGAGAGGCAAAGGGGGGCCGAGAGAGGCAAAGGGGGGCCGAGAGGTGGAGGCAGAAGACCAGGCTTGCTGTGTGACACTCGGTGAGTGGCTGCCCCTCTCTGGGCCCGTGCTCCCCACTCTCCCCAAACCGACTCCTGGGCTGAATCCTCTTCTCCACACTGGCTTCCTGGCCGAGGCCTCACGGGCAGGGGGACGGGGTAAGGGGGAGGGGAGGGAGAGGACGATGCAGGCTGGAGGGGCGCTTACCGGCTTGAGGGGGTCAGCCAGGGGCTCCATGGAGAGGAAGTCGGCGACAAACTGGGAGCAGCTGTCCCAGTTGTAGAGCTCGGTGTAGGGCATCAGGGTGGGCCGGATGGTTGTGCTCACGAACTTCTGCGGAGAGGGGGGGTTGGAGGGGGGAGCTATTCCACCTGGGGGGTGGGCGCGGCATTCCCAGGAAGCCAGAGACCTCGGGCTGGGGGGCAGGGGGCGCCCTCGAGGCCTCTCTGGGCTTCGGGCGCCTCCCCCGGGGCCCCGGGAATTGGAGAAAGGGATCCCCTCCAAACCCTTCCCGCCCGGATCCAGCGTCAACGATGAACCGGTGCCACGATGAACTGGTGCCGGATCCAGCGTCAACGATGAACCGGTGCCACGATGAACTGGTGCCGCCAGGCCTGGCACCCCCTCCCCATCGCCCATCCCCAGTGACCCCGGGGGCAGGTGCCACCGACAGAGGCAGAAACTGAGGCTCCAGGAGGAGACGGACTGGCTCCAGTTCACATGGGCAGTGGAGCTGGGTCTGGGTGGCTCTGAGCCAACGGCCCATGTGGGGGACCTCATGCCAGGGGGCCAGGGCTCCAGGGTCTCCCTGTGGATCCCGGGAAGGCCCCGCCAGCGCCAGATCTCACAGGGCCCCCGTGAGGCCCGGCTGACGGCTGCAGGGGCCGTGCAGGCCGGGGATACCAGATAAGAGAGGAGGGAAGAAGCCCCCAGCCCCGGCGCCGCTCAGACACAGGTTAGAAATCGCCAGGCGGCCCCATCGAACCGTCTGCACGTCTCTGCCGGCCTGCGGGCTGCTGTTTTGCAGCCCTGGGGCTCATCCTCTGCCGGGCCATCCACAGATGGAGAAACTGAGGCCCAGCCAGACCCAGGGACGGGCCCCGGGTTACAGGGCTGGAAGGCGGGAGCCCAGGGCTCAGTTCCTGGGGTGCGTTCTGGCCATTCTGCCTTATTTCTCTGCCCCTCCCTGCCCTTAAGCTCTGGCCCAGGGGCTGCTCTGCCACCCAGGGCTGTGCCCCTCCTTCCGCCTCTGCTAAGGAGCCCCCTCCCCGCCCCTCCCTCCCCATGACCTGGCCTTACGGGCACTTCGCACTCGTTCAGCGGGTACAGGAAGAGCGGCACGCGGTCCGGGCACAGGTGGCTGTACTGGCTGGAGAAGTTGTCCGCCACCTGCAGCAGGTGCTCCTCGTTGGGCGTGTTGCTTTGGTAGGAAGCGGGCAGCATGGAGGTGTCGATGGGGACCTTGACAGGGACCCTGTGCCCAGAGGGAGGGAGGGCATGAATCGGTTCTCACGGGGAGGAGGCCTGGGCACGGCACCCTCCCTCCACCTCGGCGGCCGGGGGCTCTCTCCCCTCCCGGTTGGATCCTCCTTATCAGCACGCGCCCTTGGAGACAGACAAGGGAACCGAGAAACAGAAAGGTTGGGTGACTGGCCCGGGGTCGCACAGCAAACGAGGGGCAGAGGGGGGAACTTGAAAGCAGAGCCCTCGCTTTTGTGGTTGTTGTGAATCCTCCCTGGGAGGATGTGTTCCCGTCGACTTTTAGAGAGAGTGAAGGGAGGGGAGAGACCGAGACAGAGACGCATCGATGTGAGAGAGGCACATCCATCGGTTGCCTCCCACATGCACCCCGACCAGGATCATCCATTCTTCTTGGTGATGCCGCTTTAGTTACGTATTTTGTCTCATCGGTGTACGTGAGTCCGCCCCTGAGCCCGCGAGTCTGTTCCCCTGGTCTGCATGCCTATCCCTGCACAGACCCCCTTTTGGATTTATCATGATGGTCTTGTAATCACTTCTTAAAGAACCTGTAGTTCAAGCCCTGGCCGGTTTAATTCAGTGAATAGAGCCTTGGCCCATGGACTGAAGGGTCCCAGGTTTGATTCCGGTCAGGGGCATTAAAAAAAAAGAAATTGACTCTATAGCTCAAGTCTTCCCTCTCTTCCCTCTTTCATTAACGTTGACGTAGCTAGGTGAGGCCTAAATGCCTCCCTATAAATCTCAGAATAACTTTTTTAAGAGTCTTCAAGAATCATTTGGAATCTTTATCGAAGCTGCATTGTACTCATAGATTAATTTGTGCATCATTCTTGACTTTTGATATGATCTATCCGAGAAGAGCACAGAGCGCATGGATGTGAGAGGATGGAGCCGGCAACTGAGCTGCATGCCCTTGGCCAGAAGCGAACCCAGGACCCTTCAGTCCGCAGGCCAACGCGCTATCCACTGAGCCACACCGACGAGGGCCCTGGCCCCCCCCCTCTTCATGTCCCCCCTCGAAGCCCAGGTCCCTCATTCCGAGGGGCTCCTCCTGGCCCAGCCCCGCGCTCACGGCGTGTCCGGGAGGTTGATCTCAATCTCCGACAGCTTCTTCTCCAGGTCTCGGAGCATCTCCTGCGTCATGGGGGGGTCCTCCTTCCGCATTTCTGGGGGCGGCGGCGGCGGCGGCTTCGTCATCTCGCCCCTCTCCACCGCGTCCTCCCGCTCAGCAGCCTCCTCCTCCTCCACTTTCTCCCTCAGGACCTCCATGCTGGCGTGTCTCTGGCTGGCTGGAGGGGACGTCTCTGCAGGAGGGATAAACGCACTCAGAAGGGTCAGGTGACCTCACCCCAGGAAAGGGCCGCCAAGACCACCTGTGTCCCTGGCGGGGGTGGGGAGAGGGGTGGGAGGGAGGGCCTGGGGAGGGTCCTTGGTGGCTTAGATCATGGAGGGAGAAATGGAGTCTCCCTTATACCGCCTTCCCGTGGAGGAGACCGTCTGCTTGGTGCTAACATGCCTGTAACACAGTGGTTCTCAACCTTCCTAAGGCCGCGACCCTTTAAGACAGCTCCTCATGTGGTGGTGACCCCCAACCATAAAATGATTTCCGTTGCTACTTCGTAACTGTAATCTTGCTACTGTTATGAACTGTCATGTAAATATCTGATGTGCAGGATGTGTTTTCATTGTTACAAATTGAACATCATTAAAGCATAGCGATTAATCACAAAAATAATAGGTAATTATATATTGTGAAATATTTCTTTCTAATGACAAATAAATGAAATGTTGTCTTGAATCGTGGTGTAGCATGGGCAACAGTCTTCATATAACAACAGTAAACTACATTGCTACATTTTGCTACACCGAGGAGCGGTGTGTTGGTTCCTAAGACCATGGGAAATAGGTGTTTTCCGCTGGTTTTAGGCAACCCCTGTGAAAGGGTCGTTCGACCCCCAAAGGGGTTGAGACCCACAGGTTGAGAACCGCTGCTAACACCTTCCTCGCATCACAAATCGCCCTTAAAACAAAGGCAAGCAGGCCCTAGGCTGAGAACTGTAGTCAGGGCAGGAGAGTAGCCCATTGCTTGCCTTTTCGTATATTTATTCTCACACCTCCTTTTTTAAAAAAATATATATTTTTATTGGTTTTTTACAGAGAGGAAGGGAGAGGGACAGAGAGTTAGAAACATCGATGAGAGAGAAACATCAATCAGCTGCCAATGTACATTCCCTTGACCGGAATCGAACCTGGGACCTTTCAGTCCGCAGGCCGAGCCTCTATCCACTGAGCCAAACCGCTTTTGGCTCACATCTCCTTTTTTTTTTAAAAAAATATTTTTTTATTGATATCAAAGAGGAAGGGAAAGGGAGAGAGAGAGAGAGACATTAATGATGAGAGAGAATCCTTTATTGGTTGCCCCTCCCTGGGGATCGAGCCCACAACCTGGGCCTAGGCCCTGACTGGGAATTAACCGTGACCTCCTGGTTCATAGGTGGATGCTCAGCCACTGAGCCACGCCGCACCGTATGGCACACGATGCTAATGCTGAAGGGATCACTGTGGTATTAGAGCATTTCCTGTTTAAATATACTTAGTAAGCCAATAAGTGAATCGGCTTGAAGAAATCATTCATCATAGTAAGGTGGTGGTATGCAGTCTGGCAAAATTAAAGTTAGCATCACTAGAAGGGGAACCGAGGCACTGAGGGGGCAGGCAAAGGCAGGGCTACCACCACACACCTGGGCCAGGGGCAGGTGTGTGTGTGTGTGTGTGTGTGTGTGTGTGTGTGTGTGTGTGCGCAGGTAGCTGATACAGCTCCTGGCCCAGCCCTGTGTCAGCCCACAGGAGGAGGTCATCTGAGAGCCACCCCGAGGTGCCATAGGTGCTCGCGGGCCCCGGGGAAGGCCTTGCCATGGTCCCAGAGCCAAGGCTCGCTGAGCTGGACTGCTCCTTGCCCACCCAGAAAGCCAGCCCCCATTCCATAGGCAGAGCCCCGGTTTACAATACGCAGCTTCCCAGCCGTCCTTGCCGCTAGAGTCAGCCCTGTGAGCTGAACCCAGATTGGGCTGCTGAGAGGGGCGTCCAAGTTGCTCCCTGTTGAAGGGGTGAGCAAGCCCAACTGGCACAGACCCTCGGCCCTTCTCCTCTTCCTGCCGGGGACAGGGACGTAAAGCTGGGGTGCAGCCAATGCATGACCGTGAGATAACCCTGCACGGGGACCGAAGCGGCCTGCTCACGACGCCAGAGTGAGGGGACAGGGGAGCCGTGACCCCAAGAGGCGCCTGAGTATCATCTTTGCACTGCCCATCACATGAGGAAACAGCCTCTGCTGGTTGAAGCCGGTTCCTGTTGTACCATCTCAGCTCCCACCTCCCCAGCTCCTGGCTTTCCATGACCCCGCCTCAAAGATCTTCCTTTCTTTTTTTTTTTAACAACACACAGGGCAAAGGTCCAAAGAGGAGGAAAATCGACCCCGATGCACAGGATGTGGGGGTGGAGGAGCAGGGAGGATGGGGGAGAAAAGAGCAAGGTCTCCCCAGCTTTGTCATCACCGCCTGGGGTGACCAGGGCCAAGAGGGCAAAGGGACCCGGAGGTCAAGGCTGGGCCCTACCTCCCCGATCCTACCCCTACTTGGGCTGGCCAAGGCCTCTGAGGGAGGCAAGTCCCTGACCACCAACCAGCTGGTGACTGATGGGGAGAACCAGGTTCTGCTCCCCACCCCTGCTGGGCCCTTGAAGCACTCCCTGCCTCTTTCTGGGCCTCAGTTTCCCCCTCTGTCATCTGAAAGGAGGGAGAGATGTTTTCCATCCAGTTCTGACATTCTGTCGGGCTCAGGAGGGGCTGAACGCGTCTGTTGCTTTTCTGGAGGTCAACCCACCCCAAGTCCCAGGGCGGTCCATATCACATTTGAGGCCCTGCGTCCATCAGGCCCCTTCAAGACCCCAGTTCCCTGCGGGCGAAACTCCCACTAAGCCCAGCAGCCAAGCAGCACAGCCCTGTCTGCTTCTTGGACACACAGAGATGAAGTGCCAGAGATGGCAAGAATAACCAGGTGTTTACCGTGTCCTATGCAAACTAAGGGCGTAACAGAGATATAAACTCACTTATCCTCCCGTGACTCTGTGAGGCAGACACTATTATGATACCCGCTTTGCAGATAAAAAAACAACAACACTGAGGCCTAGAGAGGTTGAGAGCACAGCCTATGGTCACCGAGCTAGTGAATAGCGGATCCAGGTGTATTTCTGAAATCCACGCACACGTTAGGGCCTAAATGAGAGGGGGACATCCCAGAAGAGTGGGTGGGGGTGGCGGGGTGGGGCGTAAAGGTGAGTACAGAAAAGAAGCAGGGCCAAGGGGTCAGTGGGCAGCGGGGGCTTGCAGCTAGAGCGGGAGCTAAGATGGGGCCTGAGCCCAAGGTCGCAGCGCACTGTCATCAGAGGCAGAGCTGGACCAGAACCTATCAGATGTCCTTCCCCACCGCAGGCCGCCTCGCCAGCAACGGTGCAGTTCGGAGAGGGCATTCCGGCCTCAAAGCTCCCTGGACCCTGCCCAGAGGCCCAGAAGCGTGCCCCATCCCAATAGGTCACTTTCTACACCCTCCTCAGAAGCAACTTCCTCCCCAACACCACCTCCCACCACCTCCCTCCCCACCTCTCCCCCACCCCCACACACACATTGAAAACTTCCCCGGAGAGGTCAGGGCTGAAGAAACCCCTTTATCACCAGCACCTTCCCCCACCCTCCCTGCCAGACAGGGTCCAGCCACCCCCAGTCCCCTACTCCCCTCTCACCCTCCTAGGGACAGCCTGCACTATCTGTTTAGTCTGTCTCCATAGGAACAGCTTTCTGGAAGGGGAGGGCCTTCCTGGGAGAGGAGGCTTCTGGGAAATGTAGTCTTCTGTCACTACCCGGGTCTGAGCCAGAAGCCCTGGGCTGCAGGTTTCCTTGGCCAGTGGTGGGCTGGAACCAGCGTAGGCCGGCTCGCAAGAGCTGATGGTTAACATTTCGGGAATGCTGGCGGACCCAGTTGAAAAACACAGCAGTTATTAAAACTTTTACCGTTTCTGTTTTTTGGAGAAAGGGACCCACAAAAGTCACCAGGCCGCCCTGTGGAGGTTTGGGGGTGAAAGAGTGGAGGAGAAACACCGCAGCCTGTCCTGACAAGGTTATATAGTTGCTGTTACTGGTTGAAAGGTAGGGCTGACCTCAATTCTCGATAGTAAAGAAGGATTATTTTCTTCCAGTCGGAATAGTATGCGGTCATGGAAAATAACGTGGGAAGGATAGATTAGACCAGTGGTTCTCAACCTTCCTAAGGCCGCGACCCTTTAATACAGTTCCTCATGTGGTGGTGACCCCCAACCATAAAACTGTATTTTCGTTGCTACTTCGTCACTGTAATTTTGCTACTGTTATGAGTCGTAATGTAAATATCTGACAGGCGGGATGTATTTTCGTTGTTACCAATTGAACATAATTAAAGCATAGTGATAATCACAATTAGATGTTATGAAATATTTATTTCTAATTACAAATAAATGAAATTTTGTCTGGAAGCATGGTGTAGCATGGGTAACAGTCTTCATATGACAACAGTAAACTACATTGCTACATTTTCCGATGGTTTTAGGTGACCCCTGTGAAAGGCTTGTTTGACCCTCAAAGGGGTCAAGACCCACAGGTTGAGAACCGCTGGAGTAGACGGAGAGAAAGCTCAGGAGACAGCGTGGGGACATCAGTTTTGGTCCCCTCGGTGTTAACCGTTCGCTCTGTGGGGAACTCACCGGGATGAAGGCAGAAGAGAGGAGGACGCAGGAAGCAGGGACGTGGGGGGCTGGTGGCTGGAACATAAATGGGCTTCTTTCTCCACTGCCCCATCTCATTTCTTGTGTGTGTTTATTTACTTCCCTTTGTCCCAACACCCACTCCCATTCCCTGCTCCGATAGGCAACCTTTCTGATGGGTGTTTTCTTTTCCCCACAAAATGAGCATTGTTTTGCATGCTGCTATTTTTTTTTGTGTGTTTAAAAATATATTTTATTGATTTTTTACAGAGAGGAAGGGAGAGGGATAGAGAGTTAGAAACATCATTGAGAGAGAGAGACATCGATCAGCCACCTCTTGCACGCCCCCTACTGGGGGTGTACCCGCAACCAAGGTATATGCCCTTGACTGGAATCGAACCTGGGACCCTTCAGTCTGCAGACCGATGCTCTATCCACTGAGCCAAACTTGTTTCAGCTGATGTTTTATCCTTATGATTTTTTTTTTCTTGAAAAGTTCTTTGCTCTTCGGTTGCAAAATATTTTCCCATAGTAAGGTCATAATTTTGGCATCCCATTTAGATCTTGAATCTGCCTGAAGCCCGCCCCCGGGGGTCAGCCAACCTCGCCCAAATTCTGAGGGGTGAGGTGGAGATTCTGTTTTATTTTCTCCACATAATGAGCCAGTTTTCCAAAACCATCATTGATCGTTCATCCTTCTTGGTGATGCCACTTTAGTTACGTATTTTGTCTCCTCGGTGTACACGAGTCTGCCACTGAGCCCGCAAGTCTGTTCCACTGGTCTTCATGCCTATCCCTGCACAGACCCCCTATTGGATTTATCATTATGGTCTTGTAATAATTCTTAAAGCATCTGTAG
Source organism: Lasiurus cinereus (assembly GCA_011751065.1). Lineage (NCBI taxonomy): Eukaryota > Metazoa > Chordata > Mammalia > Chiroptera > Vespertilionidae > Lasiurus > Lasiurus cinereus. The sequence goes on along the minus strand of JAAGEH010000452.1, from coordinate 4,634,142 downwards.
TTCAAGCCCTGGCTGGTTTAATTCAGTGGATAGAGCGTTGGCCCATGGACTGAAGGATTCCAGGTTTGATTCTGGTCAGGGGCATTAAAAAAAAAAAAGAAGAATCTATAGTTCATAATGTCATTAGGGGGCGTGGCTAAGTTCCAGCCTGAAGTTGGTCACCTGTGCCAGGTCCTTGGGCATACTCGAATGTTGTCTCTTTTGCCGAGGCAGGTGGAGTCACTTAAGAATCAGGACTTCCTTACGTCATCAGGGGGAGGGGCCAGGTGACCAATGGGATGTTGTTCAGGGGTTCCTTCTATGCCCTTTTTCATGAACGTTGACTTAGCTAGGGGAGGCCTAAATGCCTCTATATGAATTTTAGAGTAACTCTTTAAAAGTCTTAAAGAATCCCTTGGAATCTTTATTGAAGTTGCATTGTACTCATAGATTAATTTGTGAATAACTTTTGACTTTTGATATGATCTATCTGAGAGCACAGAACATGTAGGTTTTCTAATTTCCTGTATATTTGTTCTATTATAATAAAAAAGATACTAGGAGTCAATAAATTGGGGAGAACGGAGAAAACCAGGGAGTCATGGTGGTGATGGGGGGCCCTTCCTGCAGCACTCCAATGACCTCTGCACCCCAGAGCCTGATAAGGCAATAGTCAAGGTCAAGCTCACATTCCTGGGAGGCCAGTGTCTCATTTCCTCCTTCATCAAGCCTCTGGGACAGCGACCACCACCCCTGTTTCACAGGTTCAGTGGGTAAAGAACTGGGCCTGGGCAGGTTGCAGAGGCAAAGGCTGGACCAGGCAGGCTGAGCCCGGAGTCGGTGCTTTTAACCACGGTGCTGCCCTCCACTGCTCGCGATCAGGATGGTCTGGGACAGGGGGACCCTGCTCGTTCATTCATGCTGGGCCTCGGGGTGCCCTTCTACAAATTGCCCCGCCCGGCCTTCGCCCGCGCTCTGCTTGGCGCTTGGAAGGGCTTGGGCAGGGACCCCAGGCAACGAGAGGGACCCCGGCCCCTCTGCCCTCCTCTGTCTGTCCATCCTCTGTCTGCTCAAGGACAGCTGGCTCATCTGGGGCTGGGGCTCCCCCTGGGGGTGCCCGGGAGAACCACAGCCCAAGGCTCAAGGGCTCAGGGAGAGGTGTGACTCCTGACCCCAGGCCGAGCCCGGGAGGAGGCCAAGCCACCCAGGGCGGTCCTGCCTCGCCTCAGCCCAGGTCCCAGAGCGGCCGGTGGAGCTGCTGGGCCTCTCGGGGCCTCCACACCTAGACCCCATGCAGGGCTGTGCACGTGACAGAGCGGAGGAGGAATCTGAAGGGAGCCCGGACCTCCTCGTTCACACACAGGCTCATGCTTTACACAAGGCCCCACTGGGTTTCCCTTTAAGCCAGTGGTTCTCAACCTGTGGGTCGCGACCCCTTTGGGGGTCGCCTAAGACCATCAGAAAACACAGGTATTTACATTATAATTCATAACAACAGCAAAATTACAGTTATGAAGTATGGTTGGGGGTCACCACCACATGAGGAACTGTATTAAAGGGTCGCGGCATTAGAAAGGTTGAGAACCACTGCTTTAAGCCAAGGTCTCCCCCTGAATTGTGTGGGGGCACTTGACTTTTGTTGCCTCACTTAGCGCTCTGGGGACGAGGCCAGGGCCCGATCTCCGTGTTCCAGAGCGGGACGCAGGCTCAGAGGGTGCGGTGCCATGCCCAGGGTCACACTACCCCTTCTAGCAGAGGCGGGATTTGAACCCAGGCCCTCAGACCCTGGCATCCTTCTGCTCTTCCTGAGACGTTGGCGCTGAGACCCTTGGCAGGAGAAGCCTAAGTCTGTGGAGACAACCCCCAGTCTCACCAAGCGTGTGCACAAAATGGAAGCCCAGGGCTCACTGATGAGGTGTCCACGCCCCAGCATGTCCCTTCCAGGGACAAGGCGACTGGCTTAAAACAGCCGCCCCTCACCCAGCTGCCTTCCTGTTTCTCATCTGTTGCTCGTCCCGACTTGGCATCTGGGGGCGGCAGGCTGGCAGCATGGGGGCATGGGGAGGGTCTCAGGGGACTAACTTCTCATCTGTAGAAGGTGCCTGACCGAGGGCAGATCCCCCTGGGCAGGGTGCCGAGGGGGGGGTGGAGAGAGGTGCCATTCCCGCTGGTTAGTAAGTGGAGGCTGGAGTGGAAATGTGATTGGGGGACGGGATCGGGGAGGGGGGCTGTCCCGGGCTCTGCCCTCCCATCCGCAGGCAGGGGAAGCGAGGTGTGGGGAGGAGGACCGCTGTCCTCCCACATCTGTCCCTCTCTGAGCTCTGGCTTTGCCTCGGCTCCTCTGTCAACGCTCCCTCCTCGGCTCTCTGTCTGCATCTCTTCCTCCATCTCTATTACCTGCCTCCCCTGCTTCCTGCGGGGGAAACAGCATGTGGTGGCTGGCGGCCAGAGGTCCAGCTGCTGGAAGCGGGGGGTGGCCTGGGACACCCCCTGGCTCAGGGCTTTGTCAGCTGCTGCCCAGCTCACACAGCCACCTACCAGACTGGCGGATATTTGCTCAGGGCCCGGACGCACCAGAGCGGGGCTGGCCGGGCCAGTGAGGCCGGCAAACGGCCAATCTCCCAATACCCCGTTCTGCAGCTGGAGGTGCTCAGATTCCCGGTGGGGTGTGCGTGGGGGGAGGGAGGACAGGGGGGATGTGCTCCCTCTCTCTGCTAAGCCCAGCCCCTCCCTGCCCTGCACCTCCAGCCCCTTGTGACCCCCACCGTGACCCCTACGTGACAGCAGATCAGAGGTCAAGCCGGCCACCTGGCCGTCAGAATGAGAACAGGGGCCTTGCTGGGGGGCCTCACCCCCTAAGGGGCATTCTCTGAATGTCAGTGTCCCAGGCACCTGAAGGCCTGGCAGCCCCCCCAAAATGGTGGGGATTCTTCTGTGATAATAGGCCATGGTGGGACTGGCTGAGACCGGGGCGCACCAACCCCCCCAACCAACCTCCAGTTCACAGCTACCTGCTGCCTGAGGGGCAGACACCTCCTAAATGCCCCCCTCACCCCGGGCAGGGGAGCCAGCGGGTGGAGAGGCAGTGACCATAGGGAGGAAGGGAGGCTGGGGCCCTTGGAGGGGCTGTGCCAGCCATAGACTCCCCGCTTCCTGAGACCAGAAGGTGGGAAAGGGCAGGGATAGGCTGCTTTGCTGTGAAGGCGGGGGTGGAGTGGGGGTGTGCAGAGCGGCAGGGGTGAGGGTAGGAGTCTCAGGGTTATAGGAACCTTGGGCCCCTGCAGTCCTGGACGGGGGGATTCTGATACCAGAGAGGACCAGGGTGGGCCTCTGAGATCACGTGGTTCGCCCCGGTTTCTCCCCCAACCCCCCTCCCCAGCCGCACGGTACAGACTTGGAGACCCAGGCCCGGAGGCAGGCAGGGGGCTGTCCAGGTTCCCACAGAGGCTCGGCACCGAGTCCGTTACTGCGACGCCATGTGGGTCTGCTCAGCCCGGGCGGTGCCGGAGGAGGAGGACACGGCGCTCTGGCTCGGGAAGTAGAGGACGATGAACCAGCAGAAGATGAAGACGCCTGCGGAGGAGAGGGCCTGGCTGAGCCGGAGTGAGGGGTGCGGGGCGGGGGGTGGGGGAAGGACAGGGAGCTGGGCGGCCAGGTGGCGGCTGCCCACAGGATAAAGAGCCCCTTTGCAAAAGTTCAAGCATGGATGGGGAAATGGGGCAGAAACAAAACCTACTCCTGACAAAGAATCAACAACAAGGCACCTTGGAGTTCAGGCTCAAATATGAAGGGTGCCCAGCCGGTGGGCGTGGCTCAGGGGTTGAGCGTCAACCTATGAACCAGGAGGTTACGGTTCGATTCCGGGTCAGGGCACAGGCCTGGGTTCCATCCTTGGTGTGGGACGGGCAGAAGGCAGCCGATCAACGGATCTCTCTCATCACTGATGTTTCTCTCTCTCTCCCCCTCCCCTTTCCTCTCTGAAACACAGAAAAAAAAAAATTAATTGAAAGAAGATGAAGGGTCACCTCTGAAAGGATAATGAGAGAACCGACGGCTTCAAGGTGTCCTCTCTCCGACCTTGAACCTCCAGGGTTCTCCAGAGGCGGACTCAGGCTTTTTCATCCGGGGGATCGTCCCAGACAGCCCATGACAATGACGTCAGTTGTTAGTCACCTCATTTCCTCGTAGGCGTGTCCCCCAGGTGTGTGGTCTCAGTCAATCATCCTCACCCAATTTGGGGGGCAGGTGTGGGATTATCCCCACTGACCGGATGGCCTGATCTAAGGGGCTGAGTGACTTGGGGGGTCCTGAGTGTTGCCGGGATGGGAATCCAGGTCCCCCTGCCCCTGGTCCCCTCCACCACAATGCCCTCAGGTCCATGAGGCACTGGGGGCCAGCCCTGTCTGGGTGGGGTCTGCCCGGGGTGAGACGGTGCACCCAAACTTGGGTAGCGGGTGTTTCTCCCACAGACAGGGTGCGAGGCTTCTTTAAGCTGCGGGCATGAAGCAGGGGCGTGGGGACCAAGAGGACCGGGGCGCACACCCTGGGCACCGGCCCCTTTGGTGGACACCAGAGGAAGGACACTGTGGAGTGTCAGTCGGGGAGCAGATGTCTCCATCATTCCCTCCACGAATCCCTTCCTGCCTCCACAGCTCCTTAGAGACTCTGTCCATGTCACGTGGCCACCACATCACATGACCCTGCCTTCCTGGTCACAGCTGATTGGGCCGGAGATGGACACTGGACTAAGGTGGCCCAATCAGATCCTTGACACTCCTAAGATCTGGAAGAGACTAAATCAGACCGAGGTCACTAGACTCGGAAGGTCGTCTGGGGGTGAGGTGACTATGTGGGGGCCATGGGTAGGGATGGGCCCGCAGAGAGAGAGAGAAGAAGGTGAGAGGATGGACGTGGCTCCAAAGAAAAATGAAGAAAGTATCTGCTGTGGTTTGGCTGGCTTTTCCTGAGCCTGGCAGCAGCGCCCCTGAGGTCGGCCAGCCTTTCTGCCCGAGGGTCTGGGGGCGGCCTGGCTATGCTATTTACAGTCAGCAGCCCTCCCCTGGGCTGGCCTCGCTGGAACCCTGTTGCTTGCGAACCACTCTCTCCCATCCCAACCTCTGACCCCTGGTGCATCTCCCTGCCCCCACCCCAACCTC
>JAAGEH010000452.1:4612798-4628997 GCA_011751065.1 Lasiurus cinereus | reverse complement strand
CCCGCCCCCACCCCAACCTCTGACCCCTGGTGCATCTCCCTGCCCCCCACCCCAACCTCCCGCTCCTGCAGAAGGAGCAGCCGCCACTCCCGGGCCCAGGAGCCTCACCTTGCAAGGAGTTGAACAGCGCGAAGATGTAGACGGTGGCCAGGCCCAGCGGCGTGAGGACGGCCAGCCCCCAGGTCATGCCCACGAGGCTCGAGAGGCCCAGCAGTGTGAGCGCGCCCTTCCAGTTCTGCCGCTGCTCCTTGCCCGCCGTGCCACTCGACAGCGTGAAGATCTTCCAGGCCAGCAGGCCCAGCACCACCGCGCCGAAGAGGAAGGTGACGAGGAAGTAGCCGTGGACGGTGGCATAGAGGGCGGTTTTCTTCTGGAACCAGCACCTGGTGGCGGTGGGTGGATGGCCATGGGCACTGGGCCAGGTCCCCCTGACCAGCGAGCCCTGGGCAGCCTCCCCGGGCTGACCTTCAGCGACCAAGAAGACGTCCTTCCCGACTCCACCCAGCGACCCCGCTCTCCCGGCGATGGGGCTCTTGGGAGGCTCCGGTCTGGTGTCTCTTTATTTTATTTTCACATTTAAATATATTTTTATTGATTTCAGAGAGGAAGGGAGAAGGAGAGAGATAGAAACATCAGTGATGAGAGAGGATCATGGATCGGCTGCCTCCTGCACGCCTCCCACTGGGGATCGAGCCGGCAACCCAGGCCTGTGCCCTTGACTGGAATCCAACCTGGGTCCCTTGAGTTCAATCCACGGAGCCAAACCGACTAGGGTTCTGCTGTCTCTTTAGACCAGTGGGTGCAAAAGGGTCAATGGGGCCCCAAAGATATGTTATGTTTACCCCACATGATGTAAAAAAAAAAATAAACAAATAAAATGAATTAATGACCATCATTTAAAAAGCAGGAGATTTAGCATAAGCACCCGGATTTCTGCTTCTGTTGTAAAGCCACATCCCTGAGGGGGTGGGGTGTCAACCGGGGAAAACAGAGACATATGTCATACTTTAAACAATAAAAAAAACCACACACACACCAAACAACAACAAAAATAAAAACCATGCCGGGCAGCTGCCCATCAGACAGGTGTGTGACTGCCAGCCTAATGCAGCCCCCCCGGGCTGCCACATGCATTTATCTCGTTGTCTGCCCCGTGGCCCCTGCATTTGAGTTCAGGGGACATGACCAGCCCCTCCTAGCACAGAGCCATGGGTCCAAGACAGATGCCCTGGTGGGGGGGGGGGGCCTGGGCTCTGCCCCACTGCTCCCTGCACTGCAGGGGTGAAAGCCCATTGTACAGATGAGGAGACCGAGGCCCAGAGAGAGGACGAGCTTGCCCAAAGACACAGCCATGCAGGGTCGGAGCCTAGACAGGACCAGGCTGCTGGGAATATGTGAGCAGGTTGTGCCCTGCGCAGGGGCCCCTGGCTGAGGGTGCAGCTGAGCACCTGGCATGTCAGATTGGGGTAGGGGGCACTTTTTTTCTTAATATATTTTGTTGATTTTTTTACAGAGTGGAAGGAAGAAGGATAGAGAGTTAGAAACATCCATGAGAGAGAGACATCGATCAGCTGCCTCCTGCACGCCCCCTACTGGGGATGTGCCCGCAACCAAGGTACATGCCCTTGACTGGAATCGAACCTGGGACCTTTCAGTCTGCTGGCCGATGCTCTATCCACTGAGCCACACCAGTTTTGGCAAGGGGCACTTCTAAAAATGTGTCCCCAGGTGCCAGGTGGATTGGCGGCGGACCAAGCTAGAGCACGGCATGCTGCCTCCTGCCCCGGTTCCCTCTCCTCCTCAGGACCCCTTGCTCACTGCATACCCTCTCTCCAGGCCTCAGTTTGCCTCTGAGGAGAGGAGGATCCTTCGCCTTGACTTCCTGGGTCTCTCCTCCCGGGGCACCCTCCTCTCCCCACCTCCCCGTGGCCTCCATCTGTGCAGCCGGAGACCTGGCGTCACGCCTGCTCCCACAGCCGCCACTCACAGCTCCAGCGTGGTCCTGTTGTCCTCGTCCCGGATGGTGAAGGGGCCATAGCTGTTGGCACTCCCGGTGCCGATGACCATCAGGGCTGGCAGGCCTGGGCCGGGGGGGAGGTGAGGGGGAGGGCATGGCACCGCTGGGACCCAGACCCCCCGGAGCCAGCCTCCCTCTCTGCCCAGCCCGGCGTGAACACCTACCCCAGCCCACGAGGCTCAGCTTCAGGAAGTAGTGCCCGAAGTAGGTGTTGAAGACCTTGATGACGAGCAGGTAGAGGTGGAAGGACTCCAGGGCCATCCAGGTGAAGACGCAGAGCAGGAAGTAGTGGAAGACGGCCCCCCGGGCCACGCAGGCGGCGGGGGACCCCTGGGGGCCGTGCCCCACGTCGACGAAGAAGGCGAGGTTCACGAGAAACAAGCTGGCGCTCAGCGCCACGTGGATCTTAGGGGCGTCTTCTGACTTGAACCTCTTCCAGGAGAACCTGGGGGAGAGGGGCCAGCCAGAGGCTGCCAGGGCCGCACATCTGGGCCCGCCCCCGCCCCTCCCCGGCTCCCCACTGCCGCGGCCGGCCAGACGGAGGACTCAAGTTCCAGTCCAGGAGCCCGCTCTTTGCTGGCCACGCGGGTCCTGCCAGTCGGTCTCCGCCCTCAACTCCATGCTTCAGCCCAACGGCATGCATGACTTGTATTCCCTGGACGTGTGCTGCTTTCCGTGTTTTTTGTTTTTTGTTGTGTGTTTTTTTTTATGGGCGGGGGGCGGGGAGACGGACCCCGTGCCTGGTTTTGAAATTGCACTAGGATGCTAGAAAATGCCATCTTTAGCCGAAACTGGTGTGGCTCAGTGGATAGAGCGTCGGCCTGCGGACTGAAAGGTCCCAGGTTCGATTCCAGTCAAGGGCATGTATCATGGTTGCAGGCACATCCCCAGTAGGGGGCGTGCAGGAGGTGGCTGATCGATGTCTCTCTCATTGATGTTTCTAACTCTTCATCCCTCTTTTTTAAAAAAATCAATAAGAATATATTTTAAAAAAAGAAAGAAAATGCCATCTTTGAGGAAAGCTGGCTGAAGAAAGCATGGAACTCTGTGCGCTGTTTTCAGCACTTCCTGTTAGTCTGTAATTATCTATTTATTTTTAAATATACTTTTTATTGATTGTAGAGGGAGAGGGAGAGGAAGAGAGAGAGAGAGAACATCAATGATGAGAAAGAACCCTTGATTGGCTGCCTCCTGCACGCCCCCCACTGGGGGATTGAGCCCGCCACCCGGGCTGGTGCCCTGACCGGGAACCAGGAACCGGCAATCGAGCCTCAACACTCAACCCCTGAGCCCGGCCGGTCGGGCCACGATGGCTGAGAAATATTTGAAAGACTTTAGCGCTGGGGCTCAGTGCTGAGAGGCTGTGACGCAAGCCTGGGCTCCCTGAGGCCCCTGGGGGTGGAGAAGCTGCCGGACACGGTTGAGGGAGACCAGCTCCCCGAACCCCAGCTGCTGAGAGCTCACTGGGTCTTTCCATGACATGGCCCACACATCCCGGTGACGGTTAAGCCCAGGGGTGCTGAGTTTCTGCCACCTGTAGCTGCAATGACCCCAACACACGGCAACCTCCAGCCCTCTTTTACAGATGAGGACACCAAGCTCTGGAGAGGATAGCGACATAATTTTCCACAACTAAAATAATAAAATAAAATAAAATAAAATATAAAATAAATAAAATAAAATAATAAAATAATAAATAAAATAAATAAAATAAACAAAATATAATTAATAAAACAAATAAAACAAAATAAATAAATAAATAATAAAATAAAATAAATAAAATAGTAAAATAAATAAAATAAAATAAAATAAAGTAAATAAAATAAAGTAAATAAAATAAAATAAATAAAATATAAAATAATAAAATAAAATAAAATAATAAAATAAGATAAAATAAAATAATAAAATAAAATAAAATATAAAATAATAAAACAAAATAAATAAAATAATAAAACAAAATAAATAAAATAATAAAATAAAATAAATAATAAAATAAAATAAAATAAAAATTTTGCACAAGCAGGTGCCTTTGGCCTTGCACACGTGCTGCCTTTGCGGACGGGAGCGGGTGGGGACGGGTCACCCACCTCAGGGCCACGTAGAAGACGATGGTGAAGGCCAGGAACACCATGGAGGCGCCGCAGCCCACCTGGGAGATTCGCGTGAGGGCCTGCACGGCGGCCTTGTTCAGGACCGGCCTCTGTGGGCAACACCCCCAGCCAGGACCCCATCAGGGGTGGCCAGGCCCTCCCACCCCCAAAGACCACGGCCCCTCCCAGGACAGGAGGCTGGGCCCCTCGGGAAGTGCTGGGCTGGGGGCGGGGGGCTGTTACCAGCAGCAGGGCAAAGAAGGTCAGGTGGTCGCAGCGGCAGACGGTGGCCTGGGCTCCGGCCTCCGTGGAGCAGCCCGTGGAAGACCAGTCTCCTGTTGGGCCTGGAGAGGGAGGGGGAGGATCAGAGGGGAGGGGAGGGAGGGGAGAGGGAAGAGAGGGGACCAGAGAGCAGGGGAGGGGAACAAAGAGGAGGGCAGGGAGGGGAGGGGCCGGGCGGGCAGAGCCCTGCACCCCTAAGGGAGTCCATACTCTCCCTCCCGTCTTCCCCAGAGGAGGTGCCTTACCTTTAGCCGCATCCCAGAATACACAGGTGAGGGTCATGTTCTGAAACCAGAGAATGGGAGTAAGGAGAGAGGCAGGGGGAGGCTGGGGAGGGGAGAGAAGAGCGTGGGAGAGGAGGAGGGGGAGGACCCTCCTCTTAGCATGTGTGTGCAAGGCTCACACAGGAACATGCTGGTCACCTAGGAACGGGGGCCACACCGTTGGTGGCCCCTGGATCGGCATATGAGGAGCCTGGGCATGGTGACGGGCTGTGGTTGGGAGGGTCGCATGTCTGGGTGGGTGTGTAATGGTGGGTGCAGGCATGTGGGTGTGCCAGGTCCTGTGTGTGCACCTCTGAGAGCACGTGACTGGGAGGGTTCTGGAGGCATGTGGGCATCGGCACGCAGGCTAGGCACGCGTTCCTGGGCACCATTGTGTGTGCGGTCCTAACGCTTCTCCTGGGCAGACATGGAGGTTGCACGCAGAGTCCTGTGCCTGTCTGTCAATGTGCCCAGGCGTGCCCACCCACCTCTCTGCCCCTGCGTCACTGCTGGCCGGGGTGGGGGCTCACCAAAGGCTGACGTGGGTGCGAGAAGGTGATCTCCACAGGCTCCCGCAGCGCGGTGACCCGAATCCGGCCCAAACTCAGGCCCACCAGGCGGTTGTTCAGCACGCCGCCCTCCTCCTCCAGGCGGAGCTGGGGGCCCTGTGGAGGAAGACGGAGGCCAGGCTGCAGAGGGGGCCGGCTCAGCTCGGCTGCGGCGGGGTTCCTGGGAGCCTCCAGGACCCGTGGGTCTGGCCCGCAGGGCAAAGTCTGAGACCAGCGGCCAGAGGACCCAGGGGTCATGGTGACATCCTCTCTGCTGCCCCCTACAGCCTCCTGCTCGGGCTGGTCACAAAGCCAGGCACCCCACCCCCTCCATCCCTGGCCTCAAGACTCCTCTGCCTCTTCACTGGAGGGGCCCAGGGCCAGGAGAAAAATCAGACCAAGAATAGGGGGTGGGGGTGCCTGTGGGGCTAAGTATCTCACCACTGAAGGCCCCAGCCACACCAGCACTTGGGCATGCACATGTCTGCATGGGAGCAGATACATGCCTCAGGGACACGCATGGGACTCACCTGCATGGGTACGGGCACACTCGCTCATGTGGACTGCGTGTGTACCGGGAATAGGAAGACATGCATGTTTGTGCATGCGCAGGGACCCACAGGGACATGGGCACGCCGGGGATACACAGACAGCCCAAGGTCACTGGTGTGGGGGGTCCGGATATCTGAGTGAGGGGACCAGGTGAGTCTGAAACCCACGGACGCTAGAGGTGGGTCCGGGATGGTGATGAGCCTCTCCGTCGCCATCGGGTGCCTCGAGGGAGCCCCCACAGGGGACCAGCATGGCCGCGGAGCCCCCGAGCTGCCCGGCCCCCCATCCAGCTCCTCACCTTGAAGAGGCTCCCCGGGCCCACGTCCAGCACCGATACAGCCAAGGGCACCACCGGCCTGCGGCCCTGCAGGGCGGCGAACAGGCTCCGCGGCAGCCGGACTCGGTCGGGGAAGGCGTGCTGGTCCTCCATCACCTGCCCCGGCACCTGCAACCACAGACTCGGTGGCGGACCCGCGGAGCCCAGCCCCCAACACGGGGGGAGGGAAACGGAGGCACACCAAGTGCAGGACGGCGGTACCGGAGGACTTTCGCTCTGGGAGGCGGGACATCTGGGGGCACAGGCCTGGACACATCATGGCGCTCACGGGGCCTCAGTGTTCCCAATACGGAGAATGGGGGTAACAAGGTGTCCGCACCTTCCAAGGGCCTCCTCCTAGAAATCTGGACAATCCGTTATCGCAGTGGTTCTCCACCTTCCTAAGGCCGCGACCCTGGCATACAGTTCCTCACGGGGTGGTGACCCCCAACCATGAAATGTTGCTACTGTGATGCATCGTGATGTAAATATCTGCATTTTCCAATGGTCTTAGGCGAAACCGTGAAAGGGTCATCCGACCCCCAAAGGGGTCGCGACCCACAGGTTGAGAACCACTGCGTTATCGGGCGCCATTCATCCGCTTAACTCATTGGCACCCATGAGCAAGGCGGAGGAGCCCTACAGGGGCACAGGAGCGCTAGATCTTGCTGGGCACCAAGCACAGACGGAGACTCTTACAGAATTCTGAAAGCCATCCCTGAGGAAACCGGCCGAGCCAGCCAGCAGGGGGGAAGGGGTGGGGGGGGCGGGGACCCCGCACCTGAGAGGGGCTCAGAGAGAAGTGCAGGTCTTCTGCGATGCTGGTGCTCACGTTCTTGACAACAGCCTTTAGAAAAGGCAGGTCCAGCGTCTCCCTCAGACTCCTCTCCACCAGGTAGGTCTCGTAGTCCAGCCAGTACCTGTAAGGGGCCGGGGCAGGGGCAATGGGGGGGCCTGGCCAGCTGAGCCACCCCTCACCTGGTCCCCAACCTGGATGTAAGGAGGAGAGAGAGAGAGAGAGAGAGAGAGAGAGAGAGAGAGCCCACGGACCATGATCCTCAGGCTCTGGGGTCAGAGGGGTGACTCAGAATAGCAGAGGGAAGACCCTGGGAGCACCAGGGAGAGGGCAGCGAGGGAACAGCCCGAGCTGGTCCGGGGGATTCCAGACAGCGGACCCTCCGAGTGTTTCACGTGCTTGTCTCCTTGTGAAAACGTCCATAGAACACAACATTTTAACTACTTTAAAAAAAAATTTATTTTATTGATTTTTTTTACAGAGAGGAAGGGAGAGGGATAGAGAGCTAGAAACATCAATGAGAGAGAGACATCGATTAGCCGCCTCCTGCACGCTCCCTACGGGGGATATGCCCGCAACCAAGGTACACGCCCTTAACCGGAATCGAACCTGGGACCTTTCAGTCCGCAGGCCAACGCTCTATCCACTGAGCCAAACCGGTTTTGGCCATTTTAACTACTTTAAAGGGTACAATTGCGGAGCCGGCGTGGCTCAGTGGTTGAGCATTGACCTATGAACCAGAAGGTCATGGTTTGATTCCCAGCCAGGGCACACGCCCAGGTTGTGGGCTTGATTTCCCGTGTGGGGCGTGCAGGAAGCAGCTGACCAATGATTCTCGCTCATTGATCTCTCTCTCTCTCTTCCTCTCTGAAATCAATAAAAATATTTTTTAAGTGTATAATTCATCACCCCATACCATTCAGCAGCCACTCTTCTCCCTCCTCCCCTAGCCCCTGGCAACCACTAATCTGGTTTCGGTCTCGATACATTTGCCTATTCTGGATAGTTCATATAAATGGAATTAGATGGCTGAAACCGGTTTGGCTCAATGCATAGAGTGTCGGCCTGCGGACTGAAAGGTCCCAGGTTCTATTCCGGTCAAGGGCATGTACCTTAGTTGCAGGTACACATCCCCAGTGGGGGGCGTGCAGGAGGCAGCTGATCGATGTTTCTCTCTCATGGAAGTTTCTAACTCTCTATCCCTCTCCCTTTCTCTCTGTAAAAAATAAATAAAAATATATCTAAATGAAATTAGATGACCTCTGACCCTTTGTGCCCGGCTTCTTTTACTTAGTATGTTTCTAAGGGGTCATCTATGTTGTAGCATGTGCAAGTATTTCACTCCTTTTTTGTGGGCGAAGGATCTTTCATTGGACGGACAGATCCCATTTTGTGCATCCATTTATCCGTTGATGGGCATTGGGGCCGTTTCCATGCTCGGGCTACTGGGAACAGAGAGGCTATGAACATGCACGTCCAAGCCTTGGTCTGCGGAATTGTTTTCCCTCCTTTTGGGTTCAAACCGAGGAGTGAAATTGGTGGTAACGCTTCGCTTCACTTTCCGAGGAATTGCCAGGCTGTTTTCCACAGCCGCCCACGGGGTATATGCCCCGATGTCCTCGTGAACTCGCCAGCACGTATTTTCCGTGTTGTTTTTCACCGTAGCCATCCGAGCAGGTATAACGTGGCCTGCATCTCATTGTGGTTTTCATTCGCATTTCCCTAACGGGTAATGGTGCTGAGCATCTTTTTATGCGCCTGCTGGCCTTTGCATGCCTCCTTTGGAGAAATTCCTCGGAGCACACTCAGCCTCGGGGTGGTAATTGCGTGGGGTGAGCGAGCGCCTCCTGGCGTGTACTGAGTACTCACGGCATCCTGGGAATTCGGGCTTGGGAGACTTCTGGGAACGGAGCTGCTGATGAACCTCACAGAACATGGAAGTTAATTGGGCATTTATTTTACTACAGCCCCGGGGGCCTCGGCTAAAATAGTGAAGGTGAGGCGATCTGTGTGGCGCTCTCCGTGGTACTGAAACGTCAATGCTTGCCGGGTGGCTGTTTTTTTTAAACCTAAGATCTAAGATCCGCTGCTCAGGCCAGGCCGGAGATAGCAATGGGACGGCGGGCGCGCGCGAGCGAGGCAGATACCGCCAGATCAAGGCTGTTGGAAAGAAGTAGCTGTGGAGGGCTTGCCGGGAACACAAAAGGAGGATCTTATTTTGACATCATTTTTGAACACTCACAGCTACCAAGGCAAAACCCTCCCAAGAAACCACAGAAAGAAAATATTGCATAACATGAAGAGTAAGCCACGCAGATACATGCCAGTGTGCCTGAGTGTAGCGGGCAATTAGAACACCATCAAGCCAGAAGCCGTGGGGCGAGGCTGTTCAGACCCATGGACTGAACCACGTCAATCGAGACTAGCTTTTGTTTGCCTTTTAAAAACAGAAACAAAGAAGGATTGCGATTGTCATGATTACCGAATAAAATCATGAGTTGTATTTCATTATATATTTCACCTCATGCACTTAAAAAAAAAGTTCCGTGGCCTCCTGAAACAGCCCCGTTACTTTCTCAAGGAAAGATTTCCTCATCGGGTTCTCAGAGCACTTAAAAAATTATTTTAGGGCCTTAGCCGGTTTGGCTCAGTGGATAGAGCGTCGGCCTGTGGACTGAAGGGTCCCAGGTTCGATTCCAGTCAAGGGCATGTACCTTGGTTGCGGGCACATCCCTAGTAGGGGGTGTGCAGGAGGCAGCTGATGGATGTTTCTCTGTCATCAATGTTTCTAACTCTCTATTACCCTCCCTTCATTTTGGTAAAAAAAAAAAATTCAATAAAAATATATTATAAAATTATTTAGGTGTTAAATGTAACATATTCAAAAAGTCTAAAGCATCATGATGTCAATGAATTTTTAATTACAACATTGACACCCGCTTAAGTACCATCATCTTCTCTGCCTGATACTAATATAGCTGTTTAGTCCATGTTTGCCTAATACAAATCTTTCCACATTGTGCCTGTTGGTTGTGGTTTTTTCATAGTAAGTGGTGTGACATTAAACAACTCGCCTCTTACGTCGGAGGGGACATCTTGACATTTTCCAGACATCTGCATGCCCAGACAATTCAATGAGATGATGGGCCCCTGAATTCTTTCGGGGTTTATCTCCCATCCTCTGGTTCACTTATGTCTTCCTAAGGCATCTTAAGTACATGTCACTTTCTGCTCATCAAATCTAATCAGCATAATGTGGACTAGTGATGCTTTGCTGAATGTTGAGATTAATAAGGTCTCCGTGAAGTATATGATGACAGCCAGGAGGGGAAGTGGCACAGCCCTGAGGAAACCCTGTGGCAGAATACTGTTGGCTCTGCCAAGTCCTTGCAAACTAGTACGGAAAAAAAGGATGCACCAGGTCACAGCTGCGTACCAACTGCCAGGGGCTGTGTTGATGTATTCCAGTGAACAATGCGTCTGGGACAGCAGCTGTCATTGGCCTCACCATGCCATCAAGCTCATGCTGGTCCACAGCCATTCTCCAAGACCCGCCTGGCTCCGTGAGGTCAGTAGAGTTGGAACAGGTATTGCCATCCCTGCTTCTTTCAGATCTGTCACGGGAGCATTAATCTCTGCAGGGATGTAGTTTGGTTTCCGGTTTACTATCTCGGGAGAAGACATTCCAGGAGCTTCCACTTAACTCCTTTATTGTTTGTTTGTTTTTTTGTGGGGGGAGGTGTTAATTTGTTGTTAATCCTCACCTGAGGATATTTTTCCATTGATTTTTTTTTTTTTTTAGAGAGAGAGTGGGAGAGGGAAAGATAGAAACATCAACATCTAGTAAGAGAAACACATTGACTGGTTGCCTCCTATACATGCCCAGACCAGGCCCAGGCCCAGGGAGGAGCCTGCAACCAAGGTACTTGCCTTGACTAGAATCAAACCCGGGACTCTTTGGTCTGCAGGCTGACACTCTATCCACTGAGCCAAACCAGCTAAGGCTCCATTTAGCTCTTCATTGGAATGCCCTCCAAAAGCAATTCAATGGAGAAAGCATAAGTCTTTTCAACAAATGGTGCTAGAACATTAGATATCCAGATGTAAAAGGAGTGGTAATAATAATAATCTACACTAATAAAAGAGAAACAAGCAAATTGACCATACCTCCACTATACCCAGAAGCCACGCCCCCCAGCCAATCAGGAGCAAGCATGCAAATTTAACCCAACCAAGATGGCTGCAGCAACAGAAGGAGCAGGAGGCTTGGGTTTCACCAGCAATGGAGGAAGCCAAGTTTCTCCTCCTGGCCAGCCCTGGCCTCTGCTCAAGGCTACAAAGTTTCAATTATAGAAGATAAATAAATCCCAGGGCCTCTTCTTGGGTTGCCAGGGGGTGTGGCTGGCCTACAAACCACCATAGGCCCCTCGCCCCAAAGGACCCCCCACCCTGATTGGGGATACGCTTCAGGGCAAACCAGCAGGACTCCACCTGGGCACCAGGCCTCTATCCTATCTAATAAAAGAGTAATATGCAAATTGACCATCACTCAAACTCACAAGATGGCTGCCCCCATGTGGTCAAAGATGGCTGCCCCCATGTGGACATGAGATGGCCAGCAGGGGAAGGCAGTTGAGAGGGACCAGGCCTTCAAGGGAGGGCAGTTGGGGGCAATCAAGCCTGCAGGGGAGGCAGCTAGGGGTGACCAGGCTGGCAGAGGAGGAAGTTGGGAGTGACTAGGCCTGCAGGGAAGGGCAGTTGTGGGGGACCCAGGCCCGCAGGAGAGAGTAGTTAGGGGCAATCAGGCTGGCAGGGGAGCAGTTAGGCATCAATCAGGCTGGCAGGGGAGTGGTTAGGGGTGATTAGGTTGGCAAGCAGACGTGGTTAGGGGCAATTGGGAATGCAGGCAGATGAGCAGTTGTGAGCCAGCAGTTCTGGATTGTGAGAGGGATGTCCGGTAGGATCGGGTCTAAATGGGCAGTTGGACATCCCCTTGAGGAGTCCCAGATTGGAGAGAGTGCAGACTGGGCTAAGGGACACACACCCCTGTGCACTATTATTAGTAATAATAATAATTAATAATGTAAAGTTAGACATTTATCTTACACCGTACACAAAAATCTAACTCCAAATGCACAGCCTTATTATAAGAGCTAAAACCATATACTTGTAGAAGAAAACTTAGGAGAAAATCTTTGTAACCTTGGGCTAGATCAGTGGTCAGCAAACTCATTAGTCAACAGAGCCAAATATCAATAGTACAACGATTGAAATTTCTTTTGAGAGCCAAATTTTTTAAACTTAAACTTATTCTAATGTCACTTCTTCAAAGTAGACTCGTCCAGGCTGTGGTATTTTGTGGAAGAGCCACACTCAAAGGGCCAAAGAGTCGCATGAGGCTTGCAAGCCGCCATTTGCCGACCACGGGGCTAGATGAATGTCTCTGATATGACAGCAAGCACACACACAATTTAAATTGGACCGCATCAAAAGTAAATGTTTGGATCTTCAAAAGATATCGTTAGGAAAACAAAAAGACAAGCCATCTATACATACGCTGGGAGAAAATATTTGCCCATCATACATCTGATAAGAAATAACTTAGATCCTGAAGATATGCAGGATTCTTAGAACTCAATAATAAAAAGACAATCCAATTGTTTAAGAAGGAGGGAAAGATTTGACTAGTTATTTCACCAACGAAAATACATGAATGGCTAATGAGTACATGAAAAGAGGCTCAACACGGTAAGTCATTTGCGCAGAAAAAATTAAAACCACGATGAGACCTCACGTCACACCTGCCAGCATGGCTATAACCAAAACGATGGCCAGCATTTCAAGGGTATGTTGAAACCAACCGCCTTACCCTGCTAATGCATGTCATGCACCGGGCCTCTAGTATATATCATAAAATGCTAAAACAAAATACACCAAAATGAAAATACTGGTTACCTCTGGAAAATAAGGTGGAGAATTTTTCATGTTCCTTTCTATAGCTATTTTCAAAACGTTTCATAATGACTAGGTATTACATGTATAATATAAGAAACATTATTCAAATAAAGAACACTCAGCTTTATCAAGATCCTACTGTTTGCTAATAACACTGACATGGATAATTAAATCTGAACAATCCCGTGAGGAAGGTATAGGAGGGAGAGCAAGAACAAGGGCTTTGGAGTTTAGTAATGAGACAACACAGGTAATGAGATAATAAAGGTAGGGGTTGTTTTAGTCCCAGGTGACCGATGAGGTCAGTGAAAGGTAACCTGTCCACCTTTTATTTTTTTTATTTTTAAAAAAATATATTTTATTGATTTTTTTTACAGAGAGGAAGGGAGAAGGATAGAGAGTCAGAAACATCAATGAGGGAGAGACATCAATCAGCTGCTTCCTGCACGCCCCCTACTGGGGATATGCCCGCAACCAAGGTTCATGCCCTTGACCGGAATCAAACCCAGAAACCTTCAGTCCACAGGCCAGCACTCTATCCACTGAGCCAAACCGGTCCGGCAGCCTGTCTACCTTTTAATGCCATTTTTGCGCGCTGGCAGTCTGACCCCAGTGTGTACATCCCCCCATCCCCCCCACTTCCAGGCCTAGGTTCATATGCCACTTTGCTACCTACCTGCTGTGTAACCGTGGCCAAGTCGTTTAACCTTTCGGGGCCTTCCTTTTCTTACCTGAAAAATGGGCTGACAACAGAACCTACCTCCATGGGGTTGTGGTGACAAAGGAGCTGGAAACAGAATCTACAGCTGATCCCATAGAACCTGCTTTCTCCGAAGGGCTGACCCCACTGTAAGGGTGGCACCGAGAACAGCTTCTTGGAGCCAAGAATTCCAGCCTAAGAACACAGGCTTCTCATTCACTTTTTCAACAAATGAGTGTTGAGTGACGGCTGAGTATCCCAGAAGGCTCATGGGCAACTTTTATCGGCAGGGAGGGGAGGGGAGAGTGCCGAGGTCTTTTTGGAGATAACTCTTGATGATGTTTCATTCTAAGCCCTTTCCTCTCCCTCAATCCAGCATCTCGTGGTCTCTTGGTCCTATCGGTCTCTTGGTCTTAGTGATTCTACACATACCATCCCTCTAGTCCAGCAGTTCTCAACCTGTGGGTCGCGACCCCCTTGGGGGTCGAACGACCCTTTCACAGGGGTCGCCTAAGACCATCGGAAAATGCAGATATTTACATCACGATGCATCACAGTAGCAAAATTTCATGGTGGGGGGTCACCACCCCATGAGGAACTGTATGCAAGGGTCGCGGCCTTAGGAAGGTTGAGAACCACTGCGCTAGTCCGTCCCTCCTGTCTAGGAGTCAGTGCCCATTGTGATGTGGTGCTGGGGCCATCCCTCACTCGTACCCAGGCGACTGCACTTCCCACCGACCCGGTCACATCTCACCCCACATCATCACCCTGGTCTCCTTCCCTGAAGCCTGAGCAATCATTCTTTTTCCTTTTTTAAAAAATATATTTTTTTTTGCCCTAGCCAGTTTGGCTCGGTGGATAGAACATCAGCCTGCAGACTGAAGGGTCCCAGATTCGATTCTGTTCAAGGTCACATGCCCAGGTTACAGGATCGAAAATAAAAATACATTTTTATTGATTTCAGAGAGGAAGGGAGAAGGAGAGAGAGAGAGAGAGAAACATCCATGATGAGAGAGCATCATTGATTGGCTGCCTCCTGTACACCCCACACTGGGGGTTGAGCTCTGACTGGGAATCGAACTGTGACCTCCTGGTTTATAGATTGACGCTCAACCACTGAGCCAAACCAGCTGGGCATGAGCAAATCTTTCTAAAATGCAAATTGACTATCTCTTTCTTCTATTTAAAACGTAGGCCCTAACCAGTTTGACTCAGTGTGAATAGAGAATCAGCCTGCGGACTGAAGAATCCCGGGTTCGATTCCGGTCAAGGGCACATGCCCAGGTGGCAGGTCTGATCCCCAGCAGGGGCTGATATAGCTCCATCCCTTCCTCCTTCCCCCCTCCCCCTGCAGGAACCCCTGCTGCAGCTCAGAGGGCCTCGTTACCTCTGCAGGTTTCCCAGGTGACAGGAGGAGTTCCCGGACTGCGCGCACTGGGTGAAGCACTCGGCCGTGCTCGTCAGCTCGAAGGGCTCGTAATGGTCCTTATTGATGAGCCCCTTGCAGACCTCCCTCGCCTCCTCGGACCTCGTGGTTTGCTCGGAGTTGGTCACGAGATCTTTCTCGCCTACGGGAGGGATGCAGGGTGTGAAGGAGCAGCGAGGCCTCCAGAGTCCGTGGAGTGGGCCGGAACCTCAGCTCCGCCCAGACACACGGATCCTGTGCACTGGAGCTGGATCACACCTTCCCTGGGCCTCGGGTTCAAGGGGAAAGGAGATACCTTCCCACTCCCCCCCGCCCCCGAATCTCATAGGGCCAGTGGGGTGCTTTGGAGAAAGTGTATACAACTGTGGCCCTGAAGGTAAAAGGTTTAATAGGTTAGTGATAGCACCCTTTTGCACCTCCTCCAGGAAGTCTGCCTGGCTTTTTGCAGCTGTTTTACATCAGACTTTGCCACTGTGGCCTTATGAATGGATTGGTTTGCCTCGTTCTCCCCACCATTTCCTTTACAACCCTGACAGCCACCTCCCGGGGTGAGTCGAGAAAACAGCAAACGGAGGCCCCCAGAGCATGGTGCGGGGGCACGATCCCCAGCTGGCTGGAGGGGGCTCCAGGATGAGCGACCAGCTTCCATGACTTCCGGTCCAGTCCCTTTCACCGGGGACAGGGGCTGGAGAGGAAGCTTCGGGTCACAGACAAGCTGTGTGACCTCAGGCACGGTACTTGAACTCTCTGAGGCTCAATCTTCTCTCAGTCCAAGAGGCTAATGGGTTTGGGGGAGAGTGGACCCCACCGCTCCCCACTGCCTCCCCAGCACTGACACCAAGCGGCCGCCCCCGTCCAGATAAAGGTTCCCGCAGCGGGTTTCCCCTCGGCCTGAGGGTCATCCTGGGCGTCCAGAGCAGTAGGGAATGCATGAGAGCCGGCCCTGGCTGGGGTTAGACATGGCTTCCCAGGGCAGAGACCGGCAAGGACAGGCCCCGGAGAGCAGCCACATGTGTGCCAGGCCCGAGGGAGGCGGGCGGGAGGGTCCTGTTCCTGGCGTGGGTGCCTGAGGACTGTGGGCCATTGTGGGGACAGGGAGGGGTCCATGGAGGGGGAGGGCAGTGTCAGCCCTGCCAGGCCTCAGGCTCTACAGCTCCCTGCCCCTTCCCAGAGTTCAGAGGCCGGATGGAGAAGAGCTTGTCCAGGCCCCACCCGTGTCCCAGGCCCACCCATGTCCCAGGCCCACCCATGTCC
>JAAGEH010000452.1:4547296-4602871 GCA_011751065.1 Lasiurus cinereus | reverse complement strand
GGGCTTCAGACGCCCATCCTGCCTTCAGCATCCTCATGTCTGGGAGGTGCATGGCTCCCAGCTCGCCAGGCCCGCGCCAATGACCGCCTCACGCACCGGCGTTCTGGGGGCGGTCTCTGTCCGCACACAGGTGCCCCTAGTGCCGGGACCAGCAGGGCCCCCCACCTCCGTCCCCATCGCTGTGTCAGGGAGGGTCCTCCGGGCCCAGGGGTGGCCCCTGAAGGAGGGGATTCCGGGGGCCTGGGTCCGTCCAGGTCCGCACACCTCTGGCCCCGGGAGGCCGGGGAGGGGCGTGCTCACGGCCCCCACATCTGCTTCCCACCCGCCCCGGCCGTCCCCAGCCCTGACCTCCTGCCCTGAGCGGATGTGCAGGTCCCGCAGGCCGGCTGTGGGCTGCAGCTTCCACACGGTGGCGTTGACCCGCTCCTCCTCGAAGGACACCACGTCCCCCGTGAACCTCAGGGAGGTCAGCTTCGACTCCAGGCTCTGCAGCTGCCTGGCAGGGGTGAGAGAGGGGGTGACCTCTGGGGAGGGGGGCCGGGCTGGTGAGCAGGGAGCTCCGGGGAGATACACCAGAAAGAGGCAGACGGGGAGAGGGGCAGGGGGAGAAGAGAGAGGGAGCAGGCGAGGAAAACAGAGAGAAGGGCCTGTGGGAGGGAGAGAGGAAGCAGGAACATCCAGACAAATAGGAAGGGCGGAGGGTGGGGGGACAGGGGGGCCTGTCCTGGGCCCAGTTCTGCCTGGACAGACCTACGCTGAGGCCGTGGAGCAGCCCTACCATCCCCGGGCCTCAGTCTGCTGGACTGTAAAATGGGCCCATTTATTCATCCTTTACTGCCGGGGAGCGGGCTTGGGCATCCTGTCCGAGATGGCAGGAGTGGTATTGGCCCCACACGCAGGCAGGGGTGGGGCGTGGCCCACAGGTTGAACCCCAGCTTCTCCACGAGGGAGATGGAAAGAGGAGAAGGAAGTTCCAGGCTCAGGTGAGGGAGGTCTCCACCCCAGCCGCCCACTCCAGTCCCCAGCCCGCCCAGGTCCAGGTCAGGGGAGGCCCCCCCGCAGGCTGAGAGCCACACTCACTGGCTGGAGCGGGTCGGGGTGGCCGAGGGCCTCCTGGGGGTCTTCCCGGGAGCCCGCAGAAGCTGGCTGAGCCTCTGGAGGTCCCGTTTCAGCTCGCACATGTCCACTGAGGCATTGTGGGAGGCCTTCTGGGGCGGATCTAGGGGGGACAGACCCACCGAAGGCTGTTGGTCGCGGTCCCGGCCACAAATCCTCCCACTCCTCCGAAAGGGGTTCATTCCCATTTCAGGGCCTTCGCACGGCCGGTCCTGCCCGGCTTACCGTGGAAGGAGAAGGTGAAGCCCACCGCACTGGGCAGGCTGGTGTTCTGGGGGCTCCACCAGGAGCTGACGGAGGTGGCGAGCATCGGGGGGCCCGGGCCCGGCACCTCCTCCTGGCCCTCGAAGCACAGGAGGCCGGGGGCGCGCTCGCTCAGCAGGAAGTCGTTCTTGCCGTAGAGCAGGTGCAGCTTGCCCGCGCGGCGGTCCCAGGAGAGGCAGAAGTGGTAGAGGCCCCGGGGGTCCGGGAAGAGGTGGGAGGCCCCGGGGACGCCGGGGAAGGGGGCGCGGACCGCGAGGGCCTCCTCCGAGTTCTCGATGGAGATGCGCCGCTGCGTCCAGTGCTCGTAGCGGAGGCTGCTCTTGTGCGTCTGGTTCCGCTGGCCGCAGAAGCGGAAGTCCTCCCGGAAGCCCCCAGCCTGGGCACCTGCGGGGGGGGGGGGGGGCCCGCGGGGGGGGGCCCGGGGGGCGGGGGGGGGGCAGGAGCCATGGGAGAGGCAGGCCCGGGGCCCCACGCACATTTCACAAGGTCTCCCCCAAAATGGGAGCGACCTTGCTCAAAAATCATTGGTTTCAAAATACGAAAAGAAGCCGAGACCGGTGTGGCTCAGTGGATAGAGCGTCGGCCTGCGGACTGAAAGGTCCCAGGTTCGATTCCGGTCAAGGGCATGTACCTTGGTGGCGGGCACATCCCCAGTGGGAGGTGTGCAGGAGGCGGCTGATCGATGTCTCTCTCTCATTGATGTTTCTGACTTTCTATCCCTCTCCCGTCCTCTCTGTAGAAAATCAATAAAATATATATTTTTTTAAAAAGTGACAAAAGTGAACATTCTTGTCTAGAACAAAAAAATACGAAAAGAAGAAGCTTCCAAGTCATCGTGTCTGAGGCCAAGCATTGTCAAATAGCAGCCGGGTATCCGATGAGGCCCCGCTGCTACCGACAGGGTTTGGGGGGCATTGCACAAGGATGCTCTGGCTCCAGGGTGAGTGGGGCGGAAACCCCCTCGATGATCCCCACCCCCAGCTGGGCATCGGGCGACCACATCTGCCAGAGAAAAAGGGGTGCCTGGCCCTGGCCGGGGTGGCTCAGTGGGCTGGGGGGTGTCCCCTGCACCGAAAGGTGGCTGGTTCCATTCCCGGTCAGCTCCACATGCTCGGGTTGCAGGCTCAGTCCCCAGTAGGGGGCATGCAGGAGGCAGACGACCACTGTTACGCTCTCACATCGATGTTTCTGTTCTCCCTTTCTCTCTCTAAAAATCAATAAATTATTCTTTTTTTTAATTTAATTTTAGACTTTTTAAAAAATATTTTTTATTGATTGCAGAGAGGAAGAGATAGATAGATAGAAACATCAATGATGAGAGAGAATCATTGATCGGCTGCTTCCTGCATGCCCCCCACTGGGGATCAAGCTCACAACCTGGGCATGTGTCCTTGACCAGAATCGAACCTGGGACCCTTCCATCTGTAGGCCGATGCTCTCTATCCACTGAGCCAAACCAGTTAGGGCCAATACATTATTCTTAAGGAAAAAAAAAAAAAAGAGGGGGAGGGGACCTTTCTCTTTTCTCAAAGGTACCATCCTCTTTTTTTTTTTTTGATATATTTTATTGATTTTTTACAGAGAGGAAGGGAGAGGGACAGAAAGTCAGAAACATCGATGAGAGAGAGACATCAATCAGCCGCCTCCTGCACGCCCCACACTGGAGATGTGCCCGCAAGCAAGGTACATGCCCCAACCAGAATCGAACCTGGGACCTTTCAGTCCGCAGGCCAACGTTCTATCCACTGAGCCAAACCGGTTCCGGCGAGGTACCATCCTCTTGCTAAGCTGTGTCTGCAGGCCTGTGCCTGCCCACGGCTTAGGGGACACATTGGCTTCGGTCCTGGGGGGTGGGGGGACCTTTGATGTGAGTCCCAGCGGCCCCAGGAAGCCTACCTTGAACCAGGAGGAGCAGGCCCAGCAGCAGCGGCCCCGTCTGCACCTGCACGTGGGCAGCCATCTTCCGCCTCTGGAGTCACCGGGGAGTCACTGCCTGAAAGACACCGGGATGTGAGCCAGGGGCCTGGTCCACAGGATGGCTGAGGGGGGCTGAGCCAGCCCCGCAGGCAGAGGGGAGGCCGTGCAGGAGGGGGGATGTGAGGTGGGGAGGCAAGTGTGGAAAGAGCCTGTGGACCTCCTAAACCTGCCAGGAGCTGAGCATCAAGAGGCTGTGGCTGGCCCCGCCGGTGTGGCTCAGGGGTTGAGCATCGACCTCTGAACCAGGAGGTCAGGGTTTGATTCCCCGTCAGGGCACAGGTTACAGGCTTGATCCCCAGTGTGGGGCGTGCAGGAGGCAGCCGATCCATGATTCTCTCTCATCATTGATGTTTCTATCTCTCTCTCTCCCTTCCTCTCTGAAATCAATAATATATATATGGTTATTATTATTTTTTTTTTAAAGCGGCTACAGCTGACCAGAGCCTGGCCAAGTTCTTGCTTGCCCCAGGACCCTGTATAAGTCACAGAAAATGGGGCCCTTCGGAACCAGCAGGGCAGTGGTTCTCAACCTTCCTAAGGCCGCGACCCTTGCATACAGTTCCTCATGGGGTGGTGACCCCCAACCATGAAATGTTGCTACTGTGATGCATCGTGATGTAAATATCTGCATTTTCCCATGGTCTTAGGCGACCCCTGTGAAAGGGTCGTTCGACCCCCAAAGGGGTCGCGACCCACAGGTTGAGAACCGCTGCCCTAGACCAAGGTGGTGGTTGAACAAGTGAAAGAGGGAAGGATCGGCGCGCCCATGGCGCCCTCTACCTGAGGCCCGAGGGAGGGGAAGGGCGCTTCCCATCATGACCACCAGGGGGAGCCAGCTTCCAGGGCTCGGGGTGTCTGGAACTGCAGCGAGATGTCTCAATTTGAAGGTGAGACACTCAACCTTATGGCTCAAGTGGGGGGGGGGGTGGCCCCACTACCTTCGCCTCCACCTCCACCCCAGGGTAGAGGGGGGCCCTTCCGACCCACCATGGCCTCTATTAGCTGCGCACCTCCTCTCTGCCAGCCTGTGCCAGCCCACCCCACCCCCGTACCTAGAGCAACCCTCTCCAGCCCCGTGACGTGGGCCATACTGCGGTCCAGGGGGTTAAGTGACTTGCCCAGAAGCCAGGAATTCTTCCTGCCTGGCCAGACCTGCAGTGCCTGGCAGGGAACCTGGGTGCCTGGCACGCACAGAGAGGTGGCAGATGGCTTGGTGTCTGCCACTGCCATCTGGCCCGCTGACCGCATTGGATGGTGCCAGGCGCAGACAGGCACCCTCATCCTGTGGGGAACTGCATATGGTCACGGTGACAGATGCAGTCACCTGCCGCAGGCCAGACCAAGGGGAAGCCTGGCAACCGAGGGGCACGCGAGGAGGGAGGGTTGGGTAGAAACCAAGGAGGGCTTCCAGGAAGAGGTGGCGTTTACGTGGCCTATTGGAGGGTGGTGTTACAGGGAGGGGTGGCCCAGGCAAGAGCTGACTGCCTCCTGCATGGGCCAGGCCTTCCTCGAACTAACCTGCCCCCCCCCCTCAAGTGAGAGCTAGCCCCCTATGGGTAATGGAACCCTAATTCCTTGGGCCAAATTAGTCCAATCATCGGCCAATCGCAGGTCCCCTTCGAAGGAGGATGTGAAAGTGTTTTGGGGAACGGCCACTGGTTTCCTAGGTTGTGACTGTGAAGGTTTCCCTCTGTGGCCGCTCTGCGCATTTTGACCCCTTTTGAAACCGCCTCCTGCCACCCAGACCAGAGGAAGGAAACGCAGCATCCAGGACAGAAATATGTCCGTCCTGCACCTCGTTTTTCCTGCTCCTCTCTGCCAGCCTCTGTCGCCGTCTCCCTCTGACTCCCTCTCCAAACGATCCCTCTGCTGCGACCTCTGCTGTATCCTGTGAATGCGGACTTCACACGTCACTTTGAGAATCTGGCCCAGATTCTCCACGTTATGGCGTTGGTTTTATTTCATTTTAAATGTATCTTCATGGTTGAAAGTATTAGAGATGTCCCCTCCCACTGACCCCCTTCACTCCGACCACATTATGGCTTTTAGATGGGAGGCCCAGAGAGGGCCAACGATTCCTGACATCACACAGCATTGAGGACGGAGCTGGCCAGCAGGTGCGCGTCTCTCTGGCACACTGGCCTTCTACGTGAGCTCCCCCTGTCCGTAGACCAGGTCCCAGGACAGGGTCTCAGTTCCCTCGTTGCGAATAGGACTAAAAATCAAGCCTGCCTCCGAGGTCCTTGCAAGAATTACCCGTATTTTCCGGCGTATAAGACGACTGGGCGTATAAGACGACCCCAACTTTTCCAGTTAAAATATAGAGTTTGGGATATTACCGGCCTTATAAGACGACACCGGGCGTATAAGACGACCCCCGACTTTTGAGAAGATTTTCCTGGGTTAACAAGTCGTCTTCTACGCCGGAAAATACGGTACATGAGTTGATAGCCATAAAGGACTTAGCACCGGGCCATGGGTACGGTAGAAGCCATCCGTGTCAGCTAAATATCTCTGTGTATGCCCAACCGGCATGGCTTAGGGGTTGAGCATTAACCTATGAACCAGGAGGTCATGGTTTGATTCCCGATCAGGGCACATGCCCAGGTTTCAGGCTCCATCCCCCATCAGGGCGTGG
This sequence comes from Lasiurus cinereus, assembly GCA_011751065.1. NCBI lineage: Eukaryota > Metazoa > Chordata > Mammalia > Chiroptera > Vespertilionidae > Lasiurus > Lasiurus cinereus. Next base: position 4,596,876 of record JAAGEH010000452.1, on the reverse strand, counting down.
TGTGTAGAAGGCAGCCGACGGAGGATTCGCTCTCATCGTCGATGTTGCTAGCTCTCTCCCCCTCTCCCTTCCTCTCTGACATCAATAAACATGTATTAAGTAAGTATATGTCTCCCGGCTGTCACAGGCCCTTCCTGTGTCGCCCCCTCCCCCTCTCTTCCCCCCCTCTCCCCGCCCCATGCCGTGTCCCGTGGCCTGGGCAGCACGGTGCCGGGAAATTCTCAGAGCGTGAAGCTTCCTTTCCGGAGCGCGATGGGAAGACTGCAGCCCCACCCAGAAAAGTCCCCTCCTTGAGCAACCGGACCTGAGGCTGCGCAGAACCCGGGGGGACAGGAGAGCGGACTGGGGACAGGAGAAGACCCCACCCAGACCGGGCAGGGGGAGGGCACACCTGCCGCCCCACGCTGCCCACTTGGCGGGCACAGGCAGTTCTCATGAGAAGGCCTCACCCTCCAGCACCTCCAGAATGCCCTGGTCCCCATGCCACGTCCCCCCCTGCCCGGCTCAGTGGGAATGGGGTGCGGGGAGGGGCTGTGTTCTACAGGCTGAACCCCATACGTGAACCTCCACCTGGACCGTGTGGCCAGAACCCCTGGTCTCTGGATCTGGGGACCCACAGAGCTGGACAGGCCTGGGCCATCAAAATACAGTGGTACCTCGAGATACGAGTACCCTGACATACGAGATTTTTGAGATACGAGCCGTTGAGCGAGCGATTTTTGCTTTGAAATACGAGCAACATTTGAGATAGGAGTCATCGCGCGGATCGGCCGGCTGCACACGACCCACCAGTTTACCGCGACTCGAGCGTCTCATCGTTTCCCACGCCTCAAGGTTATGGAACGAATTAAACTCGTATCTTGAGGTACCACTGTACTCTCAGAGCCCACCAGCCGCTGGCCCCCAGCCAGAGCCTCGTCTGCCCTCACACGGCGCCTCGAGGATGACCGCCGAGCACCCTGTCCCGCACCCTGGAGGCCGGCCCTACCGCAGGGCCATGCTGCAGATGAGGAGACTGAGGCCAGGCAAGGGCTCTCTGTTCCCCGATCCCCACGGGGGGAGGGGGGAGGGGGAGAATCAAGACGGGGCCCTGCATCTCGCTCTAGAGAACGCTTTGCAGACAAAGCTCCCCGGGGTGCACATGTCCTGGGCTTGGAGGGTCCTCAAAGCCAAGGAGAGAGAGTGGGGGACAGGATAGGCAGTGCAGAGAACTCCAGCCCGGGGGAGAGGGTTGGGGGACCCAGCCCCTCGGGGAGCGCCCCCCACCCCCCAGCTCCCAGCTCCCCTCCCAGCGCAGCCGTCCCTGACCCAGGCTTTCCCTAAACACACGCAGAGAGCAGACCAGCTGGGCCCAGCCTGGCGCCATGGGGCCACCGTCCCAGGGCCCCCCAGGATCCAGGCGGAGCAGCGGGTACCAGGGCGTGTCTGGGCCAGGAGAAGGGGCTCAGGCGCCCATCTCGCGGTGGGGAGGGGGCCATGGGCGGGAGACCCACAGCTCACTTTCTCCCCCCGCACCCCCCCGGGGTCTGAGTCACTTCCCCTGCCCGCCGTGTCCAGCCACGAGTCACCGAGTCCCGGCCAGCCCGGCCCTGCTCCTGGAAAAGCCATTTCCTCCGGGGGGAGGGGGGAGGGGGAGCGGAGTGGACAGAACCTGGCCGCCCGGGGGGAAGCCTTCCGGGGGGGCCTGGTCCGCGCCCCGCTCCTCCTCCTTCCTCTGCCACACCCACCTCCGTGCCCCTCTGCCTCCCGTCCCTTTGACAACCACCAACGCAGACACCCCCTCTGCTGGAAGCTTTCCCAGCCTCCATCTCCCACCAGAACTCATTCTCCTCTGAACTCTTGGGGGGCGGGGGGCCATGGCCCATCCCCAACCCCACTGTCACGAGGTCACAGCAGAGGCCCCAAACCTGCCCTTGGGGTGGGTCAGACCCCCCCCCCCCACCAAGGGAGGTGGCTGACATGCATTTCACAGCCCCTCTGCCTCCCACCCCCACCTGCCCCTGTCAGGACACAGCAGGCTGGGCTGGGGCGGGGAGCTGGCTCCAGCAGGCGTCCCTCTGGTCCTGTGGACGGGCACTCGCAGGCTTGGGAGCCGCAGGGGGGCAAGCCCGGGATAGAACCGGGAGCCCCGTGTCTTAGAGACACTCGCAGAGGGGCGGGGCCTGGCCCACATCCCTCAGCCGTGAGTGGCAGGCTGGGTCGGGCCGGCAGCCTGGGTCCGGGCAGGGGACCTCTTCTCACCTGGTGGCCCCCGAGATGTGACACCCTTTCTGGAACCCAGATGGGGCCTCCCAGGACAGCGGCAGGAGGAGGAGGGGGCAAGGGGAGGAGGCAGCCGAGGAGGGAGGGACCCTCTAGGGCAGTGGTTCTCAACCTTCCTAAGGCCGCGACCCTTTAATACAGCTCCTCATGAGGTGGTGACCCCCAACCATGAAATTATTGCTACTTCATAACTGTCATTTTGCTACTATATGAATCATAATGTAAGTAGTATCTTTCCGATGGTCTTAGGCGACCCCTGTGAAAGTGTCCTTCGACCCCCAAAGGGGTCGCGACCCACAGGTTGAGAACCGCTGCTCTAGGGGCTTCGGCAGGAGCCTTGGTTTGCCCGTTGTGGGGAGGACGGGGGGGAGGACCCTCCCCGCTTCCCTGCCCCAGCCTGGGGTCCCCAGCTGCTTCTAGTGGAGGACGGAGGGGGGACAGTGTGAGCAGGAGGAAGGGGTTGGCCCGGGAGAGGGGGAGGGCGGGGAGGGTGAGGATGAAACCTGGAGGGTGCCAGCGGGTGGGATGTGGGTGTGCGTGCCCGGCGTTTGCCGTGTGCGTGCGTGTGTGTGTGTGTGTGTGTGTGTGTGTGTGTATGTGCGTGTGTGTGCATGTGCAGGGAGCAGAGGGGAGAAAGGGAAAGAGGCGCGAGGGGGGCGGGCTGCCCCACCCCCAGGAGGAGCCGGGAGCTGATCAGACGGCCTCCAGCTGGGACGGCAGTTAGGTCAGAGCAGGGGGGACCCCCCGCAGGTGCTTCCTGGGGGGCACAGGAGGAGGCCCGAGAGGACCCTCCACCCCCGGCTGACAAACGATTGAAGTCAGTCTTGCATAGCAACGCCTGAACCCAGCTTGTCAAAGGAGGTGCCCCCTCATCCTGGTGGGATCCAGGGCCACACCCCTCACTCCCAGCCCAGCAGCCCCCACAATCCCCCTGCCCCAGCCTAGGGCTCCTGGGCACCCAGCTCGCAGAAGCTCAGCCTCTCTCTCCTCCCTGTTCCCGCTCGCAAGTGGGGGGACCGAGGCCCCAGCTGGGGACCACAGAGGGCTTCGCCCCAGGAAGGGTGACAGGCATGGCCGGGGAAACGCAGTGGCGTCCGGGTTTAGGAATGTGTCCGCAATAACGGAAGAGAAATCGTAAGTGGGCAGCCTTCCCCGGAGACGGCGGGGCCACAGGCTGGCGCACACGGCCCACGGGGAGCCTCGCATGCTGGCACTCACCCCCTGACCCCCCCACCCCCGGCCCAGGGAGTCCCAGGGCCCCGGCTCCCTCTGCCAGCTGGGCCTGGCCCTGTGGGAGGAGGAGGGGGAGGAGGGGGAGGAGGAGGAGGGGAAGAAGAAGGAGGAGGGGGAGAAGAGGGAGGTAGGGGGCACCCCTGCCAGTTGGCAACTCTGAGTTCTCCCTGGTCCTAGGGAGCTGTGCCCCTGCAGCTGCTCTTGGGGAGCCCCAGCATTTGCTTAAAACCCCAGAGAGGCCAACGCAGCCACCCACCCGAGGAGGAGCTGGGTTTGCGGGTTCCCACACCGAGTCTCTGCCCCTCGGGGAGATCAGCCTCAAGACACGTCTGTGCTGGGCCCGATGCCCTGAGCCTCCGGCCTCCACATCCCCATCCTGACAGCCTGCGTATCCGGCCACACGGCGCCCTGGCCAGTGGGTTCGATGGTCAGAGCGCCCACCCTGCCCCCGAGGGTCACTCCATTCCAATCCTGACCCAAGGTGTGTATGTGGGTGGCCAGTCTGATGGCTGCCCCCAGGCGGGGTGCCTGCAGGAGGCAGCCCGTCGGTGTGTCTGTCTAACACACATGGGCAAACACAGAGCACTTCCTAAGGAGGACTCCTTGCCCAGGTAGAGAAGGGACACAGGCCTCCTTGGTCTTATCCATTAGCACAGGGAAGGTTCTGATCCCAGGTGTACCGGTTGCTAATGTGGACTTTGTCATTGCAGACAACACGATCATTTCAAGAGAAACAGTAAAAGGGCTCTATTCAAAGTAATGTCCATCGCTAGCTACACATTTCCCCCATCTTTCAGGGAATTTGTGGGTCCCATCCCAATAGAACTTTTCTTATTTTGAGGAAAACCATTCAGAGACCCAATTCTCCACTTCTTCGTATGTTTTGAAGTGCTGCTCAGAAAGGGCATGGGCCATGGATCGGAACAAGTGGGCATCTGAAGGAGCAAGGTCTGGTGAATATGGCAGGTGGGTTAACAACACTTCCCAGGCAAGAACTGTTAACGTGTCTTTAACTGGGTTTGAAGTGTGTGATGGTGCTTCATCATGAAGCAAAATTACTTTGCTGTGTCTTCTGGCCCATTATGGTGGTTTTATGAACAAAGTGCTGTTCAAATTGATTACTTGTTGTCGGTAGCGATCAGCATTAACGGTTTCACCTGGTTTTAGAAGCTCATAATACACCACACCTTCCTGATGCCACCAAACGCAGAGCATTGTCTTCTTTCCAAAGCCATTTGGTTTTGCAGTCCATGTTGATGGTTGATCTGATCCTCCCATGATTTTGTGCATTGGGGATTCTCAGAATAAATCCACTTTTCATCGCCAGTCACAATCCATGCAAAAAAAGATTTCTCTCGTGCTGTTGAAGCAACATTTTACGGATTTTTAGGTTTTTCCATTTGTCTTTCGTCCAGTTGATGTGGCACCCATTTTCCTTCCTTTAAAATCTTTCCCGTTGCTTGTAAACAATGGGAAATTGCTGAGCAACGTTTAATCTTTCTGCAAGTTTTTTTTGAGTGTGACACGCATCTTCATCCAATAAAGCTTGTGATTGTTGGTCTTCAAACTTTTTCGGTTGACCTGAACATTCTTTGTCTTTCACATCGAAATCATCACTTTCAAAGCGGTTAAACCAGCGTTCACAAGTATCTTGAGAGGGAGCGTGTTCACCAGAAGCTTCCCGAAGTCTACGATAACTTTCAACAGCAGTTTTCTTCCAAATAATGTAATGAATTACAACTTCCCACAAATGCTCTTTTTTTTTTCCGGCACGAAATTTGACATTTTTAAGCGTGAAAATATCTATGATGTTAACACCTTCAGAAAATTTGACAGAGGACGTTTTGAAGCTTGTTGTCAACACAACAAAATAGCATACCTATCAAATCGCATGTGTATCAACACACGTGTAACTGCATCTGTTGAAAACAGTCCGCATGGTTAACCGGTAACACCTAGTGAGTCCTGAAGGAAGAAAATCCACTGAGCTACTAGATGGGCCTTAGGTTCCCAGCTCAACGTGTTAGTGGATCCTTTTTTTTTTTGGCATGGATAACGATTATCAACATGAAAATAAGCTCTCAGAAATCTTGCCACCAGCAGATAGGAAGCCTGCAGGCGCGCGCGCACACACACACACACACACACACACACACACACACACACACACGGATCCCGGCCGGCAGCCCCCGCTCCCCTCGGAGCTGTCCCCAAGGCCATTAGCGAGCACAAGATGGACTGCAGGAGCCCTTTAGGCGGTGATGGTCCCCAGGGCCGCTCATCATTATCCTTGACACTTCCAGGCAAGAGGCCCCCGGAGAGCCCGGGGTACACTCGGCCCCATCCCGCCCCCCTCAGCCAGCATCGCCCGCTCTTGGACAAAGGGCACTGCCAGTCCTGTCCCCAGGTTGGCGCTTCCATTAAAGTCGACCGCAAGCCAGCTGGGCCCTGGCCTTGCCTCAAGCAGCTGAGACACTTAGAATGTTGGAATGGAGAGGGAGGGAGGGAGGGAGGGAGAGAGGGAGGAAAAGAGAAAAAGAGAGAGAACAGGAGAATGCAAGAGCTTTCGGGAGTGAGAATCAAAGCCTCTGAGAACTTTCTAGTGGATTACAGAGACCTAGACCCTAAGGCAGTGGTTCTCAACCTTCCTAAGGCCGCGACCCTTGCATACAGTTCCTCATGGGGTGGTGACCCCCAACCATGAAATTTTGCTACTGTGATGCATCGTGATGTAAATATCTGCATTTTCCGATGGTCTCAGGCGACCCCTGTGAAAGGGTCGTTCGACCCCCAAAGGGGTTGCGACCCACAGGTTGAGAACCGCTGCTGTAAGGAAGGAGGAGGAGGCACAGGAGAGTCCCTGACCCGGCCGAGCCTGGTGTGGGGCTGGGGACCAGATCCGTGCAGGAGCAGAGGCTCAGCTCCATGCTCTGGGCCAGCCTCAGGCCACGGCCAAGTCCCCCAGCCCCCTCCCCGAGGAGCCGCTGAGGCCCCGGACTCCCCAGCCCCAGGCCACGCCCCCGTCAGCCCCTGTCCAGAATGCCCCCTCCCTGGCAGGGTGGCAGGAGTGAGCCACACGCGGTCCTGCACCAGCTCTGTGGCCACCTGTCCCTGGACCTGTGGGCCCATCAGTCCCCGCCCGGGCCTCCGTGTCCTCCCCCGGTGAGGGAGTAGGTGTGACCCCGAGCCCCCACCTGCCTTGTCCGCGGCCAGGGCCCCGGGAGCTGACGGGCAGGGCCGGGCTCACCTCCAGCCGGGCGGCCTCCTCCCTCCTGGCCAGCCTCCTCTGGGGAACCACAGTCGGACCTCGGCTGTCTGGCTCAAGTTCCCCTTTCCCATCTGTGTTCCCACCGCACCCAAGGCCAGTGACGCCCCCCCGCTGCACCGTCCTCCTCCCTCCCCCCCACGCTTCCTGGAGGCTGCCGCTCCGTGGCCCTGGGCCCCGCTGAGCACCTGTCCTTGAAGCAGAGGACGCTGGGTGTTCCCAAGGTTACCACCGCCCCCCTTTCTTCCCTCTTCCTCCAGGCCCTGGCCTGGCCCTGGCTCCGGGGCAGACAGGACACCCAGCTAGATGTCCTCTCCCCTCACAAGGCCTGGGGGCCTGGGCAGGCTCGGGCTCAAGTCCCACGTCCTGGACACGGTGCCTGGAGTCCACCCCCTCCAGGGGAGGGCAGACCAAGATCCCATGCAGCTCACCGAGCACCCAGCACAGCCACACCAGCTCCATACAGTTCACCCACCCCCCGGGCGGGGGGCGCACTGCCTCCAGGAACACAGCTAACATGCACCCAGCTCTGTGTAAATGCCAGATTTGATTCTCAGCTCTTCCTGAGCCTTAGGAGACGAGTACCATTGGACCCGTTTAATAGATGGGGAAACTGAGGCCGCAGCTGCAGAGCCCACAGCGAGCAAGAGGCTCGACCTCAGGCCCCCGCTCCTCACTCAGGACTCGTGCCCTGGATTTTGTAACCCATCTCCCCTTGATCGTACCTGGCTATAAAAAGCTCCCTTTGAAATTCACAGTAAAAGGCGCTCTGTGTTTCACCGTCAAAGATGGCCAGAAAGGTGTTTCATGTGGGGGTGAGTTTAATAACTCCCGGGACCCTGGTGCGGGGGCCGTCAGAGCCCCCCCAGGTGACGTGTCCCAGCTCCCCACTATGCTCTGTCCGCTGCAGGCCTCGGCCCTCTGAGGCCTGGCTGTGACCCAGGGCTGGGAAATAATTTCAGCTGGAGGTGACGGCGAGGAAGGGGGCGGTGGTAACGATCTCACCCCGAACCACTTCCTTGCTGTTCTGGGGGCTGTTTCATGCGCCGCGTCCCCTTACAGTAACTTCTATGACCACCCCCACCCCCAGGGTCCTTATGCCATCCCAGCCCCACCCCCACCCCACCCACCAGCTACACCATCAGGGTTGGGGAGAAGAGGGGGGAGGGAAGGGGGAATGGAGGGAAAAAGAGAAAGAGGGGGAGGGGAGGGGGGAGGAAGGGTAATGGAGGGGTGCAGGGAAGAGAAGGGAGAGGAGGAAGATAGAAGGGAGGGGAGGGGTGAGGAAGGGAAAGGAAACGGGGGTGGGAAGTGGTTTGGGGAGGAGAAAGGAGCAGGACCAGGAGGGAGAGGGACGAGGAAGGAGGGAGGGAGGAGGGGAGGAGGGAGGAGGGAAGGAGGTTTTAGGAAAAATCGTACCTGGACTCCTCGAACCAAGTGGACAGTAAATACGGAAAGAGCGTGGGGTGAGCCGAGGGCTCACCTTGTTTGCAGGCCCCGCCGCTGGGGTGCTGGGTCAGCCCCCCCCGTCCCTCAGCCGCTGCCCCCTCGGCCTCACGGAGCTTCAAACAAAGGGGGTAGCATGGGAAGCCGGGCTGTAAGCCGCCAGCCCGCCAGCCAGCTCGGGAGAAGGGGCGCAGGTGACAGCAGCCCCTGGCAACCGTTCCCTGGCAACCGTTGGCAGCTTCAGCCGCGACGTCACTGCCCGACTCGACCCAACATGGCGCAGACCCCCTAACTTGTCTGCTACCCAAGTCCCCCGTTCACGCAGGTGCTGGCCAGGCCAGGGGGGGGAGCTGGCAGGAGGGAGGGCGGGTTTCGGGAAGAGGGGTACGGAGATCACTTGCCTACGTGTGTCAACCTGCGCTTTGAACCCAGGTCTTTTTAGAACCCAGTCGGGGGCCTCACCCTGTGGCCAAAAAATGCCGCCTGTCTGGCTCTGGAAGCTCCAGTCGGTGGCCTTGCCCTCCACCCAGGCCGGACACTCCTCTAAACAACCTCACCATCGGCCGCCTGGAGCGTAGAATGTGCTCCAAACTTTTCTGGAAGCGTCTTCCGGAGCCACTTCCTCCAGGAAGCCTTCCCAGATCGCCACAGCCCCGCAGGAACCTTCCTTCTGAGTGCACTCTGGGGCTGGGGGTTCTCCTTGCTTCCCCCCACCCACCCTGAGCTTTCTGGGAGCCAAGAGGGGTCAGACCCCCCTCTCTGTGTCCCAGAGTAAGTACCAGTCCTGGGAGGGAGGAGAACAGGGGCCACGCTTCTGAAACTCCACCTGTGTGCCAGGCACCACACTGAGCGGGTCGGAGGTCCGTCTCCCCCACTCGGCAAAAGTGAGCCCTGTTGAACCCATCTTACAGATGGGCAAACGGAGGCTCAGACAGGCGCTGTGACTCGCTCTAGGCAACAGAGCCCGTAAGAGAGACGGATGGCGTTCAAGCCCAGATCTCCCCGGAGACATGAAGACGCCTCAAGGTCCATGTGATGCCTGACGAATCCTGGCCCCCATCCCAGGACATCGGAACTAATCCTGCCCCCATCCGGTGACCTCCGAACTCTATTGGATCACCTGCGTGACAGGGAGCTCACTTCCTCCCCGAGGGCACATCCCTTGGACCTCTGAAAAGTCCCCTGAAGTCAAAAGGAAAAGAAAAGCGGAGCCAGGGGGTGGCCTGCTTACCAACGAGAGGTGTCTCCAGGGCCAGCTCGGGAGGCAGGGAGGAGTGTCAGGGGCTGAGGGCCCAGGTTTCGGCCAAGCACCTCCCAGCACCTCCCAGCACCGGCGGGGAAAAGCCCTTGGCCACCCCGCTCCAAGGGAATGGAGGGGACGTGGGATGCTTTCTGGCCGAGGTCACGGGAAAGACAGCAGGGGCTTGGGGCCATGCGGCCGGAGTGGCCACACACCCCTTCCCCTCGCCGCCCCCTCCCCCTCCCCCACCCCTACCCGGTGGCCCGGGGCCAGGAGGCCTGCCTGGGTCAGGAGGCAGCTATTGTCCTGCTGCTGGCCCGGAGCTGGTCCCATTCACGCACTATTTTTGGCCCCGGAGGAAGCGGAAGAGAAAGCAAAGAAAGGAGCGGCTGTTCTCGGTAGAACCTCGTCCTGGAAAGGATTCCAGGGACGGCTGGGCCGAGGGGCAGGCGCCGTGGGCTCCTGAGCCCCTGTGTGAAATGGAGGGGTGGCTGGGGCTCTGGGGAGCGGGAGCGGGGGGAGCCCATGGGGCACCCCTGCCTTTTACACTCACTTCTGCTCACCAACTGCAGCCACACACACAGAGACACCCAGGCGGCATCCTGGTCCTGCCCCAGGCACTGGGCTCTTGTAATAACAAAATACCTACAAGAGCCCGGCCAGCTGGCGTGGCTCCGTGGTTGAGCGCCTGGCTCTGTGGTTGAGCGCCGACCTATGAACCAGGAGGTCACGGTTCCATTCCCGGTCAGGGCACAGGCCCGGGTTGAGGGATTGATCTCCAGTGTGGGGCGTGCAGGAGGCAGCCAATCCGTGATTCTCTCTCATCACTGATGTTTCTCTCTCTCTCCCTCTCCCTTCCTCTCTCTGAAATCAATTTTTAAATAAGTTTTTTTTTTTTAATAAAAAACACTTAGCTTCTAGCTCCTTGCTGCCCGCAGCCAAGCCTCTGCCAAAGAGATGAAGGATCCTCACTCAACAACCACAACACGGCCGGCCCACCGGCGGAGAGGTGGGGGCCCAAACGCCGAGGCTCCTTTCTGACATCACAGGACGGGCTGGGGGGCAGCGTGACGGCCCAAGCAACAAGCTGGAGACCCACTCGGCTCCCTCCCCCACATACACCCCCCTCCGGGCATTCACCACCTCCGGCATGCCAGCCTTCCTGTCCTCGGGGAGGCTGGCGGAGAGGGGCCGGTCCCAGCCCCTAACAGGCCCGCCTGGACAGCAGTTACTGCAGCCGCCCAGCTGGTCCCCCAAACAGACGGGGGAGCAGAAGCGGGGCCCCCAGGCGTGCTAGCACCGGCAGCAGGGTCTCCGGCGGGAGGCATGCTATCCCCTGCCCCTGGTCCTGGCAAGTGGGGGGGGGGCTGCACCTGGGCCCAAATCCCCCCCTCCCCAGCCCGGGCACCAGGACCTGGGCATGCTCCATTTTCAGCCGGGAGCCGGAGAGCAGACACTGCCCGGCAGGTGTGGGATGTGCACACAGGTGGCAGAGCCCGGGAGGGTGCGGCAGGCGCAGTCACGGTCACGGTCACGGACAGAGGGCGAGGACAGCTTTGCAAAAACCACAGGAGGCTTCCTTCCGGCCCTGCCCACTGCCCCTGCTCTCCAAGGCAAGGTCACATGCAGGTGGGTAGAGAGGGGTGCACCTCGAGGTTAGGGACTCCCCTACCCAGGTGCAGGCCCCTGGGGTAGGGAGAGCCCGGGGCTGCATCAGCTCCCTGATGATTTAAGAGGTGGATGCCCCCCCACTTCCCCAGGCCTCCCTCACACGCTCTGGCCTCAGTCCGGTCCCTGCCCCTGATACTCTGAGACATGGAGAGCGTCCCACCCAGCTCTCTGCGCTATTAGCAGGCTCGTAGGAGCCCCTGGAGGTGCAGCCGGGGGCGCTAATGGGAAGTCCGGGCCTGGTGACAGCACGGCCACCGGGGATTTGCCACCCGCCCACAAACGCTGGCTGAGCTGCTCGAACAAACGAATGGCCGGGGCACTGGCAAGGCCGTCATCCCTGGAAGAATGTGGGAATGGGTGTCTGTCCCAAGGCCGGAGAGACTCAGGGCTGAGGGGCCACGAGGAACCCCACAGGGGCCCGAGTTCCCTCTACAACAGCGGTTCTCAACCTGTGGGTCTCGACTCCTTTTGGGGGTCAAACGACCCTTTCACAGGGGTCGCCTAAGACCAACGGAAAAATGCAGATATTTGCATCATGATGCATCACAGTAGCAAAATTTCATGGTTGGGGGTCACCACCACATGAGGAACTGTATGCAAGGGTCACGGCCTCAGGAAGGTTGAGAACCCCTGCTCTACAACTTCCCTGCCACACTTAGCACCCGCTGAGAATGCCCTCGGCGGGGTCCTGGGGCAAAGGTCCAGGCTGGAAGGCAGGAGACCTGGGACCGGGAACCTTCCTCCCTCCCCCCCCAACTACCTGTGACACAGGAGGATAAAGATGTAAACCTCTGAGGACTCACAGCACCTGTGGCCGAATGGGCGTCTTTGTGGATCCTGAAGGCAGATGCCCCGGGCGGAGGGGCTGGGCCATGAGTTGCCCCCTGGGCCTGACACATGCCCCGGTGGTGACACAGCCCGAGGAGCAGTGGACAGAGGGCACCAGGCCAGGCGTGACTCACCACGGCCCCAGCCGGCCCCCGGGGTTCGCCCCTCGCATTTGTCACCACCGAGGCAGGTGGGTCTGGGCAGTTGTCCCCCGACACGACACAGGGTCAGAGACACGAGACGCAGCCACGCCCTGAGGGCCAGCCGTGGCCGGGGAGCCAGCAGGGGTCAGCCACCCAGTGCAGCCTCGGGGGCCCCAGGAACTCAGCCCAGCAGACACGTGACCGCAGAGCGCGGCCCCAGGAAACCAGCCCGGCTTGCCTGCCCGCCCCCCCTGCGGCCAGGACAGTGGCCAAGCCGGCCAGGCCTGGGGCTCCGGCAGCAGGAGAGAGTCCGGGTCCTGGACCACAGCCTGGAGCCGAAAGGCCCATCCAGACCTCAATGGGTGAGAGTACTCACACCCGCTGGCTGGCAGTGACCTTTCTCACCGAGGGCTGGGGCTGGCCCAGACCAGGGCGGCGACAGCCTTGCGGTGCTGTGCCAGGCACCATCCTCAGCACCTTCCATCTAGGTCAGTGGTTCTCAACCTTCCTAAGGCCGAGACCCTTTAAGACAGCTCCTCATGTGGTGGTGACCCCCAACCATAAAATTATTTTTGTTGCTATTTCATAACTGTCATTTTGCAACTGTTATGAATCACATCTGTGTTTTCCGATAGGTTTAGGCAACCCCTGTGAAAGGGTTGTTCGACCCCCAAAGGGGTCTCGACCCACAGGTTGAGAACCGCTGCTCTAGTGGCTCACGAAGCCTTCTCAAGGTCCCATTACCATCCTCATTTTGAAGATGAGGAAGACGGGGCACAGAGAGGCCAGCACGCCTGTCCAAGTTCACGCAGCAGAGGGAGCGGGGACAGAACCAAGCTGCACCCAGCTCACCCCACCAGGTGCGGCCTCTCCCAGGGACAGCTGAGCCGGGCGAAGGAGGAGCGGAGGTCTGGGGCGTGGGGGAAGGCTCTCCTGCCCGGGAGTCCCCACAGCAGGTAGCTGTCAGTTAATCCTAGTGGAGGTTCAGGTCTCCCCACCCATTTCATGGCCTAAGGGATTTTTTTAAATATATTTTATTGATTTTTTACAGAGAGGAAGGGAGAGAGATAGAAAGTCAGAAACATTGACGAGAGAGAGACATCGATCAGCCACCTCCTGCACGCCCCACACTGGAGATGTGCCCGCAAGCAAGGCACATGCCCCCGACCGGAATCGACCCCTGGGACCTTTCAGTCCGCAAGCCGACGCTCCATCCACTGAGCCAAACCGGTCTCGGCATGGCCTAAGGGATTTTAAGGCACTGGCTCAAGATCATTTTTCATATATATAAATACAATATATACATACACACACACACACACACATACACACATATACACACATATGTATATGTATATTATATATATATTACTGATTTCAGAGATGAAAGGAGAGGGAGAGATAGAAACATCAACGAAGAGAGAGAATCATGGATCCGCTGCCTCCTGCACGCCCCACACTGAGATCAAGCTTGCACCCCGGGCATGTGCCCAGCCTGGGAATCGAACCCTGACCCAGGAGGTTCCTAGGTCGACACTCAGCCACTGAGCCATGCCAGCCAGGCTCAAGGTCACTTTTCAAGGACGTGAACTTCGTGCTAATACAACCAACAGCCCACAGCTCCGAAGACAAAACCTTCAGCTAAGCAAGTCCGCTCGGTGCAGCCAAATTCCAGCCCCAGCCCTGCCCGGGTGGCACCGGCGTCCCCGTGTGAGGTCAGGACAGGGCGGCCGGGGGCAGCAAGCGGTCCGAGAGCCCTGCTTCCCGCCCCGGGCCCGGAGCGATAAGGCCAATCAGGCCAGTGCTTGCCGTCGAGGAAGGCCCAGCTCTGCCGAGGGCAGGAGGGGAGGGACCGGAGAGGCCCGGGGCGGGGGCCTCCCACCGGTGCCCGCTCGCAGGTCCACTAAGTGGCCCTGAGCCTGGGGAGCCGCCCGGAGCCATTAACTGCAGCCTGCAGCCTTTCAGGGACTGGAGCTGGGCTGGCTCCCCCACCTCTCCCAGCCCCCCAAGGCGGGCTCCCGCTAATGCAGAGGCCGCCCGGCTCTGCCGGCTCCTCCGGGGCTCAGCTTTGATCTCTGCCTGGAGCTGCCAAGCTCACCGCAAACCGCCTGAGCCCTATCAGCCCGGGAACACGTGCCCACCGCAGGCCGCCCCACCAAAGCACCAGGTGGGCAGGGGCTGGGGAGGGGGCTTTCCGAGCCCAGGTGGCCCCAGCTCCCCGGAGTGGGAGGCAAAGGCGAGTCCCCGGAGCTGTTAGGAGACATCCGGGGCCTCAGGGCACCCCTCTGCCCCCTGGGGAGACGCGGCCACCGCCAGCCCCTGGTCCTCACAGCCGCGCCCGGCAGAGACTTGCCAGGTGAGAAAGCGGATGCAGGTGCCCGTGTGGGTCTCTATCTGTGCCCCCCCACACACACACACACGCCAGGGCTCTCCCCAGGCCGGCGGCCTTGCTCTCTCTGCGGGTCGCAGAGGATGTGGGCAGCAGCAGGGATGGGGTTTGAGACCAGGGCACCCAGAACAGACCAGGCCTGGCCCAGGAGCCCCCTCCTCACCCCCCACTCCCATCCCCCGGGGCCAGGAGAGCTCAGTGGACAAGAGTGCAGACTCTAGAGTCACCAACACAAGAGGTCACCCTCAGGTGAGCCTCCAACACCTCAGAGCCCTCGTTCTAGGTGGCCCAGCACCAGCACCTGCTTCGTGGGGAGAAAGGTGCGTGCAGAGCACTGAGCCAGGCTCCGTGGGCAGGAGGGAGGCAGGGCAGGCTGGGACGGAGCAGGGCTCAGAAACTGTGCTCCACGCTCTTCCCGACCCAGAGTCCCTCTGCCCAGCTGCCCAGGCCCGGCCCCAGAATCCAAAGGGCTCCCCAGATCCTCAGGAACTCCCGATGGGACGTGAGGCAGATATCTGGGAGCGGCAGCCCTGGAGAGGCAGAGCCAGCCAGGACCCCACCCACCCACCCCACCACCCCTCCCACCCTGTGTGAGAGGCCCTTTGTGCCAGCCCTGCCCCCTCCCCTGCGCCCCTGCCATCTGCCTGTCCCCAGGGGTCCCGCTCCCCCAGCTGCCAGGTTTGCTCACGTGATGCCCCCATCTGCTGTGAGTCAGAAGGAGGGGTCCACAGAGCCCCCCTGGCTGGCACTGGGGGTGCAGAGCCTGCTAAGCTCTGGGGGTGGGTGGTATTGGATTTGGGGCTCTATGGTCACATGCCCCTCAGGCACCCACCAGCTCTGCCCCTGACTCTTCACCCTGGCCATGGGGGAGCCCTCCCACTCCCCTGAAATGGGCACAGCTCCCAGCACCCACACACTGCCCCCCAAACACGCACCGTGAGCCCCACAACACACACCCTGCCTCCCCGCTGTGTGCAGAGCTCTGCGAGTCCCCCCACCAGCCCCTCCCCCATGGGCAGAGCGGAGCGCCCATGGTCCTGGTGGCCGAGCGCCAGGTCTCCGGTGCCATGGCCTGCCCGTTGCCCCAGGCCCTCACATTTCCCCACCTTTCCCCACGCACTCTCCTCCGCCAGGATCCGCCCCCACCCCCACCTCACACACAAACTTAAATTCCTCCTCCTCTCCCTCCCGCCCGGCCCCCAAGCCCAACCCCGGCCCCCGATGATCCCCCAGGCCTCACTCGCCTCCTGATGATCCCCCAGGCCTTGCTCGCCTCCTCAGCGGCTGATCTCAGCCCAGAGCCTAGCTGTCCTGCTTGTTTGAATCCCCGACAAGATTTGGGTGTTCCAGCCTGGCCCCTGGCCCCTGCCTCCCCGGGACCCAGGGCAGCCTGGCCAGGCCTCCCCCCCACAGACCCTGCAGGGAGTTGGGGTGCCTCCATGACCTCATGACCTGACACCTCGGAGCACGGGTGCAGGGCAGCTATTATCACCTCACACGCCCATTTAGCAGCTGCAGCAAATGAGGGGGGAGAGAAAGAGAGAGAGAGAGAGAGAGAGAGAGAGAGAGAGAGAGAGAGAGAGAGAGGAGAGGAGGCGCGTGCTGCTCTAACCATTGTGGGTCTGTGTCTCAGGGTCCCTGCAGCTGACGCAGTCCAGTCTGGCCCCAGGAGCCAGGCCCACCTCTGCCGGCCTCAGTTCTGTGACCGGACCCAGCAGCTCGCGGCTCTCACAGACGCATCCCCTCTGGCTCCACCTCAAAGCACCAACCGGCCGCCCTCAGGGTCCCCACAGGCCCCATCTAACCTGCCCCGGTTCCCATGCCAACACCTAGTCATCCCATCCGCTGCCACGTCCCGTGCCCCTGGCAGAGTGCCCGGCACACAGTAGGTGCTCAATAAATGTTTGTAGGTTTAACTCCCTGGGCCCTCCGGAGCCACAGAAACCATTGCTCCCCACCGGCCTCCCCGGCCAGGGCTGCTCCAGGCAGGGAAGGAGGAGTGGGGGGGGGCGGGGAGAGGAGGGAGAGGGGAGGGAGGAGCGGGGAGGGGCAAGAGGGGCCCTGCCTGGGCTCATGGCCCCCCAACACCCTCCTGTGGGGCTCTGGGAGACTCAGCTCTGTATCACAGGAAAGAGGCTGGTGGGGAGGCGGGGGGCAGGAACCGGTGGCTTCCCCAGATGGAACAGGGTCGCCGGGAGGGTGGGAGGCCCTATCTGTGCCCCGCAGGCGGGAACCGGGGGTCCAGTGGTTTCGCTGGCCGTGTGCCCCCAGCCCTCCGCCGCTGCTTCCTCACTACCTGCCCCGTTCCCACGCCAAGACCCCTCCTCCCCAGGATGCCCGGGCGGGCGGGGGGGCGGGCGGGCGGGCGAGGGCGAGCTCACCTGGGGGCCGGCCCAGCCCCAGCAGCTGCAGGTGATCCCGCCCCCAGGCCCGTGCCCAGCCCCCTGCAGCCTCCCCTGAGCCAGGACCGCAGATGAGCCACCTGCCCCCTCAGAGCCTGGCCCCCCTGTGCGGCGGGAACAGGAGAAACTCATCTCGCCACCCAGCGAGCGGACCCAGCCTCCGTGCCCGTGAACATGCCGCTCTGAGCCTCAGTTTCCCCGCCAGCCCAGGACCGGTGGCCCCGTCCCCCTCCCAGGCGTCTGTCTGCCTGTCCGTCTACCCCCAACTCCAGCTAGAGACCCTCCTACCGCCAACCTCCTCTGGACTCCCACCCAGATGCCAAGACCCCCAAGTCCCCGTGCCACCCCAGCCCCTCCTCCCTCCTGGACCCGGTACCTGGTGCCAGGCGGGGGTCCGGGTCCGGGTCAGGCAGCCGATTGGCCTCCGAGGCTCAACCTGCCCCGTCCTGCTGCAGACGGAGCTGCTGTGCGTGTGGCCGCTCCCGTCCCTCCTCACCACCGGGCAGGGCGGGCTTCGGGCGGGCGGCCAGGGTGGAGGAGGAGGAGCCTGGGGGAGTGCTGGGTGGGGGGTGGGGGGTGCCCCCTCCAGATGACTCCTCCCTCTGCCCTCCTCTCCCGCTGGGCTGGGGATGGATGACAGGCCACCGGTGAGTCATGGATTTCTCCGAGGGAGGCTGAGAAGGGGCGGGGCTGGGAGCCGAGGCAGGGACCCTGGGGGATGCCTGTGACTCAGCACTGGGCGAGGGGGCACCTCGGCCTCCCCCCTCCTTCGGGCAGAGAGGTGCCCTGTGGTTTCGGGGACAGACACCAGCCAGGGAGAGCGCTGCCCTCTCACACACCACCACCCCCCCCATCTGCCGCTCGCTTCCCAGGGCTGTTCTCCCCCAAGTGCCCAGAGGCCAGGGTTGCTAGGGCAACGGGCGCTTTGATGCTGCCCCCCGCCGCCAGGCCCAGGCGAGAACTGCCCCTTCCTGCCTCCTTGGCAGCCGACCGAGCCTAGCCGGCAATGACCAATGACCGGTGGAGCGGAAGGCACGGGGTGGGGGGTTAGTGGGGGGGATCAAGCACCTGGCACGCAGCCAGCCGCCACTCCACGCACGACTGGGCACCTGACCTTGAGCCGCCCGGACCTCAGTCCTCAGCACCGGGACCCACACCGTGTCAACAGCCCCGACTCAGGTCCCGGGTTCTGGAAATGACACCCCTTCGTCCATCTGCGAGGCCAGAGAGAAACCCCTAAGCTCTTTGAGGAATCTGGGGGGGAGGCGAGGAGAAGGCAGAGCCGGTGCCTCGCCCCTTTTCTGGTCACTGTCGCAGCTGTGAGGTCCTGGGGGCTCCCTGCATCCCCTCCTCCCACAGCCTGGGGCAACGATGGCCAAGTCCCGTGTGCCTTGAGGACGTCCCGTTACGGGGTCAGTGGCCACAGCCGTCATCATGATTATGATCCGCTTACCGACCATCGACTGCCGTTCGGACTCGCCCTCTCGCACTGCCAGCGAGCACTCGGTGAGGGTGAGGGCAGAGTGTGGCTCCGACCGTGGAAGGGCCGTGGTGGACACGGTGCGGAGGCAGGGAGCACGCAGGGGGGGAGATGATGCTCAGGAAGGGGGGAAGGCCTCATAGCGGAAAGCGCAGAAGTTAGGGCCCCCCAGAGTGGGGCTCCTTGTCACTCAAGTGCAGCCTCCCCAGAGCTGGGCACAAGGGGTGCTCAGGGCAGGGGGTCCCTTCTCTAAAAGAGGGAGCAGCCACCTGCTGCAGGGTGAGCAGAACTTTCTCAGGGGGCCGGGGGCCGGGTGCTGTGGGGAAGGCCGCCCCTCACCTGCCCCCATAAGTCAAGCTGCCTGGTCTGGGCAGGGGGGGGGGTACAGAGAGGCCCACCCAGAGCTTCCGAAAGGCAGCCCTGATGCCCTGGCAGGCAGGCGCTGTGGGCACAGGTCCTGCCCTCCCTCCTTCCCAGGTCTACAGTGGGCACTCCCTCATTATCAGGCCCAGAGCCCCCAGTATGGCCGGGAAACAGAGAGAACAGCAAGTTATCCAGGGAGGGATGGGTAGACCCTTACATGCCATGCCCCCAAACAAGTCACCCTCTCTTAGCCTCAGTTTCCCCAAGCCTGTCCTCAGGGCTGAGCCCCGGGCGAGGGGGGGGGTGGGCAGCACCAGCTGTTCCCTGTGATGGGGGCCAGCAGGCAGCAGTGACCCCACCACACGCCCCGGAGGGTGCTGGCCAGCTGGGCACAGGCGGAGGGTTGGAGGGGCCGCTCTCTGGGTGCCCCAGCCGGGCCACAGAGACCTGGAGCCCGCTGCCACAGGGGAAAGGCCCGAGAGGCAGCCTGGCCGGGGCAGGAGGTGGCTTGCCGGAGACCTACTATGTGCCGGGCGAAGGCGGGGAGCAGGCCCCAGCTCCCAGTACGACACACATTGGGCTGACACCAGAGAGTCAGTTACTTGGGCTCTGGGAGTCCCAGGACGGAAGCCACGCAAATGATCATTAATCGCAATACGGCCCCCCACTAGTCCTACTATGCGGTTCACTTAGTAGGGTCCTGTGTAGGGTTCACTGTGTAAGACACTGCTGGGTGTGGGTCATTCTAAGGTCACCCTCCCAGCTCTGTGGCCGGGGTCCCACTGGTACGCTAGAAACCGGGTGGTGCAGGCCAGGCCGCACCGTTGGCATGTGTCTGGGAGCACCTACTGGGTGCCAGGTCCTTCTAGGTCAGTGGTTCTCAACCTTGCTAAGGCCGCGACCCTTGCATACAGTTCTTCATGTGGTGGTGACCCCCAACCATGAAATTTTGCTACTGTGATGCATCGTGATGTAAATATCTGCATTTTCCGATGGTCTTAGGCGACCCTTGTGAAAGGGTCGTTCGACCCCCAAAGAGGTCGCGACCCACAGGTTGAGAACCGCTGTTCTAGGTGCTTCATCTGTATCACAACAGCTATTGTTCCCTCCTCACAGAAGAGGGACAGGCACCGAGAGGTGAGGGCCTTGCTCGTGCCTTTCAGGGATGGAGCCAGGGTTCGAACCAAGCCAGCGGGCCCCAGAGCCCCGGCCAGGTCTTGAAGGAGGGTTTTGGTAAACCGAGACCAGCTGGAAGGGCATTCCAGGTGGAGGGAACAGCATCAGCAGAGGTGGAGAGGAGACTGGGACACGGGAGCCAGTCTCGGGGGGAGGTGGGATCTGATTAGGGGAGAAGGGGCAGATTCTGGAAGACTTTGAAAGAATGGAGTTTGCTTTGTTTTTGTTTGTTTGTTTGTTTGTTTGTTTTAAATATATTTTATTGATTTTTTACAGAGAGGAAGGGAGAGAGATAGAGAGTTAGAAACATCGATGAGAGACATGGATCAGCTGCCTCACATGCTACTGAGGATGTGCCAGAAACCAAAGTACATGCCCTTGACCAGAATGGAACCTGGGGCCTTTCAGTCCAAAGACCGACGCTCCATCCACTGAGCCACACTGGCTTCGGCACGGAGTTTGCTTTGGGTGGGGTTTCATCCAAGGCGCTGGGAAGCCAGGGAAGGTCTTTGGAAGGAGGGGTGTGACCAGCACACAAATGTGGCCCCAGCACTCGTTGGAAACCCCGGCTCTCAGGTGTGCCCCCCGCCGGCTGAGTGAGGGTGTGTATTTGAACCCGAGCCCAGGGGACTCCGGCCTTGGGCAGAGCAGGAGGTGCCCTGATCTGGACCTCTGCAATGGGGGGCTGGGATGGTAGAGGCTCCAGCTGGGCCACTGCCTCCAATATGGAAGCCAAGGGAGGCGCTGGGGGCTCAGCTGTAGTCCAGAACACCAGAGCAGAACCCGGTGTGGTTCAGTGGATAGAGCGTCGTTCTGCGGACTGAAAGGTCCCAGGTTCAATTCCAGTCAAGGGCATGTATCCTGGTTGTGGGCACATCCCCAGTAGGAGACGTGCAGGAGGCAGCTGATCGATGTCTCTCACATCGATGTTTCTAACTCTCTATCCCTCTGCCTTCCTCTCTACAAAAAAACAATAAAATATATATAAACAGAACACCAGAGCAGGGCTAGGACCCACCTCCCATGCGCAGGTGAGAGGAACAGGTGCCAGAAACCGCCCTGAATAATGGGGGGGGCTCAAGATGGGGCACAGAGAAGAGGCTGCCCTCAGGCTCAGTGGAATGGGGGTGTGCCTGTGTCATGCGGGGTAGCCTTCCAACAGGCAGCTAGATACACACTGCTGGGGCTCAGAGCAAAGGGCTGGGGACCCCCAGGATGAAAGAAGGTCGTCAGCATTACTGGAGGAGGGGACAGTGGCCAGAGACAGGTGGGGAGTGCAGAAAGTCCTTTATTTTATTTTATTTCAGATAGATACATAGATAGATAGATAGATAGATAGATAGATAGATAGATCTCAGGGGGAAAGAGAATGGGAGAAGGAGAGAGAGAGAGAGAGAGAGAGAGAAATACAATGATGAGAAAGCATCATTGATGGGCTCCCTTCTGTACACCCCACACTGGGCAGAAGACCTTCGTTTTATTTTATTTCAGATAGATACATAGATAGATCTCAGAGGGAAAGGGAGAGGGAGAGGGAGAGTGAAAGCGAGAGAGACAGAGAGAAAGAGAGAGGGAAACACAAGGATGAGAAAGCATCATTGATCGGCTGCCTCTGTACACCACTCAGGACTAAACGGTTCCAGGACTCAAATCGCCACCTCCTGGTTCTTAGGGCAACACTGGGCCACGCCGGCCGGCGGCAGAAAGACCTTCATGTGAAAGGACGGGGGAGGGGCCGAGCTGCTGCCGCTGAGAGGCTGGGAGCCCAGACCCTGGACTCAGGCCAAGCGCCCCCCCCCCCCCCCCCCCCCCCCCACCCCGGCCAGCTGGTGACTCAATGCGACGGTAGCAGCGCCACCAGGAACAGTAAACAAGGCGGCGTCCGTCCATCCCGCGGCCCCGGCCCCCGATGTGTCTGCGAGGGTTTCCCTGCTCAGAGCGTGTGTGGGCCCGGGGCCAGGTGAGGGAACAGACCCACGGCGCCCGCGGTACCCAGGCCTGGGCCGGCGGGGGGGCTCCGCTCTGTTCCTGGAAGCCTCCCCCTCCTCGGCTCTGAGCCTCCCGCAGGGCGGTGTGCGCCAGCCTGGCCGACGCTGCGGAGCTGTGCGCCCTGGGAGAGGGTCCCCGGCAGCCTCTGCCTGCTGGGAGGGGAGGTTTACCGCACAGGAGCAGCTCCGGGCCCACTGCTCTCCTTGCAAGCAGAGCCGCCTTGTAAATCATGCAGCGCCACGCCTGGCACGTACTGTTTCCCCAAAAGTAAGACATCCCCCGAAAATAAGACCTACTTCCCGTTTTGCCTCTCGCTGCCATATAAGGCATTGCCCTGGAAATAAGACCTCTCGGATCATAAGGCCTCCCCAAAATATAAGGCCCCCGAAGCTACCGCCAGGTGTCGGACTCCTGATTTAAAGAGACCTCGCCCTGCCTGAACAGCTCCGGCTGTGCTGCGGCCCATCGGTGAGCTGGTTTGTGATGACAATGACTACCGTACCGTAGCCAGGTCATAAATTTCCTTTTTTTTGTTGTTGTTCAACAATAAATGTGCACCATCTTCTTCTTCATGGAAAAATAAGACCTCCCCTGAAAATGAGACCTAGCGCGTCTCTGGGAGCAAACATTAATAGAAGACACTGTCTTATTTTCAGGGAAACAGGGTGGTAGATGCTCCACAAACACTGAGCCCACGGCGTGGTGGTGACGATCATAAAGTCTCCCCCTCCTCCGTCTCTGAGCCTCCCTGCACTTTATGATCGCCAGTGGCCCGAAGCCCAGCCCCCCGCCGCCTACAAAGACCGTTCGCGTCCAGGATCTCTTCTGCCAAACAGGCACGACCGGCCCCATGCCACCGAGACGGAAACTCAGGCTCAGCCAGAACCTTCCCAAGGCCTCCCAGCGCGCCCTCGGCGGAGTCAGCATCTGAACCCAGGCCCTGGGGTCCAGACGACGTACATGCTTTTCCCCCCGGGGCTCCCAGCCACCTTCCTGCCCGTGCATTCCCGTGGGAAAGATTCCCGGCCACAGGCGCGGGGGCAGCCCCAGCCCCACAGTCATGCCATCTTCCATCACCCTCGCCCCAGGGCCCAGGGGCTGGCATTGCCCATGTGACTCAGCCACAGTCACAAAGGGAGCTGTGTGCCCTGTGCCCTGGGCCTGCTTCCCCCACCCTCTGCTCATCCCCCAACTGGACAAGCAGAGAGCCTGACGAATCCAAGACATGGGGGGCTGGGAGAGGGGGGGAGCGGGAGGAATCATGAGCCATTAAAATGGGGCAAGTCTCCTAGAGAGTCAAGCCCGGGCTTGGGGTGCAAGCAGTTCGTGCAGCTCCAAGGAGGGACCGCCAGGCCGGGTCCAGGCCTGTGTTCTGATCCTTATTTGGAGCTGCCAGGGCCGGCTCCACCTCACTGGCTCCCGCTGGGGTGGAGCCCAGGCAGGGGGCGGAGCCAGACCAGGGCCCCGCCCACCTCACCTGGATCAGCTCTCCAAAGCTGGGGCCTGGGAGAGTCACTTCCCCAGCCTCAGGGCTCCTGGGTGCACACCTGTCTCCAGCTCTGACCGCTCTCCACCCTCCCTGCAGGTTCAGACCCGGTACCCTTGGGTCCCTATAGAGCAGCGGTTCTCAACCTGTGAGTCGCGACCCCTTTGGGGGTCAAACGACCCTTTCACAGGGGTCGCCTAAGACCATCGGAAAATGCAGATATTTACATCACGATGCATCACAGTAGCAACATTTCATGGTTGAGGGTCACCACCCCATGAGGAACTGTATGCAAGGGTCGCGGCCTGAGGAAGGTGGAGAACCACGGCTATAGGGCACTGACTGTGGAAGGCAAGCAGCTTGGTGTTTTCTCCCCTCACCTTGTCAAGGAAGCCTCGCTCCCTCTGCTGAGGCTCAGAGAGGGACGGGGTCCGTCCCAGGTCACACAGGATCTGACTTTGGGTTTCCTCCCCCTTCCTGGTTCCAGTGGCATCTTTTTTTTTTTTTCAATTTTATTGATTTTTTTTTTTTTTTACAGAGAGGAAGGGAGAGGGATGGAGAGTTAGAAACATTGATGAGAGAGAGACATCGATTAGCCGCCTCCTGCACGCCCCCTACTGGGAATGTGCCACAGCCAAGGTACATGCCCTTGACCAGAATCGAACCTGGGACCTTGCAGTCTGCAGGCCGATGCTCTATCCACCGAGCCACACCGGGTTCGGCCCAGTGGCATCTTTTTATTTTATTTTATAATTGATTTTTGGAGAAGGAGAGAGAGAGGGATAGAAACATCAATGATGGGAGAGAAGTGTTGATCGGCTGCACGCCCCACCCTGGCATGTGCCCTGACCAGGAATCAAACTGGGACCTCCCGGTTCATAGGTCCACACGCAACCACTGAGCCACGCGTGATCCCCCTGTAGCCGGGCTCCCGTGGCATCCTGACCACTTGCCACCAAGAAGTGACCTTGGGTCCGGCCCAGACAGCCAGGCAGACAGACATCTACTCCCCCACATCTCATCCCCCACACACACACACCACAGTCACCCAGTGCCCGTCCTGCCAGCGGGGGCACCTCAGAACACAGAGTTCTGGCTGGCTGGGCCTCCCGGCACCACCCTGCTGACCTTCCCAGGAGGCGGGCACGCCTGGGTGCCCAGCTGCCCGAGATAGAAGGTAGACAGGGCGGCCGCCCCCTCTTCCTAGGCATGACGGAATGTCTGACCTCGGCCCAGCCCCCACGTGCACTTGGCAGGAGGGCTGGATCCAGCCAGAACAGGCCTGCAGGTCACCGTGGCCACCCAACGGCCTCCCAGCCTTCCGAATCCCTGAGACCAGGGCCAGGATGGAGCCGCCAAAGACGGGCCTGACCAGCCCTCTCCCCCTCCCCATGCCGTCAGCCTGGGCCACTCCTGCCGTGGAACTGGGGCAGGGTCGCGCAACCAGAGTCCTGGGCACCGCAGGTGAGGCCTGGCCTCTTGTAATGTCAGGAGATCGGAGCTGAGGAGGGCAGGACCCGTCTTCCCCAGGGGCCCAGGGCACCCTGCTCAGGCCTGAGAGACACCAGTGACTGGGGTGGGGGGCTCCAAACTTCCCCTCAGCCCACCCAGACTCCTCCTGGCATTTCCCCCAATCCCCTAAAAATAGCGCAGCCAGCCCTAACCAGTGTGGCTCAGAGAACAGAGCGTCAGCCTGCAGACTGAAGGGTCCCAGGTTCGATTCTGGTCAAGGGCATGTGTCTTGGTTGCGGGCACATCCCCAGTAGGAGGTGTGCAAGAGGCAGCTGATCGATGTTTCTCTCCCATCGATGTTTCTGACTCTATCCCTCTTCCTTCCTCTCTATAACAAATCAATAAAATATATTTTTTTAAAAAAAATAAGATCATCCTTTTAAAAAAAAAATTGCGCAGCCTGAGAACAGGCACCAAACTGTCCAGATCTGAACTGTCTGCCTCTGTACCCCTCTGTCCCCCTCTGTCCCCGCAGGTATAAGTGGAGACACGGGTCCTGCCACTATCCTGGGATTTCTTTTATTTTCTTTCTTTTTTTTAAATATATTTTTATTATTTCAGAAAGGAAAGAAAATGAAGAAAAGGAAACATCCATGATGAGAGAGAATCATCCATCGGCTGCCTCCTGCACGCCCCACACTGGGGATCCGAGCCTGCAACCCGGGCCTGTGCCCTGACCGGGAATCGAACCGTGACCTCCTGGTTCAGAGGTCGGTGCTCAACCACTGAGCCACACCGGCCGGGCCTGGGGTGTCTTTTCCATGCACACCTCCCAGAGCAAGAAACAGAAGAGGCTTCTGACTCCCCCCCCAGGAACCTCCCTCCCGGCCAGCAGGTCCCAGACAAGCCGTGCCAGCTGCTGCCGGTGCCACCACGTTTGTGCTCAGCTGACGGCTTCCTGGGCCCCGGCCTGGGAGGCTGGGGGGGCAGCTGCTCAGCTGCCTGAGACTTGGTCCAGGTGCCTGGTAAAGAGGGGGAGCAGGTGAGGCTGGTGGTTTACCCCCTGCCTGTGTGCAGAGATGGCAGGCTTGGCACCATCTCCAGGTGACAATGTACCCTCTCACTTGACTGCCATGGGGTTGGCAGGGCCCAGGATCTTGACCTTGACCTGCCCGCGGGCCCCACCCCTCCTGCCACACACACACACACACACACACACACACACACACACACACACACACACCGAGTGGTGCCCAGCAAAGCTCTGTGCTGAGGTGTAGGCCTCTGGGGATCACGTTGGGGGGGGGTCACAAAGAGGCTGCCTCCGTTTCCCCATGAAAACCGGGGCGGCCACCACTCCTTTGTTGGTGAAAGAAGAGCTGTGTCGGGTGGACTTTGGGGAAACCCCCAGAGTGTCCAGCCTTGCCCGGGGAGACACCTCCCGCCCCCCAGATGCCAGCGGGAGCGCCCCTTCTGCAGATGCCTCTACGTGGGCAGCCAGGGCGCCCCCGGGGTTCCCTGCTGCGTGCCAGGACGCAGCTGGCTCCGGGGGCGTAATGGAAGAAGGCTGACGGCAGGGTGGCCTCATTAACAGCAGAAACGAGGGGCCCATATCGCCGCCCAGACACCCCAGGGAGCCACACGCGGGGGCAGAGCGGGTCGGGTGCCAGGGCCGCTCGGGCACCGCCCTCTGTCTGTCTGGCTGTGGCAGGGCCAGGAGGCGGGGGAGCGGGGGGTTGGGAGCGGGGTGCAGAGGAAGGGGGGCTGGGGCACTGCTCCGGCTCTGTGTGCAGACACTGCCCCTGCCCACCGCCTGCGCGGTCGATGAGGAAGCCGCCCAGAGAGGCGAGGCCGGGCCCAGGGTCCCGCAGCCGCCCTGCAGGGGGGGCCTTCGCCTGCAGGAGGGCTCCCTGTCCCTGGTGCGTCCTCGGGGCCTGGCCAGAGGGGAGTGGCCAGCGGGAAAGCAGTCTGCCTTCCCCCTCCCGCCTCGTGCAGCCAAGGCAAGAAGCGCTGTGCTAAGGGGGACCCCCCGGGGCCAGCCAGCCAGACGGGCAGGCAGCACCCAGGCCTGGCTCCTGCCCCTTCCACCCAGTTCACCGGGGCCGCCTTCCTCCTCCTCCTCCTCCTTGTCACCAGTGAAACAACCCCGGCCAACCTGCTCCCAAACCGGTTCGCCCTGGTTCCCTGCAGAAGGCAGGCCCTGAGCACCAGCGGTGAGAGCAGGCCCGGGCTCGGCCTCCTCATACCACCATGTCAGGGTGCACAGCTCCCTTGCCCTGGCCCTCAGCCCCCTGCAGACCCCCCACACACACCCCAGTCTGGGCACTGGCTGTGCACCCCGCCCCCTGCCAGCTTCTCCAGCCCAGGAGGACACCACGTGAGCACACCCAGCTCCCACCCAGAGGACAGATGGGAGAGCCAGGGCCCCCAGATCAGCCCAGAACCCCGAGCGGATTTGGGGCCAGGCCTCAGCCGTCCCTTCAAGTCACTGGACTGAAGGTCAAGGTGGAAAGGGCCGGCAGCTTCTTACCTGGGTGTCGCAGCAGAAGCCGCCGCCTCCCCGGCCAGCTCCTCCCAGGCGCACTGTTCCCGGGAGCCTGTCTGGGCAGGTGGCTCCCGCCAGGCCCCGCCCGTCCATCTTGCACCATTTCCGGCCGCCCCTCGGCCGTGGCTGCCGCCTCCCGCGCTCACTCCGGGGTTTCCAGACAGGGCTCGCAGGGCCCCTTGGGTGCTGTGCCCCCACCATCACCTCAGCCCTCCACGGATGTCTGTTTTTAATCTGTATTTATTGATTTCAGAGAAGAAGGGAGAGGGAGGGAGAGAGAAACATCAATGATGAGAGAGACTCATGACCAGCTGCCTCCATTGAGCCCGAAACCCAGGCATGTGCCCTGATCAGGAATCAAACCGTGACCGCCTGGTTCATAGGCCGGTGCGCAACCACTGAGCCACCCCGGCTGGACCCTCCAGGGCAGCGGTTCTCAACCTTCTTCAGGCCGCGACCCTTGCATACAGTTCCTCATGGGGTGGTGATCCCCCAACCATGAAATGTTGCCACTGTGATACATCGTGATCTAAATATCTGCATTTTCCGATGGTCTTAGGCGACCCCTGTGAAAGGGTCGTTCGACCCCCAAAGGGGTCGCGACCCACAGGTTGAGAACCGCTGCTCCAGGGGCTTTTGTCGTTGGCACCTCTGCTCAGGGACATGTGGGCTGTGGGCCTTCCAGTGGGCCCAGGAGGAGCAGCAGGTGGGGGGTGTCCCTGAATGTTCCCGAGCTTCAGAAGCACCCCCAAGGCAGTTGGGGGGGGCGTGCCGCTCCCCCTGTGTACGTAATTACAACTCTGCGAGTTCCCTCCTGCCTCCGCCCTGAGCTCAGGCCCAGACGCACCCGCCTGCAATAAAAACAAGGCCACAGCCCACAGAGGCTGCAGGCGGGAGGCGCGGGGTTCAGAGGAGTGGGCGTGGGGGTGGGACACAGCGTCTGCTCTCAGAACACCCCGGTCCCGCAGGGCACAAAGCAAGAACAGGCCCGGCGTGGGGGCAGGGACAGGGGGTACCGAGGGGAGTGGTCCAGGCAGGGCCCGCCCACCAGAGGTGCCCATGAAGATGCTTGCCACAGCCTCCCAGCCTCCGCCTGGAACACCGGCCCCAGCCCTGCCCTGCCTGGCCAGCCCGGGCACCACCGTCCCCCATCACCCCTCACCCCTCTCCCCCCGGCAAACTGCCAGCTGCCGATGCGACCTCTGCTCTGCCCGTGGGCACCCATGCCTGCTCTGCCCAGCCAGAAGCTGCATCCCCCGCCCCCACAGGCTGGCACAGGTGAGGGGGCACCAGGACAGACGACAGTGTCTGAGAGGAAAGGGACCGACAGGAAGGCAGCCGGCCTCCTGAGGCCCTGGGGTTTCCCCCGGGGCCCCCCGAGATGCCACCCACCCTGATAAGGATGCCAGGGGAGTCCCAGTGACCCAGGGCTTGCCCTACTCCTGACACCCACACTCCACCCCCGCCCCGCACCCCGCTCCGTTCTGCCCTCAGCTCCTGGCATGTGATGCCGTCACCAGGCCCTGCCAAGTGGGCAGCAGGGGCTGTGGCTGGAGCCCTGGGCACAAGCCCTCACGTGCTGGGCGCACTGGGGAAGGTTGCTCAACCTCTCTGTGCCGCAGGACCTCTGTTACATCAAGAATCACATTGCCCTGGCCGGGTTGGCTCAGTGGATGGAGCGTGGGCCGCCGACTAAAAAGTCCCGGGCGTGGTTCCAATTAAGGGCATGGGCCTGGGGTCGCTTGTGCTTCGTGGCAACACCGGGCTGTGTACCTGGCCTCTCTGGGTCCAGCCAAAGGTGGCAGGGCCTGGGGACCCGAGAGGCCATCCCCGGGAGGGTGGGGGACAGAACCCTGGAGTTGGTCCAAGTCCTAGCTCTCCCGCCCACCAGCCGTGTGACCTTGAGGAGCTCAGTGCCCGCTTTCCCTGTCTGTAGCCTGCTCCTGCCTCATCGCGGGGGTGGGGGTCCCCCCTGGCTTGGTCTCACGAGCAGGGAAGCGACGCTGTTAGAAGGCACAGCCAGCCGGTGGGCGGCGGGTGTCTCTTTGCACTTCGCCACCATTTCCACTGTGGCTGTCCTAATGCCATTTGCCCAATAAAAACAAAACAAAAACCCACGGACCCCCGAGTACGGGATGTGTATAAATAGAGCCTGCCACCCCCACCCCGGGGCCCGTGGTGGGGGCCGCTCCCGGACGCTGCGGCTGGCCCCGAAGCATGCCACTCCGAGGCCTGCATCTGCAGAAACGCTGACGGCAGGGAGCGGGCGCCCTCTGCGGTTCTGCCCACTCAGAGCAGAACCCAAACCGGAGGAAATGGGCGGCGGGCGGGCACGGCTCCTGGGCTCCTGACTCAGAGGGGCCGTCTGCTTCCCGCCAGCCCAGCACACGCACATCCAGCGGGCAGACTCACGTCCCTCGGTGCACGCCCGGCCCTGCCGCAGCCCCAGAGAGCCAGTCCCCGGGGAGGGGAAGGGGCGGCCATGCCCTCCCAGCCTGCCCCTGCCCGGGCTCTGAGCTCCTGTCCCAGCAGTGAGGGTGTGTCTGTGCAGAGTGGGTCCCCACGGCACGGAGGGAGCAACATTTAAGGAGGCGCTCGCTGTCTGTGCCAAGGACCCTGCATGTCCTTGTTTTAAATTAAATATGTCTTTATTGATGTCAGAGAGGAAGGGAGAGAGAGAGAAACATCAATGATGAGAGAGAATCATGGATCAGCTGCCTCCTGCACGGCCCAGGCTGGGGATGGAGCCCGCCACCTGGGCCTGTGGCCTGAGCAGGAACGGAACGGGGACCTTCTGGTTCAGATGCTCAGCCACAGAGCCACGCTGGCCCAAGGACCCTGCATTTCCTTGTTTTTAAATTAAATTTGTCTTTATTGATGTCAGAGAGAGAGGGAGAGGGAGGGAGGGAGGGAGAGAGAGAGAAACGTCAATCGTGAGAGAGAATCATGGATCGGCTGCCTCCTGCACACCCCACGGGGGGGATGGAGCCCGCCACCTGGGCCTGTGGCCTGAGCAGGAACGGAACGGGGACCCCCTGGTTCAGAGGTCGATGCTCAGCCACGGAGCCACGGAGCCACGGAGCCACGGAGCCACGCGGCCCAAGGACCCTGCATTTCGCATGAACCCCCCTCTGGCTCCGAGGGAGGCTCCGTCGTCATCCGGTCTCACGGTCAAAACGCAAGCAAACCCCAGGCTCAGGTTGCAGGCGCCACTTGCCCTGGACAGCGGCCGAGTCCAGACTTCAGGCCAAGCCCGCCAGGGTGCAGTGCCCGCTGTCTGGAGCACTGGGCCCCCCCATCCCCCTGGCACCTGGGCACCTGGCTGGCCCTCGGGAGAGGGGCGTGGCAGCAAGCACACAAGCCGAGGCTGCAGGCTGGAGGCGGGTCCCCACTCTGGTCCCGGCTCACAGGGCGACCTAGGACGAGTTTCTTCTTTTCTCCGTGCCTCAGTTTCCTTGTCTGCTCCAGAGCACGCAGACACTTCACCCTGCCACGTGGAAGCCCAGCCCAGTCTGAGTGCTCTGGAGCAGACAAGGAAACTGAGGCACGGGTCCTGGTCAGGGGCTCCTGCAAGAGGTAACCAATCAATGTGTTTCTCTCACATCGATGTTTCTCACTCTTTCCCTCTCTCTTCCGCTCTCTTTAAAAATCAACGGAAAACTATCCTCAGGTGAGGATTAACAACAACAAGTTGTTTCGGGCAGGGGTCTCTGCTCCCAACGAGCGCTGTCCCAGGTCACTTAATCCTCAGCAAGAGCCGTGTGTGTGTGTGTGTGTGTGTGTGTGTGTGTGTGTGTGTGTGTATGTGTGTGTGTGCGTGTGTGTGCATGTGTGTGTATGTATATGTGTGTATGTATATGTGTGTGTGCGTGTGTGTGTGTGTGTGTGTGTGTGTGTGTTTGGGTGGGGCGCTGCACCCTGTCAAGTGCCCAGCCCAGCGCCCAGCCTGAAGTCAGAGCGGCCCACGGCGCAGCCGGAGAAGAAAAACAAAGGCTGGCCTGTTTTTTACCGAAGGCGATAGAAAACGTCCCACGTTAATAAATCAGGAAGCGGCAGGAGCCGGTTCCTTATTGCCCTGAACAGAACCACCACGTGAACTTAAACTGGCAGCGTGGGGCCGCCGAGGAGTGGGGTGGCAGGAAGCTGGGCCTTCTGATAAGGCCTTTCGCCACTCCAGGGTGATGAATGTCTCTTCTCGGAAAGTATTTATTAAAAAGCGACGTTGGCCTCTGCAGTGTTGTTTTGAGAGGCCCGCACGGTTAACGGGCGTGTTTTTTGGCCCGTGAACCCAAAATAAGGTCAAGTGTCCCAGCTGAGGCGTCAGGATTCTGGGGTTCAAACCCAAGCTCTGCAACGGACCAGCTGTGCCACCCGGGGCAAGTCACTTAATCCGTCTGGGCCTCAGTTTCTGCGTCTATAGAATGGGCACAACAATGACTCCACGGTGCCGGCCTGTGTGGTTGTGAGACATTACTGTATGTACCTGTAACTCACACGTGCAATTGTTTCTAGAGAAAGAGGGTTATCCACCCACTCATGGTTTGTGCTACTTGCCTTCTTTCTTCTTGCCAGGATATTATGGCTATTGTTCCAGATCAGTACATAGAGTTCTGTTTCATTCTGACTTGAAGCAAGAATTCTACTGCACAGAATAGAAAATGTATTTATACACAACCTCCTATTGATGGAAATGCAAGCATTTTCTCTCTCTCTCTCTCTCTCTCTCTCTCTCTCTCCCTCTCTCTCTCACTCTGTCTAATATCATTTTGGTTGTTGTTGTTGTTGTTAATCCTCACCTGAGGATAGTTTTCCATTGATTTTTAAAGAGAGTGGAAGAGGGAGGGAAAGACAGAAACATCGATGTGAGAGGAACACATTGATTGGTTACCTCCTGCAGGAGCTCCTGACCAGGACCCGGGCTGGGGAGGAGCCTGCAACCAAGGTATGTGCCCTTGACCAGAATCGAACTTGGGACCCTTGGGTCTGCAGGCCGACGCTCTATCCACTGAGCCAAACTGGCTACAGCTAAAATTTCCTAGTCCCTTTCTGTTTACTTATTTATTTTTTTTAATCCTCACCCAGTGATATTTTTTTTTCCATTGATCTTCAGAGAGGGAGAGACTAGAAAGGAGCAAAGAGAGATAGAGAGATATAGAGATAGAAAGAGAGAGAGAAACACCGATGTAAGAGAGGCACATTGACTGGCTGCCTCCTACATGCACCCCGACCATCGTCGGTGGGGATTGAACCTGAAACAGAGGTGCCTGCCCTTGGCCAGGAATGGTGCCCTCGGCCAGGAATCCGTGGGCCAATCCATGCTCTAACCATGGAACAGAGCCGGCCAGGGCCAGTTTATGTCTGCTTACCTTTTTCAGAAATAATTTTAGAGCCATCCACTTTCAGTTCCCAACACCATGACTTAGGCAGAGTTCTCCGCTCTGAGAAACCTTAATCTTCAGGGACAGCTGGAAAATGCCAGCCACTCGAGTTCTTCGGGTTGGCAAGTTTGTGAACACATTCCATACCTTTCAGGAATGGGCTCGTTTGCCGTTTTTTAGAGGCAGAGCAGCGATAGCATGGCCTTGACATTCTTGGGAGGCTGGAGAGAAGTGGGGGCGACAGGCTGGTGGAGATAGCAGGCCCCACAGCCTGTTCCCAGGACTGCAGCAGGCCCCTCCTCCGCACCCCCACCTCCACCCCTACCCCCACCTCCACCCCCACCCCCACCTCCACCCCCACCTCCAGAGGCCTGACTTTGAAAGTGCTATTTGTTTCCCTTTATATTGGGTGGGGCACTGCCCTCTCTCACCCCCCTCCCGGCCCGCTGGCTGCTTCCCCACCTGCACAGCGTTTGGGGGTGATCTGGATTTTCCCATGTGTCCCCAGGACCGCAGCAGCTCCAGGGCCTCCTGGAGGAGGATTCAGTGTTTAAAAGATTTATTTCATCACATTTTTCTTTTACTCAGGCGGGGGCGGGGGAGGGGTGAGATCTTTCCCCTTCAGCAATTCAGATCCTACTGAGGAGGATTCTTATGACGCAGCAACGTGAAAGCTTGCACGTAGGAGATCTTATCCTAGTGACCAACCTTTGACAAAGCATCTCCAATTGCAAAACAATGATACGCACAGGAAGGAGAAAGTGGCTGTAGAGCCGCATGATTCCTAGGCAACCATATTCCAAATTACAAACACATCCATACGACAGCCCACAGATACAGGCAACAAGAAAAGCCAACAATCCTCCCCCAAAACCCAATACCAAAACTAAAAGAACATTCCGACCAGATCCCACCCCGGGGACCTGGGAGCCCTCCCACTGCCGCCGTGCCGACCACCGTGTGGCACCTATGGGTTCCTGCAGCATCCCAAAGGGTTCAAAGAACCCCACGTGGTGGGGCAGGGGCTCCCTGTGGTGCACAGCAAAGACTACCCAGTTGTGGAGTCCCTCGGCTCCCCCCAGACCCTTTTCCTTTCGCCAGCGAGGCAGCGCAGGTGGCCAGGCCCTAGAGAGGGCGGAGGACAGCCCCCACGTAAAACCCCTCGGCAGCTGCCAGTGAAAAGGGGGAGAGGCTTGCCCTCGCTGGTTTGGCTCAGAGTACACACTGAGTGGCCAGAGGATGATGATGATCTTTGAACACATAATAATCTGGCCATTCAGCATAGATCCTATATAATAAAAGGTTAATACACAAATTGTCCCCTCCACTAGGAGTTCGACCAGCAGGCAGGCCAGCCAACCACCCATGTAACCTCCCCCTGGCCAGGCTGGCTGGACCCCCCCCCATTCACGAATTCATGCACTGGGTCTCATATATATATATACACAGTGGTACCTCGAGATACGAGTTTAATTCATTCTGTAACCTTGAGGCGTGGGAAACTATGAGACACTGGAGTCACAGTAAACTGGTGGGTCGTGTGCACCCGGCCGATCCGAGAGATTACTCCTATCTCAAATGTTGCTCGTATTTCAAAGCAAAAATCGCTTGCTCCATGGCTCGTATCTCAAAAATCTCGTATCTCGAGGTACCACTGTGTATATATATAGCCAGTTAACAGGGATCAGGTCTAAACTGGCAATCAGACATCCCTCTCACAATCTGGGACTGCTGGCTTTAGCCACTCACCTGACTGCCTGCCTGCCTGCCTGACTGCCCCTACCACTCTGCCTGCCAGCCTGCTTGCCCTAACTGCCCCCCACCACCAGCCTGCTCACCCCCAAATGCCTCTCTGCTGATATGCTTACCCCCAACATCCTCACCCCTCACCAGCCTGATCACCCACAACTGCCGTCCCATCCTGGCCTGATTACCCCTCATGACCCAAGCTCCCAGCTCCTCTTTTTTTTCTTTCTTTCTTTTTTTTTTCCAGCACCTACTTGAGTGGAGGCCAGGGCCGGCCAGGGCTGGTGGGAAGCTTGGCTTCCTCCATCATCAGGGCAACCCAAGCCTCCTGTTGACTCCAGCTCTGTGGCTGCCACCATCTTGGTTGGGTTAATTTGCATACTCGCTACTGATTGGCTGGTGGGTGTGGTTTGTTGGTGTAGCAGGGGTATGGTCATTTGCATGTTTCTCTTTTATTAGTGTAGCTACTGAGTGGCCAGATTATTATGCATTCAGAGATCATAATAATCTGGCCACTCAGTGTAGAGCATCGGCCTGTGGACTCAAGGGTCCTGGGTTCAATTCTAGGTAAGGGCACTTGCCCAGGTTTTGGACTCTATGCCCAGTAGGGGTATGCAGGAGTCATCCAATCAATGATTCTCTCTCATCATTGATGTTTCTATCTCTGTGCCCACAACCAAGGTACATGCCCTTGACCGGAATCGAACCTGGGATCCTTCAGTCCGCAGGCCGACACTCCATCCACTGAGCCAAACCGGTTTCAGCTGGTATTTATTTTTAAAAAATCTCTTCTATTTCCTTGTAATACTTCTGTAGTTTTTGTTTGTTTGTTTGCTTGTTTGTTTTTTAGCATTTATTCCATCCATCTTTAACCCATCTGGGATGTTCACATATACTTATAGGATGAGGTAGGGACCTAATATTTCCTCCGAAATGGAGAAACAATTGTCCCAGCAGCGTTTGATGATGAATCCCTCGTCTCCTTGATGCCTTGTGATGTCCCTTTGCCAACCACCACCCTCTGACCGGCGCACGGCAGAAATGTAAATGTTGACTCTGGCAGCAGCGGAAATGACATCTAAGTGGGAGCTGGAGTATACTCTGGGGAAGAAAGCACGGGCCCCAGAACCCAGAACTCTGACCACGCGTCTGAGCGGCTCCTGATGTGAATAAATATCAGTGGCTTTGGCGTTATTTTGTTTTCAAATCAGCTTTTTAAAGCTACGATGGAACTTCCACATTTAAAAAAAACACAAAACAGGTCGGTTGGTGACTTGACAAACATGTGCATGTATGTCATAAACATCCATCAAGTTATACAACCTTTTTATCTTTCCAGAAAGTTCCTTTCTGCCCCGGAAATTTCCTTTCCCCTCCAGGCCCATCCCCGGCAACCACAGCTCTCTTTTGAAGCGTGTGCCTGAGGACATTAATAACTTTCGGAGGAGTGGGTGACCAGCTGCAACGTGAGCCCGTCGGCTGGCAGGAAGGCAACTTCCCCTCCTGACAAGGACTTCTCTCTTGGGGTGACAGACACCTTCCTGGACCCGTTTGGTTCAAAGCGAGTGGGTAACCCAGGCAAGGTCTCCCCAGCTTCGTGCAGGCAAGCTGGTTCTCACTTTTTTTTTTCCAAGTCAACACATCAAGTCTGCCAAATATTTACTTAAAATGTCCTTTAAATCTCTGGATCTTTTTTAATTGAATGCAAAATGATTGCTTTTCGAAGAAAGTGTAATATCCCAGGGATAAAATAACCAGGCTATTAAGGAAAGGCTATTAATGAGACCAAAATTAAAAATGAGTCTCCCTGCCCTGCTGGTGTGGCTCAGTGGTTGAGTCGGCCTATGAACCACCAGGATGTCTCAGTCTGATTCCCCATCGGGGCACAGGCCCGGGTTGCAGGCTCAGTCCCCACTGTGGGGCGTGCAGGAGGCAGCCGATCCATGATTCTCTCTCATCATTGATGTTTCTCTCTCTCTCCCTCTCCCTTCCTCTCTAAAATCAATAAAAACAGACAAAACAGTATTTTAAAAAATGAATCTCTGTATCACCTAAGATCATATTCTTTAAAAAAAAAAACATATTTTATTGATTTTTTTACAGAGAGGAAGGGAGAAGGATAGAGAGTTAGAAACATTGATGAGAGAGAAACATCGATCAGCTGCCTCCTGCACATTCCCTACTGGAGATGTGCTCACCACCAAGGTACACGCCCCTGACCAGAACCAAACCTGGGGCCTTTCAGTCCACAGGCCGACGCTCTATCCACTGAGCCAAACCGGTTTCGGCAGGATCCCAGTCTTACTGCCTCATGGAGAGAAGCAAGGATACGAAAGAGGGAGGTAAGCAGCCAAGGGAGGATCCCGAACTTAGAGATGGAGGCCAAGAGCAGAAGGCCTGCCTGCCTGAGCCACCAGCCCGAGGGTTGCAGCAAATTCTCCCCAGAGCGGTCACCCCCCACACCCCGCTCCCGTGCGAAGCTGCTCCCCGAAGCCAGCTGGTGGGTAACGCCTTCTGGAGAGCCTCGGGTGTGAGAGCAGTGGGTGTGGGGTTCCGCAGTTCTCACGCTTGTGGGTTCTGCGAGCAGCTCCAACTCATGTCGTTGGGTAACCACGGCAACCACGACCCCCGAGCCTCCTGCTACTGACGTTGGCATTTGGCCAGAACACCCCCCTCTCCAAAGGCCGGAGGGAGCTGGAGGCAGACAGAGGGATGCCTGGCCTTCCTCTTCGTTCGACAGTGGGGACACTGAGGCCCAGAGAGGGAACAGAGCAGGCCAGTGTCACCCAGCCAGTCAGGGGGGCCAGCCTGGCTTCAGAGTCCATGCTCTCTGCCAGCCCCCCGCCCTGCCCCTGTTTCACGAGCCGTCCACGGGGCAGAAAGCAAGGAGGCTCTTAGGGCAGCTGTTGGGATCAGAGGGACACAGGTGGGGTCCCTGCCAGATGTGCCAGTAGTTGGGGGATTGCCCACTCATCTGCCTCCCCACGGACGGAAGTCATCTGACCTTCCCTGAGTTCTGTCCGCGGAACCTGACTCATTTCTGCTCACCCTATCCCAGAGAGCACTGATTCCCAGCACTGGCGACAAATATCCCAGAGAGCACTGACTCCTAGCAATGGTGACACGCTATGGGTTGGGCACGTAGAGAGACCAGCATTGTAAGAAGAATATTTTCTTTCATGCGACTCAACGGGATGTGTCCGCTTAGACCTACAAACTCAGTGCATCTGAAATGGAACTTGAGATTCTCATGGCCCAGGGCGGTAGACTTGGTTCCCCCAGAACATAGTTTAAAATGCTGAGAAAATTGGGGGGTTAGGGCATGCATGGGAGTGCGGAGGGGAGATACACTCATGTAATACATTAATTAAAAAAAATTAATAAAAAAATAAAAATAAATAAAATACTGAGAAAAGCCCTAACTGGTTTGGCTCAGTGGATAGAGCGTCTGTGGCCTGAAGGGTCCCTGGTTCGATTCTGGTCAAGGGCATGTAGCCTGGTTTCGGGCACATCCCCAGTGGGGGGCGTGCAGGAGGTGGCTGATTGATGTTTCTCTCTCACTGATGTTTCTAACTCTCTCTATCCCTCTCCCTTCCTCTCTGTAAAAAAAAGTCAATAAAAAAATATATTTTTAAAAATGCTGAGAAGCATATCTTAAAGTGTTAAAAGTTTTAAGAAAAAAAGACCACAGGGAAACAGCAGGCGAATGCAAGGGGGAAACAGAAACCCAGAGTTACGTGTAAGCAGAATGACGGAACCACCAAAGCCACTTCTGGGACTGAGGGGCTCTGTGGATGCCGCGTGCGTGGGCTCGGGTCTGGGGGCTTCTGGATGAGCAGATGGAAGTGGCTCTCGATGTAGATTGGGACCCTCACCTCAGGAAAAGGGTAAGCTGGCACTAAAGCATGTCCCCCCTAAATGCCCCCCCAACCCTGAGGGACTGGGGAGAGCAGGAGCGAAGGGGAAGGGGAAGCAGCCTCTTCTGAGAACTGGCAGCTACAGACGGACTCGCACGCTTTGCCACCCCGAGGGCAACAGTCGGTATGTCATTTCAGACTCGTTAAGGGAATGAAATGAAATGGTAACACACACGCAACTTTCTAAAGCTCAGAGAAAGGATGAAAAGGAGTAAAATAAGTGGCAAAACACAGGATGAGGGATTTAATTCTAAATATTTGCAATAGATATACATTACCTGTAACTTGCCCATACATATACCGTACTTTTAAATTATCAATGGACTCAGTGCTCTAGTTAAAAGGCAAAGAATTTCAGATGTGTGTAGGGGGAGGATTATGCTGTTTGAAAACGAGCAGACACATCTAAAATATAAAAATGAAGAAGAGTTTCAAGTAATAACAGTAAGCAGTAGTAAAGAGAAAGCTGATGCAGCTCTACTCCTAAAACACGAAGTTAAGCTTTTAGGCAAAACAGCATTACCAGCAGAGAAGATAATGATAAAAGTTCATTTGACTAGGAGGACGTAACATTAAATTTGTGTATATCTAATAACATAAGCTCAAAATATGCAAAGCTGAACTTCCTAGGACTCCATGGGGAAATAGGCAAATCAAAAGTCATAATAGGAGATCTTAAGACACCTGTTTCAATTTCATAGAGAAAGGAGGCAAGCACCTGGATTTGAAGAGCTGAGTTAATAAACTGGACTTAATGAGCATCAACAGACCCTGCGCATGACAACTGTGAAATACACAGTTGGAGCCAATCAGTGGGTCCGGGCTGCTGTCACTACTTGGGCCAGTTCAGCAGGGACAGGGGTGAATCATATGTGAGCGTTTATTCCAAGACTGCCGGCAGTATGGGAGAGCAGAGGTCACCCATAAAAATCTGCTCTGCAGCCCCCCGTAAGCCAACTGCTTATATAGGGTAAGACAAAGATTACATGGGGAAGTAGGGGTTACAGGTATGGTGAGTAGGGATTACAGGTATGGGGAGTAGGGATTACAGGTATGGGGAGTAGGGGTTACAGGTATGGGGAGTAGGGATTACAGGTATGGGGAAGTAGGAGGCTCGAGAGGGACTCCATTGTTTCCAGGAAAATGGACCGCATTCCAAGGTTGACTCCCAGGTCCAAGGTTGACTCCCAGGTCCCGGGGATGTACAACTCCCAGCCAGGTCAGAATGTCCTTTCTCTCACCAACACCAGGCAATCGTGTGTAACAGAGCATGATTAATATTTCCCATAACAATTGCTAGTCCCCAATATCCTATTTTTGCCCCTAATACGTCTAGACATTTATAAACATTAGCCTATATTCTGGGCTCTAAGGCAAATCTACATCTCAAGGGGTGTGAATCATTGAGCTAGTTTTTCCTCTCACCACAGTGTAATTAAGCCAGAAATCAATAAAAAATAATAATAACTAGGAAATCCCCATAGTTTTGAAAATTTTAAAGACAGCTTTTTTTTTTTTAATAAGAGAACATTTACCGGGTAGAGGACAGAGGTAGAAAAGGTAATTCCCAGAAGAAATGGGCTGAGGAACAAGGTACAGGGGTAAAGGGAGGGAGCTGGTGGTAAGGTGCCTGGGGGAGGGGCAGGGGAAAGGGAAAGGCACTGGGCATGCTCCCCGGAGGGAGGGAGAGAGAGCATCCGGGTCCTCAGTCCTAAGGGCTTTGGGGTGGAGATTTTAGGAGGTCCCAGGGGAGGATCTTCACAGAAGAGGCAGCAGTTTTCCAGGTGTATCGGGGTTGTGGTCTCCGTTGATTGACTGTCCGGCTCCAGGGCAGGGCTCATTATTCAATGCAGCTGGTCAGCGGTGGTGGCTGGTTCGGCTGCTTCTCTGAGCTGGAGCTGAAATCAACTGAGGCCGGGATGTATCTCTAGGGGGGAAAGGGCAGGGGGTCAATCCACAGGACCAACCATATGTTGGGGGAGGAAGAAGCACCCTGGGGCAAGGTCCCGCCTATAATTGATTATCCATTGATCGGCTGCTAGCGGCTTTCCACGCTGTACCTGGCCCATCGTCCTT
This sequence comes from Lasiurus cinereus, assembly GCA_011751065.1. Taxonomy (NCBI): domain Eukaryota; kingdom Metazoa; phylum Chordata; class Mammalia; order Chiroptera; family Vespertilionidae; genus Lasiurus; species Lasiurus cinereus. The sequence goes on along the minus strand of JAAGEH010000452.1, from coordinate 4,556,389 downwards.
GCTCTGCTCATGTCCGTCTAATTCAGTGGTTCTCAACCTTTCTAATGCCGCGACCCTTTAATACAGTTCCTCATGCTGTGGTGACCCCCAACCACACTTCGTAACTGTAATTTTGCTCTTGTTTTGAATTATAATGTAAATACAGTGGTACCTCGAGATACGAGTGTCCTAACATACGAGATTTTTGAGATATGAGCCCTCGAGCGAGCTATTTTTGCTTTGAAATACGAGCAACATTTGAGATAGGAGTAATTTCGAGGATCAGCCGGCTGCACACGACCCACCAGTTTACCGCGACTCGAGCGTCTCATAGTTTCCCACGCCTCAAGGTTACAGAACGAATTAAACTCGTATCTCGAGGTACCACTGTACCTGTGTTTTCCGATGGTCTTAGGCGACCCCTGTGAAAGTGTTGTTCGACCCCCCAAAGTGGTCTCGACCCACCGGTTGAGAACCACTGGTCTAACTGTTGACAACATCCCTGCCCCCACCTTTCCTAAGGATCTTGGCTCTGAAATCTTTCAGAGAAAAGGGGCGTCGGGTCTTCTGTAGCTGCTTCCTGATGAAAAGGGATGACATTTTTCTTCAGAGCCAAGAGATCCTTACTCTGTCAGAGGGTGATGGGGCCTGGGCATGGAAGGGGGAGGCAAAGGTGAAAGACACCCTTTTTAATAACATAGGGGTCAAAGGAGAAATCGCAATTACAAAATAAAAAATATTTCTAACAGAACAGTAGTGAAAATAGCACCTATCAAAACTGGTAGTGAATTTTTCTAAAGTAATACTTATAGGAAAATATATGACACAGATTAGACAAGAATAAAGGTGAGCATCCATCTCAATGCCATAGAAAATGAAGGCTAAATTAAACCTAAAATATAAGGCAAAAAATACATATAAATAGAATAGCACAAATTAATAAAAATAGGAAGTAAACATACCATTAAGAAAGCCAACAAAAATTAAAATTGGCCTTTGCGAGGCAAACTTAACCTTAGCAAAAAAATGTAATTCACAATATCAGCAGATGAAAGGCAAACACTAATCGCCAAGGAAATATACACAGAAGAGTTGCTCAACAAAATTCAGTATCCACTCTTGATTGAAAAAACAAAAAGGCTTAGCAAACTGAAAATAGAAAGGAACTTCCTAAATCTGATAAAGGGCGTTTTTTGTTTTTTGTTTTTTGTTTTTTTTAGTGGGGACAGGTCTGTTTATTTCACACACACACATTGTATTCGCTCTCTCTACTGCTGCCCTAAGATTGACAACTTAATGGCCTCGGACAACGCCCGTCTGCTAGCGCACGGTTCTGGAAACCCACTGGGCTCCGCAAAGCTCAGCTGGCTCTCTGCCTGGTGAAACCCTGGGACCGCTCACCAGGCCTTCCCGGCTTTCTGGGGGCGCGGGGAACACGTCTCCATCAAGGCTCTTTGCTGACTACGGCCCCAGGCCGTTCACTGCAGCACGACGTCCCATGTTCTGGCTGGCTCTCAGCCAAGGCTGGTCTTGGCTCCTAGCAGCTGCCCGCACCCCTTCTCCTGCTTTCCCCGTGGCCCCTGCAGCCTCAGCAGGCCGAGTCCCTCACACACTCCCATCTCTGCGACCAGCTGTGCTTTTTCAGTGCTCGTGTGATTGGACTGGGCACACACAGGTAACCCCGGGTAATATTGGTATAAAAGTCTGTACCCTTGTCCTGGCCAAGCAGGCGGGTGGAACTCTGACCGTGCTTTGCCACTTCGGAAAGCTGGCGTGGTCCCTCGAAGCTGAAGACACCTCCAGCCTGTAACCCCGAAGTTCTGCTCCCGGCTATAGGGCTTGGAGAAAACCATATGCACACGCACCACGACGTACACAGGCAAATGCTCACCAAGCTTTGCTTCCAATAACAGCCCAGCCTGCGAACCTCCCAGACGGCCGTCAGCAGGAGGCCGGGCTCGCACCCCGGGGTGTGGTCCTGGCTGGAACTGCACGCAGGAACGGACACGGGGACCCAGGTGCCTCTGGCAAGCAGAACGGCGAGGGGAAGGAAGGCGGGTCCTATTTACGCCATCTTGCAGAACAGGCAAAACCGGGCCGCTATTGTTCGGCGACGCAGCTCCACGTGGAAAAACTATCAAAAGCGAGGAAGTGGTTCCTCTCCCCTCAGGATGTGTCCCTCGCAGGGCAGGGGGCCATGGGATGGAGGAGGAGGCGGGGGTTCTGAGCTGGTGGGGACCTGGGCATTCGCTGTATCATTTTTGTGAAGTTTGTGCATCCCCTGTGCGTGCTCTCTAGTTCACCACCTTCTTCATCTTTCAAAGTAAATAATTAAACCAATAAAATGGACACACACACACACACACACACATATCACTTGTCCTTCCTTCTTGGGCGCCACACCCAAGTTAGAACCAGGCCACCCCAACTACCCAGGACCCCAAGTTCCAGCTTTGATGACGCCCCCCTCCACCCCGGCTGTCCAGTCAGGCATTCCGGCCTGTGGATTCCACCTCCCGGCACCTCTGGGAGCCTCACCCGGCCCTCCACCTCTTCTGACCCTTTTGGTTTCTCTCTTGCCCCTCCCACTGCCACCCTACCCACCAAGCCCACATGCCTTCTCTCTCCTCTTCCCGCCTCAACCCCAAGTCTTTGCCCAAAACACGTCTCCCCAACCCCCATCGCCTGGCCCATCCTCTTCGACACTGAGGTGTCAGCTAGAAGTTCCCTCATCGGAAAGCTTCCTGCCAGGCGGGGTTGCACCTAACACCCTCCACCCTGCCCTAACACCCCCCACCCTGCCCTAACTCCCCCACCCTGCCCTAACACCCCCACCCTGCCCTAACACCCCCGCCTAAGGAAACAGCCAGCCCCAGGCTCCAAGCTCCAGACTCCATGATGCTCTAGAGCAGCGGTTCTCAACCTGTGGGTTGAGACCCCTTTGGAGGTCGAACGACCCTTTCACAGGGGTCGCCTAAGACCATCGGAAAATGCAGATATTTACATCACGATGCATCACAGTAGCAAAATTTCATGGTTGGGGGTCACCACCACATGAGGAACTGTATGCAAGGGTCTCGGCCTTAGGAAGGTTGAGAACCACTGCTCTAGAGTGAGGGGCGGGGTGCTCCTGTAGCCTTGGGAGCCTGGTGGCGGGAGGGGACGAAGCCAGGACCTGCTGAGACCAGAGGTCCCACCGTTGGGGACAGCTGGGAGGAAGGTCTGGGGCGTCTCTGAGAGAGAGGCAGCTTCTCAGCCTCAGCAGGGCTTCCGCTGGACCAGGACGCCCTGGGGTCTCTCATGCAGGAGCCAGCGAACCCCATGGCCCCGATGGTGTTCTCAGTGGTTAGAGCATCGGCCCTCGACTGAAAGATCGTGGCTTTGATTCCGGTCAAGGATACGTACCTCCGTTGCCGGCTCGATCCCATGGGAGGCCACCAATGGATGTGTCTCTCACATCAATGTTTCTCTCTGTCTCTCTCTCTCCCTTACACCCGCTCTAAAAAATATCAAAGGATGAGGCTTAACAAAAAGTAAATACAAATAAATTTTTTTTTTTAAAAAGAGAGACCCCATGGGCCCAAGTCCAAGGGCATCAGCAGTGCCGTGGGGGGTGGAGGCTGAGCCGAGGGCTCTCTCCCAGGGTTCCTTTCAGGAGCCGCAGATGCCGCCCAGGTTGTCACTGAGCTCACGGGCCTTCTCCAAACCGCTGGCCCAATGGCTGCTCCTGCGGAGGATGGGGGGTTAGAGCTCAGGTGATGTAATGGTGATAGGCGGCGTTTTTGCACCCCAAGTCTGTTCACGCGCATCTCGCTGTGTTTGCGCTGGCTGCTGAGGATGCTGTGGAGCATGAGAGAAAAATTCCACCCGCTCCGCGTGCCCAACAGCCCCTCCCGCCCGAGGGTCTGCGAGCTTCCACTATAAGCGTGCCTCCGCCGGCCTCCAGACTGCCTTTCCCGTCCTCCGGTCAATGCGATTTAGCATTGCTGTGACAAACTTCTACATCCACGGGCTTTTCTTACGTTACTTCCTGTCATGACTGTCCAACTTCATTGTACTGAGGCCAAAGAAGGCTCTGCCTGTGTCCGTTCTTTGAACGTTTGGGAGCTTTTCGAAGCTAAGATGCCATCCATAGTTTAGCATGGGCCTCAGGGCCCTAACCGTGTGGCTCAGTGGATGGAGCGTCGGCCTGCGGACTGAAGGGTCCCAGGTTTGATTCTGGTCAAGGGCATGTTGTGGGCACATCCCCAGGAGGGGGTGTGCAGGAGGCAGCTGATGGATGTTTTTCTCTCATCGATGTTTCTAACGCTCTATCCTTCTCCCTTTCTCTCTGTAAAAAAAAAAAAAAAATCAATACAATACAGTTTTAAAAATAAAATGGGCCTTAAGTGCTGAGACCAATATGACTGTGGGACGCAGGGTTCCATCAACGTCCATTAGAGCGAGCTCTGTGCTCCTGCTGTTCAAATCTGTGCCCGGTCCAAGTTTTCTGGCTTTACTACCAGTAACAGGAGACACATCTGAAACAGCCCATGCTGGTGGCAGATCTGTCTGTTTCTCTTTCTCCTATCGTTTTTAAAAGGCAGTTTTATTGAATGGATGCCGAATGAATTTCACTCATCCCTGCCCCCCACGTACGGTGGGGCATTTCCCAAAAGTGGTCCCATCCCAGAGCCTGGACACCAATGGGGTTCCGGCCCACAAGTCTGGGGCCATTTCCCCGAACCTCCAAACCCATCTCGTGTCATGGTGGCCACATCCTCTCTCTCTCTCTTTCTTTTTTTTTTTTTTTATAAATTAATATGTGTTTTTAAAAAATATATTTTATTGATTTTTTACAGAGAAGAAGGGAGAGGGATAGAGAGTTAGAAACATCGATGAGAGAGAGACATCGATCAGCCGCCTCCTGCACGCCCCCTACTGGGGATGTGCCCGCAACCAAGGTACATGCCCTTGACCGGAATCGAACCTGGGACCTTTCAGTCCGCAGGCCGACGCTCTATCCACTGAGCCAAACTGGCCACGGCTCATTTAATTTTCAAAATGAGTCCTCCTTGTTGCCCCTATGTGCAGATGGGGAAACTAAGGCACACGGAGGTTGAGTGGCTTGTGGCAGACCTAGCATTTGAGCCCCACCAGCCTGGCTCCAGAGCCGCTTACCACCTGGCGAAGGGCTCTGTGCATCAAGGAATGAACAGCGGGCATAACCACAGGGACCCGCTCCCACTCCCGCCCTGTGCCATTCACCGTCATCACAATCTGTCCCGTGGCCCCGAGCACGGCCCTGACAGCCGAGCCCCTGGGTACACTGCTCTCGGGCCAGGGGTGCCCAGAGCACAAGACCCAAGGGCCAGAGCGGGCAGCTGTGCTGGGTAAAGAGGAAATGGCTGTGCACGGGCGCTGACAGCCCTCCCTCCTCCTGGTCCCCCAGCCGGCGCAGTCCTGGAGGCAGAACCCCTCCCTCCGGTGGGTCATGCTCCCAGACAGGCGATGCCAGCATTTCCAGCGGCGGTTTGGGTGCCCACAGCCTCTGAGCACAGGTCCACAGCGCCCCCTGCTGTGCAGTCTCGGAAAGGCTCCGGCTTCATCAGTTTCCCACTTGGTTGAACAGACAAGTCAAGACAGTGGTCCCCAAAACTCAGCTCACGAGCCGCCGCGGTTTGCCGCTCGGTTGACTAATGAGTTTGCCCACCACTAGTCAAGGGCAATGGCGATTCTCTGCGCCTGCGGCCTGGCCTTGAATTTACAATCCACACTGTCAACCCCCTGGGAAATTCAATTCTACCCAGTCGTCAAAGAGCCGGTCCCTGGGGCCCAGCTGGCTCAGGTGCAAGGCAAAGAGACATTCCCCTGCGACCCCTAAAAGCCCCATGGCCCCGGCCGCTGGTCTGAATGGCCTTGCAGACTTGGGGGCCCTGGAGGGAGGAGGAACCCCTGGGGAGGAGGGGCCTCTGAGAAGGACGGGGCTTCCTGGTCTTTGAGAACTGAGGCCATGGAGTTGGGGTCCTCACCGTTTTGGGGGGATTCAAGGGAAAGAGGCCTTGCACATAGACTGGGGAGGTCTCTGGCAGTGGCACGGCTCTAAGCCCTGGGCCTGGAGGTGGCCTGGAGGGAGGAGGCGGGCCCAGCTGGCAGATGCAGTTAATGGGGCACCCAGTGACCCCCTTCCTCCCGGCCTTATCCCGGCTTCAGGAAGCTCTCTCTAGGCAGGAGCAGAGCCGTCTGCCTCAGGTCAGATGTGGAAACGGAGCGTCTGTGAGAAACGACAGGCCCAAGGTCACACAGCAAGACCCGAGCCAGGCCGTGTACGGTGGCCTCCTGGCTGCCAGGCCAGCGCTCTGTCCATCAGCCAGGCACCAGGCCGGAGTCTGCTGCCCCCTGAGGGGTGGGACCTGCCCCAGAGCCCAATGCCCAGGGCACCCCAGGCCTTTCCCTCGGGGGCAGGGAAGCCTCCCCAGAGGGCACAGGGCTCTGGTGCCCAGCAGCTGGCCGGCCACCCTCTCTGGCGGACGCCGGGGCCTCGGGGCGCAGGCAGCGGAGAGGCTGGGGTCCGGGGGTGCGGGCAGACTAGTGCATCATCTGGGAGGAGCTGAACGCCTCCTTCTCGGCCTCCGCCTCGGCCTCGGCGCGACACCGCTGGGAGCAGAGCCACAGGAACAGGAAGAACCCTGCAAGCACAGGGCTGCTCAGTGGGCGTCCGGGGGCATCTTGGCCTCTCCCAGGATCCTCCTCGGCTGGTTACATTGGGCCTCCCTGAGGCGCTGCAATAATCCCCAGCACTCCTTGCGGCTGGAGGCAGGCCGGGGCGGAGTGTGGGAGCAGAGGGAGCCTTGGTGCAGGGGGCGAAGCGGCACCTCCTGATCGGGGAGGACGGAGCCCCCAAACAGCTCCTCCTGGGGCTGGATTTCAGCCCCGATTCTCCCTGGGCCTGAGCCTGTCGGCAGTGAACTTTCCAGGGGTGCACCCCCCCCCCGCGCCCCGGCGGTTTTCGGGACCCACCGTAGAGAGAGTTGAAGATGCTGAAGAGGAAGAGCTGGGGCAGCAGGAAGACGCCAAAGGAGAAGAAGGCCAGGGCCCAGGTGGTGCCCAGCAGCACGGTGAGGCCCAGCACGGTGACCGTGTCCCTGCAGGCCCGCCCGCCGGGCGCCTCGGCCCGCGCCTTCAGTCTGCGCAGCGCCCGCAGCGCCCAGGCCAGCACCAGCAGGTTGAAGAGGGTCGTGAGGTTCCCGTAGCCCAGGACCAGGACGAGGCGCACCCCGCGGCTCCGCACCCAGCATCTGCAGGGGAGGGCGGAGGTCGGGGCGCTGGGGCGCTGGGGCTCTGGGGCTGGGGAGGCCAGGGGGCTCTTGGGCCTTGGGACTGCCTCTTGAACCCGGGCCAGTGTCTCAGCTCCGGCCTCCCTGTTTCTTTCTTTCTTTCTTTCTCTCTCTCTTTCTTCCTTCCTTCCTTCTTTCCTTCCTTCCTTTCTTTCTTTTTCTTTCTCTCTTTCTCTCTTTCTCTCTTTCTCTCTTTCTTCCTCTCTTTCTTTTTTAAAATATATTTTATTGATTATTTACAGAGAGGAAGGAAGAGGGATAGAGAGTTAGAAACATCGATGAGAGAGAGACATGGATCAGCCGCCTCCTGCACGCCCCCCCCCACCACCGGGGATGTGCCCGCCACCAAGGTCCATGTCCTTGACCGGAATCGAACCCAGAACCCTTTGGTCCTCAGGCCGACGCTCTATCCACTGAGCCACCCCGGTTTCGGCAGGCCTCCTGTTTCTTGTCTGACTGCAGGCGGGTGAGGGCCTGGGCCGGCGCTCCAGCCGGGCCCCCAGGACAGGACTCACCTGCCCCCCGGGCCCCGGCCTGCAGCTCCCATGCCTCCTCCCCTGCCCTTGGCCTCCCAGGCCGCCTTCCTGCCCTGTGTCGCCTCGGTCCCGGTTGGACACTGTCACACACTCCGGAGAGAGTAGTCCAGTCAGTCCCCACGGCGACTCTGTGAGGCGGGAATCGTCCCCGCGCTACCGATGAGGAGACCGAAGCTGGGACTGAAGAACACACACTGGGAAGAGGCAAAGATGGGGCGCGAAGGCCTGTGCTCCGAGCCCAGAGCCTGTACCCCACACTGTCAGCAGGAGGGCAGCCAAGTAGCTGAGGTGTTGCAGCTGCTTCTGAGCTGCAGCACCCCCCCCCCACCTTCCAGAAGACACAGCCAGGCAGGGCCTGCCCTCGGACCCCTGCGCAGGGCCTCAGGGCCCATGGTTCCCCTGCCAGGGCCGGGGAGCGGCCACAGCCTGGTGCACACTCACAGGGACGTGTTCTGGAAGCCCGCGCCGCTCCCCCGGCTGTGGGAGAGAGGGATCCCGTGGCGGCCGTAAGCCGAGGCGTTGATGGCCAGGACCAGCAGCACCAGGAAGGCGGGGACCCCTGAGGAGGGGGACAGAGGCTCAGCATCTGCCAGGAGGCCCCAGGGACGGACTGGCGGGGGGTGCCTGTGGCCGCTGAGACAGAATGCCACTGGGAAAGGGGTGGGCAAAGGAAGAGTCTGTCTGAGCGCCCAGCCCCTGTCCTGTGGTCCGGCTTCAGAGCAGTCGGCCTGGTGACCTCAGAGAAGGCTGTTCCCCAGGTGGTCGGGTGAGGGCTCTGGGGTGGGACAGTGGTGGCAGCAATGGTGGCCACACTGGGAGCTCATGGGAGAGAGGGTGGAAGAACAGACGGGGAACAGATCATAGAGAGAGGGGCGAGGATGCTGCCAGAGACAATGATGACAGTGGTGCCCGAGATAGTGGTGAAGGTGAGGGGGAGGGTGGTAGACATGATGGGGGGATCCTGGGGATGCAGTTAAAATGGTGGTAAAGGTGATGGTGGTGTTGGAGGTAGAGGTGGTGGTGGTGTTGGAGGTAGAGGTGGTGGAGGTGATGGTGGTGGTGGAAATGGTGGTAGTAGAGGTGGTAGAGGTGATGATGGTGGTGGTGGAGGTGGTGGAGGTGGTGGTAGTAGAGGTGGTAGAGGCGATGGTAGTAGAGATAGTGAAGGTAGAGCTGGTAGAGACAGAGTGGTGGTGGAGGTGATGGTGGTGTTGGAGGTGGAGGTGGTGGAGGTGTCTGAGGTAGAGGTGATGGAAGTGTTG
>JAAGEH010000452.1:4527238-4547286 GCA_011751065.1 Lasiurus cinereus | reverse complement strand
AGGGAGGCCACGATGGAGACGCTGCAGCCCACGAGGGAGATGTACGTGAGGGGGGCCAGCAACTCGGCCGGGAGTGGGGCTGGGGAGAGCTGCTGTGGAAGGCAAGGGGGGCTGGAGACCAGGGCATGGAAATGCCTCGCCCCGGGCTCCATGGGAGAGACCTGCCCCGGCCCCAGGTCCAACCCCCTTTGCCCCACATCCTCATCATGGTCCTGGCTCAAAGAAAAGCCAGGGCAGACCCAGTGGCCTTTCGACCCCACACGCCTGGGTGGACCCACCCCTTCCCCCATCGTTGTGCACAGGTGCGCCACTCCTGGCCTGCAGGAGCCCTCCCGCCTCCTGTCCACAGCGATTGGTTAAGGCAGTGGTTCTCAACCTTCCTAAGGCCGCGACCCTTGCATACAGCTCCTCATGTAGCGCTGACCCCCAACCATGAAATGTTGCTACTGTTATGCGTCGTGATGTCATATCTGCATTTTCCGATGGTCTTAGGCGACCCCTGTGAAAGGGTCGTTCAACCCCCAAAGGGGTCGCGACCCACAGGTTGAGAACCGCTGGGTTAAGGGATGGGTACGTGACACACTCTAGGCTGGTGGGACTCCATCCCAAGCAAGCGACCGGCAGAACGGAGTAAGAGAAGCTATCGTTCCACTGGCCTGAAAGCTGGTAGTACATGAGGCCTGGCTTGGGGAGGTGAGCCCCTGGATCAAGCCAGACCTGAAGCCTACATAACCCAGCCTTTTCAGGAACGTAAACCCACCCCCACCGCCCAAGCTCATCTGAGCTGGATTTCCAGTCTTGGGCCTGCTTCTCTGTCCTGGGCGGCGCGGGGCCCTCCGCCACTCCGACCACCCTCAGCCCGGCCGGGAGCACACCTACCATGAGCACGGCGAAGTAGCTGAGGTGGTTGCAGCGACAGAGCACCTGGGAGGGGGAGGGCTGCTCGGTGCGACAGCCCTCGGGGCTCCAGAGCCCCCAGTGGTGCTTGCTGGCTCCCTCCTTCCAGAAGACACAGGTCACGTTGTAGCCTTCCTAAGGGGAGAAGCTGGGGTTGGGTGCATCCTAGGAGTTCAGGGGAGGGATCGGGGTCTGGAAATCTCAGGGGCCAAAGATGACTCGACTGCACCCTTGTCAGCCTTTTACCAGAAACTGGCTAGGCTTTGCCCTCGGGCAGCCCCAGATTCTAGCCCCGCCTCCACCATGGGCAAGCCACATCGCTTCTCTGAGCCTCGGTTTGTTCATCTGTGAAATGGGGCCATGTATACCAAGTCAGAGGCGAGTGGAAAAAGGAAAGGCAATGAGGAATCCTGAGTGCCCAGCTCTGGCGTATACAGCTGGTGCTCTATAATTAGCTGTCTCCTTCTGCCTCCTCCCTGTGGGGAGCAGCAGTGGTCCAGAGCCTTCCCAGTGCGAGGGAGAGAGATTCGTCCACAGACAACCGTGACACGAAGCCAGGTGGGCAGAGGAGGGTGACGGGTAAGACACAGACGGTGCCATGGGAAACCTCAGAAGGGGCAGAGGAGTCCTGAGGAGGCGAGGGACGGTTAGGGCACTGAGGCCTTGGGGGACCGGCTGGGTTGCAACCGGAGTGGAGCAGGAGTCTTCCCGTGGCGCGGGAGACGAGAGGGGCAGAGGCCCGAGGAATGAAAGGAAAGGGTGAGGCTGAAACGGAGGGTGCAGAGAAGAGGCTGATGGGAACACAGGGCCGGAGCACAAAGGCTTGGGGCCTTAAGGAATGCCAGGGACAGATGAGCAGGGGCTTGCAGCCCTGCTTCCTGGTTCCCGTATCAGTGCATTTAACTTGAAGACACCCCCCCCCCTCCCACCATGGCGGGTCAGTTGGATCCAGCCTGGCCCCTGGGCCATGTGACCCAGGCCTGGCCAATCCACACAGCCCACCCTCTGGGTTCAGGGATGGATATGTGACCAAAACTGGACCGTTAGGATGCCATTCTGGGACCTCGCAAGAAAGACCCTCTGAGAAGCGAGGAAGAAAGGCCAACCCTCCAGCGGCCCTCATGCCACTGAGTGGAGAGCCACGGCAGGCAACCATTGCTGAGAGATGGAGAGAGACGGAGCCAGGATGGCGGCATCCTCTCAGCCCCTGGATCCAGCCGTGCCTGCAGCCAGCCCTGCCCTGGACACTGCATGCACATGAGCCAGGACGTTATCTTTTGTGCTGACGCGGCTGGAGGTGGTTCACGATCACCTGCCACTCAAAGAATCCCAACCAATGCCAGGCGTAGACGCTTCTCTCTCTTCTCGCTTTGGCGAGAATGTTCCGAGGGCGATGGATTGAACACCGTTTGTTTCCCAGAGGGTCCCGCCGGTTTGCGTTTGGCAAACCGGCGTTCACCAGGACAGCCTTAAAGGGGCAGGACGGGGCGGAGGAGGGGGCTGTGCCCACGGTACCAGGCTCCGGTTGTGCCAGAAGCTGATGTTGATGGGCTCCGTGAGGTGGTCCACGTGCTCGTGGCCCAGCTGGGCGCCCAGGACGTAGTCATTGAGCAGCGAGGAGTTGTCCTGCTGGAAGGGTGACAGAGAAGGGCTGGCCGGAGGGACTGGGAGGAGACCGGACAAGGTCCCAGGGCCCCCCTTCTCCAGGCCCCTCCCCGCGTGAGAAGGGCGGCGTGCTTTCACCTGGCCAGCCGGAGCCAACCTCCCGGCCTGCACACAGGCCGCCCCCTCCGCTGGGAAAGCTATCCTCTGACCGCCCTCCCGCTCCACCTCCCCGCTGGGTACCCTCCTCTTCATCATTTCCCTAACTCACTTTCTTTCTTTTTAAAAAATATACTTTCCGAAACCGGTTTGGCTCAGTGGATAGAGCTTCGGCCTGCAGACTGAAAGGTCGCAGGTTCGATTCCGGTCAAGGGCATGTACTTTGGTTGCGGACACATCTCCAGTAGGGGGCGTGCAGGGGGCAGCTGACTGATGTGTCTCTCTCTCATCGATGTTTCTAGCTCTCTATTCCTCTCCCTCTCTGTGAAAATCAATAAAATACATTTTAAAAATATATATATTATTGATTTTTTACCGAGAGGAAGGGAAAGGGATAGAGAGAAACATTGATCAGCCGCCTCCTGCATACCCTCCACTGGGGATGTGCCTGCAAAGAAGGTACATGCCCTTAACCAGAATTGAACCTGGGACCCTTCAGTCCGCAGGCCGACGCTCTATGCACTGAGCCACACCGGTTTGGGCCTAACTCACTTTCCATGAAAGGTTAAAAGACACCTTCTCCGGAAGCCCTCTCGGATTGCCCGTTGGAGCAACCCCGACCCCACCCTGGAGACTGAGCCCTGATGGCATCAGATCAGCCCCTGGATCCAGCCGTGCCTCGCCCATCACTCTGTATCTCTACGGTTATCATCAGCCTTGAGCTAAAATTAAGTCTCTGCGGTGCTAGTGTAACCGGCAAGATGCAGAGTTCTCGGAGGACAGGAGCCTGCTGGCCTTGTCCTGCCTCCCGCCGAGGGACGGGCACATCCGTACGTCTCCTTGGCACGTTATTATCTCTGCCTCCCACCAGTCTGAGGCCCAGACAGAGGCAATGGTGGCTCAGGTGGCCCAACGGGCTGGTCCCCCTGATGCCGGTCCCCACCCAGAGCCCAGGCTGTGGCATGGATGCCGCCGCGCCCCCAGGAAGAGGCCAGCCCCCCTCCTGCGGGTCCCCCCTGGCACTGACCGGGAAAAACCTGGTGGAGAAGAAGTACATGCAGATGAGACGCAGCTCCCTGGGGCGCGTCCTGCAGGCCTTGGTCGTCAGCTCCGTGGGGAACTGCATGGCGTGCCTGGCCCTGGCCTGCGGGGAGCCAGCGAGGCTGAGCCGGGTTCCCAAGGCCCCCCAGGTCAGCCCCAACACCTCCCCAACCCCCCCCCACGCCCTGTGAAGCCCTCCGGACCTCACCCCGGCATTTCTTTCCCTGGAACTACCCCTGCAACCCCCTCCTCCCTGGCTGTGCCTGCTCCAACCGAGCAGAGATCCAGGTCTTCCCTCCAGGAGGCTCTGGCCTTGAATCTGGGTCCCTTGCCTCGCCCACCGGGCCCCCCGAGAATGGAGCTTCTCCCCCACCCACCCAGCGCCCAGGCACTCAGCAGGAATCGCACCGGCATCCTCCAAGGAGCCCCATGTCCTGGCCTCACCCAGGGCTGCCAAGGCCACCACCCAAAAGTAGGACGAGGATGCTTAGAGGGGCCCCCAAACACCCCCATTTCTGTCACTCCCATAAGGAACACCAGCCCCCTTTTACAGAAAAGGCCACTCAGCTACTAGGACCGAGCCCCGGGGGATGGATCCTGGGGAGCGTTCAGACCTTACACCCCTGGAGGATTTCTGGGGTGGAGGCCCTGGCCACCGCCCCCCCACCCCCGACACCATGTCTTGGCCACCTCTGACCTGGGGGGCGCGGTCCATAGCATCACTGTCCAGCGAGAGGCCGGCAAAGTCGCAGCCCAGCTTGAAGGCCAGCATCTGGACGGTGCGCGTGTGCAAGGTGAGGTTGTAGCCCTCGAAGGTGGCATTCAGCAGTCGGTGCACCAGACCGTGGACGAGCCTGAGGGCGAGAGAGGGGACCAGACCCTGGAATGGGGACAGGGTGACCGGGGGTCCAGGCAGCATGAGAGGGTAGGGCTTTCCCCACTCCCACACTCCTGTCTCTCCCACCGGTGGACCTTTGCACACACAGGGTCCCTGGCATACTCTCACCTCCCCAACCCCCTCCTTTTCTTCTCCTGAGGAACTCTTGGCCAGGTCCCAGTGTGTCGACACCTCCTCCAGGAAGCCTTCCTGGGCTGCTCCATGTGGACTGATAGCCCCAGGCTTCCCTGGCCAGTCGTCAGCATTGGACTCTCAGCCAGAGCTGCTTGGCCTTGGGGTCACAGACTCGAGAGACTAGCCTGAGTTTTAGAGCCCCTTCCAAGAACTATGCACAGAGATCCATGATTCTGCACCCCGTTTCGTGACACCCCCTGGTTAAGGGCCCCCAACCAGACAGTAAACTTGTTGGGGGCAGAGAGATATGTCTATCGGGCCCCTCCAGAGCCTAGTGTGAGGCACATAGTAGACCCTCGATAGATGCATGTTGAATAAATGAATTAATAGTCTACCCTAGCCAGGCTGGTGTGACTCAGCAGTTGACCTATGAACCAGGAGGTCACGGTTCAATTCCCACGCAGGCACATGCTCAGGTTGTGGGTTCGATCCCCTGTAGGAGGCGTGCGAGAGGCAGCCGATAGAGGATGCACTCGAGTCGTGGATGATTCTGCCTCTCTCTCCCTCTCCTTTCCTCTCCAAAATCATTAGATACTAGAGGCCCGAGGCACGAAGATGTGTGCGAGAAGAGGCCCTCCTTCCCCCGGTGGCTGGCACCGGCTTCCCTCCAGCACCCAGGACCCGGCTGCTTCACTCGGGCCGCCACCGCCACCCCTCGGGGGTGTGCTCTGAGCCCCACTGTGGCCGCTGGGAGCAGGCCCCCACCCCGGCGTGTGTCCGCTGATGTGGGGGCGTGCTCCGAGCTGTGAGGTGGTGGTTGTTAAGGCTTAGAGCCAGTTGTGACTATAAAGGTGTCCCAGACAAATTTGCATATTACCTCTTTATATATATAGGTGTGCGTATGTGTGTGTGTGTATATACATACATATATATATACATACATACATACACATATACCGTATTTTCTGGTGAATAAGATGACTTTTTAACCCAGGAAAATCTTCTCAAAAGTCAGGGGTTGTCTTTTTTTTTTTTAATATATTTTATTGATTTTTTACAGAGAGGAAGAGAGAAGGATAGAGAGCTAGAAACATCGATGAGAGAGACATTGATCAGCCGCCTCCTGCACACTTCATACTGGGGATGTGCCTGCAACCAAGATACATGCATGCCCTTGACCGGAATCGAGCCCGGAACCTCTCAGTCCACAGGCTGACGCTCTATCCACTGAGCCAAACTGGTTTTGACCAGGGGTCGTCTTATACACCAAGTGTCATCTTATAGGGCGAGTATATCCCAAACTCTATATTTTAACTGGAAAAGTTGGGGGTTGTCTTGTACACCCAGTCGTCTTATACACCGGAAAATATGGGGGGTTTTTTGTTTGTTTTTTTAATAGTCTACACTAGACCACCTGGGACCACTGGTTCAAGGTACAAGTGAGGAGTGGGGGTGCGGCTGCCTCAGGTCGGCGAGGGGGACAGACAACTCACTCGGCGGGATTCCTTGAGGTTCGTCTCCTGGGCACCTCCATTCCCTGCACCCAGCTCAGGACTTCCTGCACTGTGTCTGTGGGAAAGCGGACCAGACCCCCACTCAGCCTCTGTCCGGAGCTGCCCCGGGGGGCCTAAGGCCCCTCTGCGTCTCCCCAGGTCTGCGGCCTCCCTGTCCCGTCACAGCCAGGGGTCTGGGGGCAGGCTGCGGCTCAGCGGAGCCCTCTTACCTGCCGCCCCACTCTGCGAAGTCACGAGGCTTAGGCAGAGGAAAAGGACCACGTGGCAATCCATGTCCCGAGCCAGCTCTTCTCCGCCAACCAGCTCCTGCCCTGGAGAGGGGCAGGTGTCACCGCCAAGGTCAGAGGGCGACCCTGAACTTCTTAGTGTCTGGCATGTCCCAAGGGGAGGACTCACAGGATCTTATTTGATCCCTGTTACCCCTGCATTTTGCAGATGAGGAAACCGAGGCTCAGAGAGTCTGCCTGAGGCCGCCGGAGGCCAGGTGTCCGTGCATCCAGAATCCTCGACAAGTTCGTAGCTCCCGCCATTAGCAGTTCTGCCTGAGTCACCCCACCCTCCCCAAAATGGTTTTTCTGGGGGCTTCCCCCACGGCTCTGACCTCACTCAGGGGGGAAAATTGCTGGGGAGCAAGCAACCTGTAACCCTCTCTAACCCTGCTGTTACCCCATCATGTGACTTTGAGCCAGGATCTCACCCAATCCACCCTCAGTTTCCCGGGTTTTACGTTTTTTGCTGTTGTCAATCCCCAGCGGAAGGTATTTTTCCATTGAATTGTAGAGAGAGTGGAAGGGAAGGGGGAGAGACTAGAGGGACATGGATGCGAGAGAGGACACATCAAGGGGTTTCCTAACCAGGGCTGGGGATGGGGACTGTGGGAAACTTGTTGTGCTTGACAGCCATTTTGTAGTAAGCTCCAGCCACGTTAGCATTAACCTCGGGCTGGGTTTCTATTACCCCAGACCCTATCTCTTTCCCGTAAGCCAGGTGTTTCACCTTAAGGGCTAGGCCAGGTGTTTCACCTTAAGGGCTAGGAACTTTCGCTAACTGCCTCATTCCTCCTTCTTCCTATAAATACCCTGAACTCCTCCTGAATAAATGAGACTTGATCAGAACTTTGTCTTGTCTCCATTCCTTGTGTCTCTTGTCCCTTTCATCCCCACTCCCCCTCTAGGGTCCTCGTTGACTTAACTCGCGGGTCGGGACAGGGACTGCGACCCAGGCATGTGCCCTTGACTGGAATCCAATCTGGGACCCTTCCGTCGCCAGACCAACGCTCTAGCTCCTGAGCCAAACTGGCTGGGGCTCCTTGGTTTTAAAATGAACTAGCAGCCCTGGCTGGTTTGGCTCAGTGGGTAGAGCGTTGGCCTGGGGACGGAAGGGTCCCAGGTTCCATCCCAGTCAAAGGCATATCCCTGGGTTGTGGGCTCAGTCCCCAGTGGGGTGTGTGCAGGAGGCAGCCGATCCATGATTCTTATTAGTGATGTTTCAGTTTCTCTCTCCCTCTTCCTTCTTCTCTGAAATAAATAAAATTATTTTTTTTAATTTTTTTTAAATGAACTTCTGCTTAAGGGCAGCAAATGTGTAGCTGTCCTCAGAAGCTCCATGAAAATGAGAGTAAATAAATAAAATAAACACCAAGCGACACAGACACGTAACGGGAAAGACGACACCAGCAGATGAGTGTCGTCTGCAAAACTAGGCTACAGCCAAAACCGGTTGGGCTCAGTGGATAGAGCGTCGGCCTGCGGACTGAAAGGTCCCAGGTTCAATTCCGGTCAAGGGCATGTACCTTGGTTGTGGGCACATCCCCAGTAGTGGGTGTGCAGGAGGCGGCTGATCGATGTTTCTCTCTCATTGATGTTTCTAACTCTCCCTCTTCCTTCCTCTCTGTTAAAAAATCAATAAAATATATTAAAAAATAAAATAAAGTGGCCAGGACCAAACTTGTGGTGAAGTTCCAGCAGCCACCGAGCCCTGCCAAGCAATTGAGTGTACAGTGCTCCGCTCTTAAAGATGGGTGGTCAGCCAGGGACCACTCGGTCTTTAAACACATGCACCC
Organism: Lasiurus cinereus; assembly: GCA_011751065.1. NCBI lineage: Eukaryota > Metazoa > Chordata > Mammalia > Chiroptera > Vespertilionidae > Lasiurus > Lasiurus cinereus. The sequence continues at coordinate 4,538,999 of JAAGEH010000452.1, read as the reverse complement.
GCTCCCCCAGGAAGCTGCTGGAGGATGTGCTCCCACAAAATGAGGGCATAAGTCACGGAAGAAGACGGGGGCTCAGGGGAACCCCTTCCCCCGCCCCCCAGAGGAGCGGTGAGACTGCTCCTCGGAGAATGGGTGAGAGAAGGCCCGGGTTGTTGACTGGACAGCAGGACAAAGACACCTCCCATTCAGAAGGCAGCAGGCGTCCAGAAGGCTCCAGAAGGCGGCTTGGGAGAATAAAAGAAGGAGGAAGAGAACAGACAGACTCTCTAGCGGGTTTGGACACCTAAGGAAATGATTTTTGAGAAATGCCCTCTAAAAAGCTTGCAAATGAAAAATAAAATGAGCCGTTAACTTCAGAAAAGAAAACACAAGTTGTACAAGAAAGAACGTGTAATCTTGCTTCACGCATTGACTTCATCGGGGATAAAATTTATACAGTCATCGTGAACACACGGCAGGGGAGATTTCTTTTGTTAATTGTGTGAAGACCATATTACAAAGATTTTGACTTCCAGTGGCGATGTAGAAGAACATCGCCTTCAGCCCACCCCCACACCGCTCCCCCCACACACACACCACCCCCGTCATGGCGATGGAGAAAGCCAAGCGATGAACAGAATTACTTTCTCTGCCCTTCCTTCAGAGAGCACCAGGCACAAGGTCACCGAGGAAACGGGTTGGTGGCCAACAAGCCCTTCAAGGATGAACCGTTCCACCTTTTGCAAAACGAGGAAGTGGCCACAAAACAGGCGAACAAACAAAAACCGCCAAAGGAAACAGCTGATATCTTAATGAATTATTAAAGGCCGGGAGCTAGGCTGACGGTGGGGGACCTCGAGCGACCCCAGACACTAGGGGAGTCTATTTCTTCCCCCAGTTTTTTTCTACTGGGTGCAGATGGGAGGGATGCAGCCGATGCAAGTTTCACTCGCACATCGATGTTTTTCTCTCTCCCTCTCTCTTGCTCTCTCTCTCAAATCAATAAAAACATATTTAATGATAATACAAATTCTACAAGAATTCTTCCAAAAATTAAAAGGCAGAGAAAGAAATAACAAGATCGTGAACACATCCCCTCAGAAAATAAAGGAGGTTGGGATGCTTCCAAACTCACATTATGCGAATATTAGTGGGGTGCCCCAAACAGCCATGGGCACCACAAGAAAACCACAGGCCAGTGTCCCTCATGAAGAGAAATCAAATCAAAATCACAATCCCTGCTGGGTATTTTGTAGAAATTGACAAGCTGATTCTAAAATGTATATTAAAAAGCAAAGGACCTAGCCCTAGCCGGTTTGGCTCAGTGGATAGAGCAAGGGTCCCGGGTTCGATTCTGGTCAAGCGCACGTACCTTGGTTGCAGGCTCCTGCCTGGCCTAAGCCCTGGTCAGGGCTCGTGCAGGAGGCAACCAATCAATGTGTTTCTTTCACATCAATGTTTCTCTCTGTCTTTCCCTCCCACTTCCACTCTCTCTAAAAATCCATGGGAAAATATCCTTGGATGAGGATTAAAAAATAAAAATAAAAGCAAAGGACTTCAATAGCCAAATCAATTTTGAAAAGGAAAAACAGAGTTGGCATCACACTCTTGATTTCAAGGCTTACTATAAAGCTTCAGTAATCAAGAGAGTGTGTTCCTAGCAGAAGGCTAGACATACAGATGAATGACGCAGAAGAGGGTCCAAAAGTATATCCAGATAAACATGATAAATTGAGTTTTGATGCAAAGGTAATTAGATGGAGAGGAGATAGTCTTTCCAATAAATGGTTCTGGAATAATTGGACATTTCATGCCAAAAACTGAACAGAACTTGGACCCATACCTTGCAGCTTATACAAATTTAACTCAAAATGGGTCATAGATTGAAATATCAGAACAAACTATAAGACTTCTGGGGGAAAAGGGAGAAAATCTTTCTGACTTTCAGTTAGGCAAAAATTCTTAGAAAGAACACCAAGAGAGGTCCTTAGGGAAATGCAAATAAAGACTCTACCATCTCAAGAGAATGGGTGAGTGACGCATACAAACTTTTCATTCTGCATTTCCTCTCACTCAGGAAACCCATTTTTATTAATTTATTCTATGGAAACAATAGGGCAAACCAGGGATGTATACATAGAAAGACATTTTTCAAAAAATATATTTTTATCGCCCGCCCGGCCGGCCTGTCTCAGTGGTTGAGCATCGACCTATGAACCGGGAGGTCACGTTTCGATTTCCGGCAGGGCACATGCCTGGGTTGAAGGCTTGATACCTAGTGTGGGGTGTGCAGGAGGCAGTTAGTTGATCAATGATTTTCTCCCATCATTGTTGTTCCTATCTCTCTCTCCCTTACTCTCAAACCCCAATGAGAGAGAATCATTGATTGGCTGCCTCCTGCACGCCCCACACTGGGGATCGAGCCTGCAACCCAGGCATGTGCCCTGCCAGGAACCTGCTATGAGAGGGAGGCTGGGGTGGGGGGTGGGGATCTATAGGAGCGGCTCTCCGGCTAGCCGCAGCGAAGACTCCAGCCTGAGCGAAGGCCTGGATGCCAGAGGAAAACCGGTGCTAGAAGCCAAGGGAAAGAAGCCCTATTGCACGAATCTCTTCATGCAACAGGCCTCTCGTTAAATAAATTACTAGGCGTACCAGTTAAAAATGTGGATTTTTTTTCCAACAGGTGGAGTTACACATATGTTGATATATATGCGATTTGATATGTATGCTATTTTGTTCTGTTGACAAACTTCAAAACTTCCTATGTCAAAGCTTCTGAAGATGTTAGCATCATAGATATTTTTATGCTTAAAAATGTCAAATTTTGTGCCCAAAGAAAAGAGCATTTGTGGGACATTTTAATTCATTACTTTATTTGGAAGAAAGGTGCTGCTGAAAGTTATCATACACTTGGGGAAGCTTATGGTGAACATGTTCCATCTTAACTTGCTCGTGAACGCAGGTTTAAATGCTTTGAAAGTGATGATTTCGATGTGACAGACAAAGAGTGTCCAGGTCAACTGAAAAAGTTTGAAGACCAACAATCACAAGTATTATTGGATGAAGATGCGTGTCAAAAACTCAAAAACAACTTGCAAAAAGATTAAATGTTGCCCAGCAATCCATTTCCCATCGTTTACAAGCAATGGGAAAGATTTTTAAGGAAGGAAATTGGTGCCACATCCACTGGACGAAAGACAAATGGAAAACCGAAAAGTCATCAGTAAAATGTTGCTTCAACAGCACGGATTGTGACTGGCAATGAAAAGTGGATTTATTCTGAGAATCCCAAACGCACAAAATCATGGATTGATCTAGGTCAACCATTAACAGAGACTGCAAGGCCAAATCGCTTCGGAAAGAAGACCATGCTCTGCGTTTGGTGGGGTCAGGAAGGTGTGGTGTGTTATGAGCTTCTAAAACCAGGTGAAACCATTAATACTGATCACTACCGTCAACAAATAGCCAATTTGAACCACGCTTTGTTCATAAAACCACCAGAATGGGCCAGAAGACACGGCAAAGTAATTTTGCTTCATGATGACGCACCATCACACACTTCAAAACCAGTTAGAGACACGTTAACAGTTCTTGCCTGGGAAGTGTTATTAACCCACCTGCCATATTCACCAGACCTTGCTCCTTCAGATGACCACTGGTTCCGGTCGATGGCACACGCCCTTTCTGAGCAGCACTTCAAATAGTTATCCAGTTAAAGATGCGGATTGACCCTTTATTGGTTAACAATGCGATTTTGTAACCAAAGAAAACACGATCATTTCAAGAGAAGCGTCAAAAGTGCTTTACTGAAAGTAATGTCCATCGCTAGCTTCACATTTCCCCCCTCTTTCAGGGAATTTGTGGGTACCGTCCCAATAGAACTTTTCTTGTTTTGAGGCGGACCATTCCGAGACCCAATTTTTCACTTCTTCGTGCTTTTAGAAGTGGGCCATCGATCGGAACGAGTGGTCATCTGAAGGAGCAATACAACAAAATAGCATGCAAACATACCAAATGTCAACATATGTCTAACTCCATAGATTGGAAAAAATCTGCATTATTCATCAGTACATGGGTACAGTCTAATGCCACTTTGGAAAACAGTTTGGCAGTTCCTTACAAAACTAAACATGCCCCTACCCTATGACCCAGCCACCACACATCTGGCCTTTCTCCCAGAGAAATAAAAATCCGTGTTCACACCACGTGAACCTCATAGCAGCTTTGCTCGCCATTACCCTGCCCTGGAAATGATCCCCAAGTCCTTTCCGTGGGGGAATGGTTAAACACACCGGGGTCCGTTCCGGCCCTAAAATACAGCTTAGCAATTGCAACGATGGGTACACACAACTTGGATGGGTCTCCAGGGAGTTATGCCGACTGTCCCCCCAAAAAAGCCAACCTCAACATGTTGCACACCGTTTGACTCCCGTTAGCTAGCCTTCCTGAGATAACAACATTGGAGAGATGAAGGACAGGGTGGTGGAGGGTGAGTGTCTGCCAAGAACAGCCCAAGGAAACCATGCAGCGATGGTTTTGTTTCTTTTTTTCTTTTTCTGTTTTTTTAATATATTTTATTGATTTTTCACAGAGAGGAAGGGAGAGAGATAGTCAGAAACATCGATGAGCCAAAACTGGTTTGGCTCAGTGGATAGAGCGTCGGCCTGCAGACTGAAAGGTCCCAGGTTCGATTCCGGTCAAGGGCATGTATCCTAGTGTGGGCACATCCCCAGTGGAGAATGTGCAGGAGGCCGCGGATCGATGTCTCTCTCTCATCGATGTTTCTAACTCTCTATCCTTCTCCCTTCCTCTCTGTAAAAAATCAATAAAATATATTTTTAAAAAAAAGAAGAAGCAGCATCGATGAGAGAGAAACATCGATCAGCTGCCTCCTGCACACCCCCTACTGGGAATGTGCCTACCACCAAGGTACATACCCTTGACGGGAATCGAACCTGCAACCTCCCAGTCTGGGTTTTGAGTCTTGGCTAAAAAGGCCTTCCCCGCTCTAAGCTTATGAAGGAATTGTCTGCAGTTTCTCCTATTCCTTTGAAGGTGTCATTATTTACCACAGGATCTCTGGTCCACATGCACTGAACCTGGAGTACTGTAAGGTATGAATTCTGGGTGTTTCTCTCCCCCTTCCCCCCTCCCCCAAGGTGGTCATTCATTTGTCTTCACATTATCATTAACGTGTGTGTGTGTGTGTGTGTGTGTGTGTGTGTGTACAGAGAGGAGACGAGGGCAAAAGTGTGAAAGGAAGCCACGACTGAAACCACGAAAGGTTTGAAAGGTTTCCGGTGAGAAAGCTGAGGACCGGCAGAAAACACCGTAGGCCGCCCGGTCCCCTCTGACAGTACGAACAGGAAACGGGCCCTGAGCCATCTTGTCCCGCTCTCGCAGGATGAGGGGGAAACCGGGCCCAGGCGGCGGTGCAGATACGACTCCAGGTCTCTGCAGCTGCCGGCTGACACAGAGGGAAGCGAGTCTGACCTCACCACCCGCTGGGGGGCCAGGCCGAAGCAGAAGCGGCGCCTCTGCGGCTCTCCACACAGAAGCTGTGGTTTCCACCCCTTTCTCAGGAGCCAGTCACCCTCTTCACTTCCGCTTGCAACCCCCAGAGGCACCACCCACCCCCACACCCTTGCCATCTCCATCACCCCATCACCCCATCACCCCACACCCTTGGCATCTCCATCAACCCCCTCCCCCATCATCCCATATTCCTTTTTTTTTAAATATATTTTATTGATTTTTTACAGAGAGGAAGAGAGAGGGATAGAAAGTCAGAAACATCGATGAGAGAGAGACATCGATCAGCTGCCTTCTGGAGATGTGCCCGCAAGCAAGATACATGCCCCCGACCGGAATCGAACCTGGGACCTTTCAATCCACAGGCCGGCGCTCTATCCACTGAGCCAAACCGGTTTTGGCATCCCATATTCTTGATCATCTTCATCAAACCCCTCCCCCCAATCACCCCAAACTCTTGGCCATCTCCATCAGTGGGCCACCCTCGTCACCCCATACTCTTGATCACCTCCATCAACCCACCACCCCTGTCACCTCACGCCCTTGGCCACCTCCATCCACCCAATGCCCTGCAATTCATAATAGAGGGTGTGCGGACAGTAGGGCAATTCAGTCCTTACCGGCTGCTGGTAAGCTTCCCGCCACGAGAGAAGAAAGGACCAGCAAACACTCAGTGGCCGCCGGGAGTCAGACACTCAGGGAACAGAATCTGTCCTGAAGACACCTGTCACTCAGCTGCATGCCACCACATTCAAGCTGCCCCCTCAGCCCCAGACCCAGGCTCCACACGTTTCCTGCGGTGACTGCATCTCAGGATGACACCCCAGCTTCTGGCCGCCGCCCTCGCCCACCCAACGCCCGCTTGGCTCGGTGCTGGGCGGCCCTTCCCCCTGGAGATCCCGCCCGCCACCCCCTTTCCCTTAAATAAAAGCCGTTTTCTTTAACCGCCTGCAGACACCTCCCACCTCGTTCACCTTTCACTTCCGTTCACCTGGCCGCTTCCTCTGGCAGCGACCTAACAGAGGGCCCTGGGAAGCAGGAATCCCTGATGGGGTGAGGGTTGGGGGGTGGAGGGGTGGTTAGGCAGGCAGGGAGGTTGGGGGGGGTGCGGGGGGGTAAGCACTGCACAGGGGTGTGCCTGGCATTCTACAGCAGCCCCGAGGTCAAGTTGGCACTCGAGCCCAGGGCTCCGGACTCCAAGTCAGCGGCTGTCCCTGCCCATCGCAGCCTCCAGTGGCTGAGCCGCTGTGTGGACAGTGAGACCCTGGGAGCCAGCAGAAAAGGAGACCTTGGCCGCACAGGGCAGCACCTTGGGAGGATGCAAATTTGACAGCCAGTTCCGGTTCAGCGTGGGCTGCAGCTCCCGCACACACCGGGCAGGTACCTGGCCTCTCTGAGCCTCGGGTTTTCCCATCTGTCACATGAGGCTAAGGAGACCTGTTTCCCAGGAAGAGAGACTCAAACCACCATTTCCATGGCACAGGCCTGGGAATCCGTGCCCAACCCCAAGTCCCTGGCCAGGAATACACGTTGGGAACCCCTGCCTTCCTCCCAGAGCTGACCCTGCACCCGCAGCCCCACCGTCTCCCCAACAGCATCGGGGCTGCAGAGCCAGCCATGATCCTGGGTGTGGCCCCACCCAGCGCTTCCTAACAGCCGCTCCTGACAGCCACCAGCTGGAGCCCCACCCCGGCCTCACCCCGGCCCCGAGGTCTCTGCAGACAAGCCCTGCCCGGTGCGGTTACAGGCCCATTTCACAGGCAGGGAGAGCAAGGCCATGCCCAAGCCCAACAGGGAGTCCGAGACCCAGACAGCACCCGAGCCGTCTCCCTGAGACGCCCTGACCCCAGGTTCCAATCCGGGTCCCTCACTGCGAGAGGAACTGCCCGGCTCCAGTTTGCTCAGCCAGACAAACCCTCTGCCAGCCCTTGCTCTGGTCGCCTGGAGTGCAGGTAACTGGACTAGCCCCATTTTACAGATGAGGAAACTGAGGTCCAGAAGAGAAAGGCCCAATAGCCACAGGGCGAGAGTGGACATTTGAGCTCAGCACCTGCCCATCCACCCCTTCGTTTAAATTGCCTTTTTTTCAAAAACATCCCTCTCTCCATTCCCCACCATTCAAAGTTGCCCCGAAACTGGTGAACAGCAGGAAGGTAGGTGCCAGGCTTACAGCTCCTGGCAGGTCCCCCAGCCTAGCACCACCTGGGTCAGGGCATGCCCAGCGCCTGCTGGGACCCTGCAGAGGAGGACAGAGAGCTGGGGAGGGGGAGAGAGAGGCCTGACCTGGGAGTCGGCTGCCGGCTGCTGCCTGGTCCGCCTGCCGTCTCACTGCTGTCCGCCCGTCCCTCTGCAGGAGGAAGGGGAAGTGGCACCTTGTGTGGGGACCTCCTCTCTGCTCTGTTCACCCCACGCCCGCAAACCCCCGTGCCTCTCTCTGCTCCCTTCACCCCACCGCACACCACGCTCTAGCTTCACTTCTTCTTTCCCGCCAGAGCCTTTTGCTTCCTCTGCACCCACAGCTATCGGCCTCTGATCTGGGGGCCCCGCCCTGCAGCAGGGGGTGCTTGCAGTCTGTGGGGGAGGGAGGGAGGGAGGCGGCTGGCGCGCCCCAAGGCCCACCTCAGCTCTGCAGCCTGGGGCAAGGGGCGCCACCTCTCTGAGCCTCAGTGTCCCCATCTGTAGGAACGGGAGGATGACCCCTGCCTGACCTGACAGCCGATGAGATTCGGTGATGCCAGGACCGCAGGCCAGGGCCGGGCAGGCTGCCTGGGTTCAGAGGTCAGGCTCACCACCACGCACAGACACCTGGCCGGCCCTGCAGCCTCAGTTTCCCCTATAAAATGGACGCGGAGACAGCACCAGCCATGGGGTAGTGAGGGGCTGAGACGAGGTGTTGGATGCTGTACAGTCACCTTAAGTCTCCACCAGCCGTCAGCGAGCCACAGAGGGGGAGCCCGAGCCTGGAGAGGGGGGGGGGGGACAATGGGGCTCGGGGCTGCAGGCCTCCTCCCAGGCCCCCAGAGCAGCGGCCTGGGCTCACACGCAGCCCGGAGGAAGGCTGCGGGTGCTGCAGCCCTGGGGGTGGCCAGGAAACCTCAGAAAGCAAGGCCCGGCGGTCAGCGCCGGGTGCTGGTCACGGAAAGTCCAAGCGCAGACCCAGTGGGAGGGTGGGCCAAGGGTCAGGACACAGGTCACAGGGGACGCTGCAAGGCCTTTGCGCTGCAGCTGGGGTTTAGGGGAAGGAGGGTCTGTGTTCCCCTGAAACCTCCCTGCATTCCAGGGGCAGCTCCCCTCTCCTTCCTGCGGAGGCTGCCTGAGCCCCCTGTGGGCCGGGCTGGGGCTGATGCTGGAAGGTCCCGGGCTTCGCGCAGAGAAGGGACCATGCTGGGACCTGCCCTCTTCTCCTGACTACACCCCGACCCCCAGGAAGCCCGTTTCTGAGTCAGAATTTCCCCCGGGAGCCTGGATGGGGCCCAGACGGGAGAGAGACACTGTCTTCCCACCAACCCATCGGACCATCCCCCACCCCGCCCCGTCCCTTAGGGTCCCCAGGAGGAAGTGGCTGGTGTAGCACAGGCTTCTCTAGGCCCCTGGATGGAGGAAAAGCTGGCCAGCCTTCCAGCCCCCCTGTTCTGGCCACGTTTTCTGAGCTCTTCCTGTGGGGAGCCCCCCCTTCCCCGGGGGGCTCTGCCCTTGTCCTCTCCAGGCTCGGGCTCCCCCTCTGTGGCTTTAGGAATAAGAGTGACATTGGACTGAAAATGGTTTGGCTCAGTGGACAGAGCGTCAGCCTGCGGACTGAAAGGTTCCAGGTTCGATTCCGGTCAAGGGCACGTACCTCGGTGGCGGGCACATCCCCAGTAGGCGGCATGCAGGAGGCGGCTGATCGATGTCTCTCTCGTTGATGTTTCTAGCTCTCCCTTCCTCTCTGTGAAAAAAAATCAATAAAATATATATATTTTTTAAAAGTGACATTGGTAAATTGAGTCAGATCTGGGCTCTGAGCCACATCCCCCTCCCCAGCTGTGTGACCGTGGGCCTACCACTGGACTTTTGCTCCTCACGTTTCTCACGAGGAGGTGGTGTTGACAATGCCCCACTCACAGGATGGGTGTAAAACAGATCATTCATGTGAACTGCCGAGCTTACGGTCAGCACCCATCTTGGTTCCAAGAATGAGTGGCTCCCCCAATCCTACACCCTCAAAGAAACACCCCTAGGACAAGTTGTTGTTTTTAAAAATATATATTTTATTGAATTTTTACAGAGAGAAAGGGAGAGGCATAGAGAGCTAGAAACATCGATGAGAGAGAAACACCAGTCAGCTGCCTCCTGCACACCCGCCACTGGGGATGTGTCCGCCACCAAGGTACATGCCCTTGACCAGAATCAAACCTGGGACCCTTCAGTCCACAGGCCGACGCTCTATCCACTGAGTGGTTTCGGCAGGATAAGTATTTTTTTTGTGTGTTTTTTTTTTAAATATGTTTTTATTGATTTCAGAGAGAGGAAGGGAGAGGGAAAGGGAGATAGAAACATCCATGATTAGAAAGAACCATTGATTGGCTGGCTCCTGCACGCCCCCTACTGGGGATCGAGCTTGTGCCCTGACCCGGGAATAGAACCGTGACCTTCTAGTAACTAGGACCTAGTTCATGTGCCACACTGGTCAGGCCGGGACAAGGATTTTCGCTTCCTCTCTGAAGAGGGGAGACCTAACTGTCAGGGTGCGATAATGAGAGCTTAGGTTCCCCATCCACTCACCTCTGGGAACACTGGTGGGAACTCTGGGCGCTTGATCCATGGCTGTGCTTAGTGGCTTAGGGGGGTTTGGGTATGTCTGAGCCAACACTCTCCCTGCGCCCCGCCTCACCCCCCACCCTAGCTTTAAAATGGGGACATCCAGTCCCCTGCGTCCTTTACATCTAAATCTCGCAGGGCCCAGGCGCACCCCAAGCTGCCCTTGGAGCCGGGGCAGCAACAGTCCCAGGTTAGTTCCCTCCCACCCATCGCACACCCCCACCAAAACCCCTCTCCAGCTGCCAGGCGGCCAGGCGCCACCCACGTTGCACCTACAAATGCAAAGCAAACGGAAAAGAGGGAAATCGCTGATCTTGCAAAACAAGTGTGGGAGTTCACGAAGCCGAGGGGAGGCAATGCCGCAGAAACCCAGCGGCCGCCAACCACAGAGGAAGGACGTTTCTGTGAGACGAGCGACCGTGACCTTCAGAGAGGACTGTCTGACCCATAGAGGATTCAGAGTGACCCTTGGGCTTGAAACCCTCAAATATATATACAAGAGTCGCGGCAAACTGGTGGGTCGTGTGCAGCCGGCCAATCCTCGCGATGACTCCTATCTCAAATGTTGCTCGTATTTCAAAGCAAAAATCGCTCGCTCGACGGCTCGTATCTCAAAAATCTCGTATGTTAGGGCACTCGTATCTCGAGGTACCGCTCTGTGTGTGTGTGTGTGTGTGTGTGTGTGTGTGTGTTTATTTATTTATTTTTGCAAAAATGACCTTTTTATTGTAGCCAAGAGCCAATTCTTCCATCGTTCTAATGCCTACAACGGGTTAAAACTAATCTACCGCCAAAACCGGTGTGGCTCAGTGGATAGAGCGTCGGCCTGGGGACTTAAAGGTCCCCGGTTCGATTCCGGTCAAGGGCACGTACCTTGGTTTTGGGCACATCCCCAGTGGGGGGTGTGCAGGAGGCGGCTGATCGACGTCTCTCTCTCATGGATATTTCTAACTCTATCCCTCTCCCTTCCTCTCTGTAAAAATTCAATAAAGTATTTTTTTTTTTAAAAACTAATCTACCTTCAGCATTTTTTTTTTTTTTGGTTTATTTTTCCAGGTAAAGTCCCAATCTGGCCAGGTTTCCCGCTACTCTGAGTTTTGGGTCCTCTTTCTGGAAGGAGTCACTCTCATCATCGATGTTTCTAACTCTATCCCTCCCCCTTCCTCTCTGTAAAAATTCAATAAAGTATTTTTTTTAAAAAAACACTAATCTACCTTCAGCATTTCTATTTATTTATTTATTTTTTTATTTTTTTATTTTTTGGTTTATTTTTTCCAGGTAAAGTCCCAGTCTGGCCAGGGGTTTCCCGCTACTCCTTCTGAGTTTTGGGTCCTCTTTCTGGAAGGAGTCACCCCAGTCTGCCCTCCAGGGCACCACCCTACGCGGGGAGAGGCCCTCCCCGGGTCTGCCCCGCCCCCGCCCGCCTAAACCGCAGACTCCCCCCCACCCCCCC